>CM060886.1:111378008-111978008 GCA_030762935.1 Hymenopus coronatus | reverse complement strand
GTGCAATACCTTCTCTATACACTATGTACATAGTGCGTATAGAGAAAGTAAAAATTTTCCGGATTTTTTAATTGTATCATATAGCGACCCACTTTCAAAGGATTTGAATATCACTTTAACCTGGTTTATTCACTTATTTCTCTTCTTATAAGGAAATAGCAATAAGACAATTTCTATTAATGTTTATCTCGATTCGCATGAAATAGATATAAAAATACTTTTAGAATATTTTGTTTGCAGAACAGGTAGAGAAAGTCTTGTGATATTTTTATATCTCTGCTAGTGAAGAATGAGTTAATGCATCATTTGTATATTTATCTATTGGTTCAGATTGATTGTTTTGATTTGAAATGTACAGCTCCTGATATAAAGCTGTTCTAACCAAAATCAATTCCAAATATTTAGATTTTTCCCAAATGGGAGGTCGGTATTCACCTCTTACTTTCTCCATACGCACTATGTACATAGTGTATAGAGAAAGTATTGCACTCCACCAAAAATTCGATACCGAGATTTCACCGGAAATATATGTTTTAGGGTCCCCAATATCAAAAAAAGCATTTTCACAAAAAGGTCCGTGTGTGTGTGTGTGTATGTGTGTGTGTGTTCCGTGTGTCTGTGAACACGATAACTCAAAAACGAAAAGTCGGTATAATACCAAACTTGGTATTTAAGTTTAGTATCTTCCAAGGATGCGACACGAAGATTTTGAGAAAAATCCCCCCACCCCAACTACCCTTTACATGGAACTTTTTTCGAAACTTTTGATTTTCTCAAAAATGGCTCTAATGATTTTGATTAAAATTTCGGATATTAAACATATTTACCTGACAAATGAAATGTATATCTTGAATTTTCTGAGAATAGCCTCTGAAGAGTAGTTTATTCTGGACGAATTTTACTAAATTTTGAATGACTGCTAAACCGTAAGAGATGGACAAAAACTTACTTCACAAAAAATGTAGAGCACTTTAAAACACACAGTTTATGTTATATACATATTTTCGTGGAGTTCGTCTTTTTTGTGACATTCCTTATTTTTGGTTTCTGCTATGAAAAACGTATACTTTTCTCATACAGGAACTTGTCAACTCCTATCCATATAAACAAAGGAACTTCATTGACATAGCAACCAGCTTTTGACTATCACTTTAACCTACGGTTGTCCCTTATTTCGCTTCTACTTACAAGGAAACGAGTAATAAGACTATTTCTGCTATTTTTTTCTGATTAGCATAAAGTAAATAGAAGTATAAGCTTTTTTAAGAATTATTTGTTGCAGGGATATGGAGAAAGTCATGTGAGTGGTACACATCAGACTTTTTTACTTTCTCTACCCCCATATGTACAATGTACATAGGGATAGAGAAGTATTGCATTCCACCCAAAAATTCGATACCGAGATTTTTCCGGAAATACATGTTTCAGGACCCCCAGTATCCAAAAAAGCATTTTCAGAAAAAGGTCCGTGTGTCCGTGTGTCTGTGAACACGATAACTCAGAAACGAAAAGCAGTTAAAGTACCAAACTTGGTATTTAAATTTAGTACCTTCCAGGGATGCGACACGAAGGTTTTGAGAAAAATCCCCCCCCACCATAATCTACCCTTCACATGGAACTTTTTTTCGAAAATTTGGATTTTCTTAAAAATGGCGATCTAACGATTTTGATTAAAATATCATGTATTAAAGATATTTACCTAACATATAAAATGTATATCTTGAATTTTCTGGGAATAGCTTCTGAAGACCTGTTTATCCTGGTTGAATTTTGCTTAATTTGGCATAACTATAAAGCGTAAGAGATAGCCATAAACTTACTATACAAAAAAGTAGGTGTTGTTCAAATACACAAGTTATGTCATATACATTTTTCTCGTGGAGCTTACCGTTTTCGAGGTATTCATTGTTATTAGTTTCAGTTGTGAAGTACTTATACTTTTCTCAGACGGGAGTGTCCGTTTTTTTTTTTTTTTTGTTCTATTCCTGGCCAAGAAAAGAAGCGATTTGAATGACAATCGCATAACGACAGCTTTTAAAACATTTGACTATTTGTTTAGCCTAGTGTATTTCCTTATTTTCTTCTTACTTATACGGAACTAAATAATAAGAACATTCTGCTAATAAGTTCCTCGATTAGCAAGGTGCAGAAAGAAGAATAATCTTATGTATGAAGTTTGTAGAACAGCTAGAGAAAGTCATGTGAGTGTAACACATCAGATTTTTCATCCTGATCATCAAAGAGAATTCATTTAATTTCAATTAAATCACATAAAGACCGGTTTTTAAAATCTGTGAATATAGCTTTGGTCTCGAGTATGCCCTATTTTACTTTTACTTAGAAGAAACCAAGTAATACGACCTTTTTTGCTAATATTTATCTCGATTAACATGAAGTAGAGAGCGCTTTCATAAGAATAATTAGTTTTAGAGCAAGTAGAGAAAATCATGTGAATAGAACAGAGTAGATATTTTTATCATGGCTCTCTTTTTATCGTGAAGCAAGGAGAACGGAATTTCAAGTCATCACATTACGACCCACTCTTAAATATTTTATTCCCATTTTATCTTAAAGAAACTAAGTAATGAGATCCTTTCTGCTAACGTTAATTAATTACTTTTCCCTCACAAGTCGTGTGTAGGTCAGGAGTTGGGTAGGTCGAGCCAGACTGAAAAATTCAATGCCTTAGTTGGGATTTGAACCACGGATCTCCCGCTCTCTAGCCGGTTACTCTAACCACTGAACTACCATAACTTGCCGCGCTATTAAACTCCTGTTAGTTGAGGACTTTAATTCCTTGTTGGCATGGTAACTCAGTGGTTAGATTAATCGGCTAGAGTTCGAGAGATCAAAGTCCAAATCCCGGCTATGGAATCACATTTTTTGTCTGACTTTACCCATCCATTTCTGAAAATGTTTGTCTCGATTGATAGAACAAGCTTTATTAAAAATAGTCTGTAATAGAATAGGTAGAAAAAGTCCTGCGAACAGATTTTTCCGAGCTAAGTTATTGCTTTGTATTTTCAAATACACTTTTTATTTTCTCTACTACGTAAATTAAGTAAGGGAAGTGTTGTATTGTACCCAAATATTCGAAAGTGATATTTTACCGGACAGAAATATTTTGAGGCTCAAAAACGGGAAGTCCGTTAAATAATAAACTTGAGGTTTAGATTTAGTTTCTTCCATGGATACTACACGAAGATTCTCAGCAAAATCCCCCACCCACCAAATATCCTTTACATGGAAAAAATTTCGAAAATGGCTCTAACGACTTTCATTAAAATAGGATATACTTAACATATTTACATGGCAAATAATATATATATCTTGAATTTTCTTGGAATAGCCTCTGAAGACCTCTTTATTCTGGATGAATTTTAATGAATTTTGCATAACTGGTAAACCGTAAGAGATACAGAAAAACCTACTACACAAAAATGTAGATCTCCTTAAAACATACAATTTATGTCATATACTTTTTTCGTGGAATTGACCGTTTACGAGATATTCCTTGTTATTAGTTTCAGGCTTAAAATACTTAAACGTCTTTCATACGGTAACCTGTTAACTCGCAAAGAAACTGATTTCAATCCCATAGCAATCACATTTTAAAACATTTGACTGTCACTTTAGCCTAGTGTATTCCCTTATTCCTCTTCTACTTATATAAGGAACTAAGTAATAAGCTAAGAATTACGTTCGGCGCTGCGGAGTCAGAATATGTTGTTTTGTTAGCTTATTACCTATGCTTTGTTTGTGGTAACCTCCAGTTAGGGGAAGCAGCATTATATTTTACTTTAGTGTCTGAATAAATTCCACATAATAAGCAATACTGGGCTGAGAAAGTCATGTGAATGTAATGCCTAGAATACGTTAAGTTTTTAGCATATGCTAAACAGTTCGAGGAATAAGCATGGTTTCATTTCAAGCATACTGATGACGCATTTCCTGGTCGGTGGATTGGAAGGAGAGATCCTATTCTGAGGTCACCCGACCTGAAATCTCTAGCATCACTTGTGAAAATGAGGTCCAGTGAGCATGGAAATGAAGTTATAGCCGCTGGGGCTGCGGACGGCGTATCTAGTACATCGATGTAATGCGCGCAGTGAGGTTGATGCTGCACATTTTGAATATATTCGTGGAACAAAAGCTTCGATATTGTTATATAACCTAACATGTATGCAAACATTATATGCATTTTTTGTAGCATAGAGCAAATATAACAGAAACGTGCACATAATAATACTTTGATTTTTGTTTATTTTATTGTGGAGTTAATGCACTAGAAATACGGAATAAAATTAATGTAACAAGACAACTACTCATTTATAGGGTAACGTTTGACACGTTCTAGGTTCAAGTCCCACGAGCCGACCTATCTCTCTAATTTTACTTTTATGTACATTAGTAGTTAAAGACGGAACTGAATTCCGCCCAAAAGTTCGATCCAGAGATTTCACCGGAGATATTCTACCCACAGATAGTAAAATAGATGATTGACAGATAGAAAGATAGATGATTGACAGACAGATAGAAAGATAGATGATTGACAGACAGAGAGAAAGATGGATGATTGACAGACAGATAGAAAGATAGATGATTGATAGACAAATAGAAAGATAGATGATTGGCAGACAGATAGAAAGATAGATGATTGATAGACAAATA
Source organism: Hymenopus coronatus (assembly GCA_030762935.1). Classification (NCBI taxonomy): domain Eukaryota; kingdom Metazoa; phylum Arthropoda; class Insecta; order Mantodea; family Hymenopodidae; genus Hymenopus; species Hymenopus coronatus. Next base: position 111,973,337 of record CM060886.1, on the reverse strand, counting down.
GAAAGATAGATGATTGGCAGACAGATAGAAAGATAGATGATTGATAGACAGATAGAAAGATAGATGATTGATAGACAGATAGAAAGATAGATGATTTACAGACAGATAGAAAGATAGATGATTTACAGACAGATAGAAAGACAGATGATTAATAGACAAATAGAAAGATAGATGATTGGCAGACAGATAGAAAGATGGATGATTGACAGACAGATAGAAAGATAGATGATTGACAGACAGATAGAAAGATAGATGATTGATAGACAAATAGAAAGATAGATGATTGATAGACAAATAGAAAGATAGATGATTGATAGACAGATAGAAAGATAGATGATTTACAGACAGATAGAAAGATAGATGATTTACAGACAGATAGAAAGATAGATGATTAATAGACAAATAGAAAGATAGATGATTGGCAGACAGATAGAAAGATGGATGATTGACAGACAGATAGAAAGATAGATGATTGACAGACAGATAGAAAGATAGATGATTGATGGACAAATAGAAAGATAGATGATTGATAGACAAATAGAAAGATAGATGATTGATAGACAGATAGAAAGATAGATGATTGACAGACAGATAGAAAGATAGATGATCGACAGACAGACAAATAGTAAAAAGATGAGATATGATATGATATGATATACGAGGGCCATCGAGAAAATTACAAACGATTTGGCATAACTAAATGATAACGAAACATATCAACAAAAAGCTTTATTCACAAAGTGACAGGATCTTACTCTATTTCTCAACGTAATCTCCATTCTGTCAAAACATTTCACGTAACACTATCTTTAATGCTGATGGTACACGTTTCTCCCGCCAAAGAACTGCTTCGTTTTAATGAATGCAAAACATATTTGGCCAAACGAATTTTATAGGCAAATAACGCAAGTGTATGGTGATAATGCAATGAATGAGTCATCAGTGAGGAAATGGTGCATAGTTTACGAGTAATCAAGAAAGAATCAAAGTGGAAGTTCATTAATTTTTATGAAGGAATTGAAAGCAAATATTGAAAGACCAGTATTTCACTTGGTCACCATACATGACTTTTTGGGTGGAAAAGATTTCTCAACGAGTGAAAACCTCATCTTGACTCACATCTTTAGTGGTGGAAGAGTTTAACATAGACATAGAAACACCGGTACCACGTGACACTAAATACCTTGACAGTAATAGTGATTACGTTGCGAAATAGAGTAAAGTATTGTAACTTTGTAAGTAAAGTTTTGTGTTCATATCTTTCGTTATAATTTACTTATGCCATATCCTTTGTCACTTTCTGGATGGTCATATGATTATATAAACCGGATAGTGTGGATTTTGAAAAGGTACACTCACAGATAAATGCTATCCTCCGTGCTCTAACCGGTTGCTCTACCACTGAGCTACCATGGCAACATGCCGGATAGCATTGAATTTCTCAACTGACTCGTATGTTTCCCAGTAAATACAAGGTGATCTCAAATTATTTTGTGATGGCGACTTACAATGTTGTAAGTACTTTAAGTCCCATGATTCATAATTAGTATTTATTTAATTGTTTTTTGACACAAGCCGTTTGTAGAACAGGAGTTGGATAGGTAGAGTCAGACTAAAAAATTCAATGCCATAGCCGGGATTTGAACCACGGATCTCCCAGTCTCTAGCCAGTTTCTCTACCATGGCAACATGCCGGTATGGCATTTAATTTCGCAACTATTATGGTATTGATTTGTTTTTTTCACACAAGCCGTGTGTAGGACAAGAGTTGAATGGGTAGAGTCAGACTGAAAAATTCAATGCATACGAGTCAGTTGAGAAATTCAATGGCATACCGGCGTGTGGCCATGGTAACTCAGTGGTAGAGCTACCGGGTAGAGACTGTGAGATCCGTGGTTCAGATCCCGACTATGGCATTGAATCCCTCAGTCTGACTGTACTTATCCAACTCATGTCCTACACATGGCTTGTGTGAAAAAAAAAAAAAAATCAATACCAATGTGGATTTTATTCAGCTCCAGAACATCCGCCACTGGATGAGACCGGGATGTCTTTGTCTGCAGGATTACGGTTTAAAGTCCCTTCCAAAAGCACAGATGTTCTTTTCGTAGGCTGATTTGTGAATAAAAATCCCCCAGGAGTGTAATTTACCTACATTATCTAATATTTACACGATTCTCGGGAACTGCAAACTTCCTAATTTAAAGGTTTTGAAAAATGTATGTATTTTTGTACTCAACCTTGTGTTGCGTTCTTCCCTTTGTTTACCTTCTTCTGACAGGGATTTAAAAAGTCAGTTAAAATATTTAATCAGCTGCCCAAATACGCAAGATCCGGTTTCCAGCAGAGTTTGTTCTACCTAAACTTGCACCTGATGTGTGTAACGTGAATATTTGCCGGAAAACGTGCCCCTTTAGAACCAGCGTATTTTGTTTTCAGAATCGTCAGATACACATTCAACATACGCGCCCATATTTGTGTAAACTCTGTTTCATTCACTGACTTCCTCTACCTATTCTGGAACAAACAATTCGTACAAAACATATTCTTCTATCACTTCATGCTTATTGAGATAAACATTAGCAGAAATAATTGTATTACTTACTTCCTTGTAAGTAAAAGGAAATAAGGGGATACACTAGACTAAAGCGATAGTCAAATATTTTAAAATTTAGCGTGGTGTTTGATATTTGGTTCTCTTTGTAAGGCCAGGAGAAAAGCAAAATAAAGTGGAATATCAAATTCTATTTGAGATTTTTTTAATATTTTAAAATTGATACCAATAACAAGGAATACCTCGGAAATTATTTTCTCCATACCAAAGAATTGTATGTTTTGACGAGATATATAATTTTTGAGTCGTAAATATATGTCTGTCATGATTTACAGGAAAAGTCATCACAATGAAGAGAACATCTGAGGCCAGAAAGTTAAGATACACATTTCGTTTGCATGAAAATATCTTTAACCTATGGCACTTTAATACAAATCGTAGTCATTTTTGATAAAATCAACATTTTAGAAAAATATTTCATGTAAAGGAAGAATTTCGGTTGGGAGAATTTCCTAAAGATCTTTGAGTCTTATTCTTGGAAGATGCGAATTTAAACACCAATTTTGGTTTCATTTTTGAGGTGTGTGTATGCACGCATACACACACACACACATATACAGGGCCATTTCTAAAAATACTCTTTTAGATAGGGGTTCTCAAAACATGCATTTATGGTGAAATTCCTGGATCGTTTTTTTGGGTGGAGTATAGTACATATATGCTTGAAAAAGTAATTCCATTAGGCTTAATAGTGAGAACTTTATCACGGCTTGCTGATTTACCCTTTTTTTTTTTACATTTATTATATTTAAAGCATTATTATTTATATGCACAGTAATGGTAATTGATATTGTAAAACTGTTTCAAGATATCCGTTTTATAGGAAATATATGAAATGGTGTACCTTAGCTTCTGCAGCCATTCCTCTAGATCACAAAATGTATGTTGAAGATCGAGTTTCTATTGAGTTAAATGAAATATTTCTCCTTGGAACATTAATGACGTTTTGCCCAATAGTTATCAGCTTTGAGCATGTAATATTAGGCCTCACACATTATGTTAAGGCCCATTTTTGGTGTGTAAGAATAAACTAAATAGTTGGAAAATGTAAATTTGTGGAAAGAATTTTGTGGTGCATATTTTGATCATTTACAGCTATTTTAAGATTTTCGATTCTAAAGGTGGACATTTACTATTATTTTCTCTAGCCCGTTTACACATTGTACATAGTGGATAGAGAAGGTATTGTGTTCCACCCAAAAATTGGATACCGAGATTTCAACGGAAATAGGATGTTTTGAGGTCACCCGAGGCCGAAAAAGGCATTTTGAGAAAAAAGTCCATGTGCCTGTGTACAGTATAGTTCAAAAACGAAACATCGGTTAAATACCAAACTTAGTATTTAATTTCAGCATCTTCCAAGGATGCGACACGAAGATTTTCTAGAAAATTCCCCCAATCCTGACTACCCTTTACATGGAACCTTTTCGAAAATTTTAATTTTCTCAAAAATGGCCCTAACGGTTTTGATTAAAATACTGTATATTAAAGATATCTACATCACAAATAAAATTTATATTTTGAATTTACTAGGAATGGCCTCTGAAGACCTCTTTTCTCTAGTTTATTTTTGCAGAATTTTGCATAGCGGTTAAACTGTAAGAGATAGAAAAAAACTACACAAAAGGTATGTGATATAAATCTTTTTTCGTAAAGCTGATCAGTTATGAGTCATTGTTTGTTATTTGTTTCAGTTTTAAAATACTTAAAATTTTCACAAATGGTAATTTGCAACTCCTGGGAATACAAATATTTTATCCACATGGCAACCAGTTATTAAAATATTTGACAATCGTTTTAGCATGGTGTATTCCATTATTTCCCTTCTAATTAAAAGAATGCAACCATGCCAATGTTTATCTCGATTAGCATAAAGTAGACAGAAGAATAAGCTCTTTTAATAATAATTTGTTACAGATATGTTGAGAAAGTTATATGAATGGAACAAATTAAATTGTATTTATGATATTAATTTTCATGAGATTGATATTACATGTGACTAATCACTAAACAGGTCTACTTCTCATTAAAGGCTAAAAAAATCTGATGTGATCCATTCACATGAGTTTCTCTACATTTTTGCAACAAATTATTGTTAAAAAAGTTCTACTTCTATTTACTTCATGCTAATCTAGAACGAGTTAGCAGAAATAGTCTTATTACCTGCTTCCTTGTCGTAGAAGTGAAATAAGTGAGTACCATAGATTAAAATGATAGGAAAAGCTGGTTGCTATGTAACTGAAGTTCCTTTGTTTGTATTGACAGGACTTGACAAAATCCTGTATGAGAAAAGCGTAAGTTTTTAACGATGATCAAAAATAAGGAATATCTAAAAAATTGTCAACTCCACGAAAAAAAATATATATAATATAAATTGTATGTTTTAACGTACTCTACCTTTTTTAGTGGTAAGTTTTTGTCCAACTCTTTTGGTTTAGCAGTTATGCAAAATTTCGTAAAATTCGTCCAGAATAAAGTAGTCTCCAGAAGCTATTCCCAGAAAATTCAAGATATACATTTTATTTGTCAGGTAAATATCTTTAATATATGATATTTTAATCAAAATCGTTAGAGCCATTTTTGCGAAAATCAAAATTTTTTAAAAAAGTTCCATGTAAAGGGTAGCTTGGGGTGGCGGGATTTTTCTCAAAATCTGTGTATCGTGTCCCTGGAAGATACTAAACTTAAATACCAAGTTTGGTATTTTACCAACTCTACGTTTTTGAGTTATCGTGTTCACAGACACATGGACACACACACACAAACACATGGACCTTTTTCCGAAAATGCTTTTTTTTTTAGATAGAAGGAGGTCTAAAACATATATTTCCGGTGAATCTCGGTATAGAATTTTTGGGTGGAGTGCAATACCTTCTCTATACACTATGTACATAGTGCGTATAGAGAAAGTAAAAAACCAAGAGAGAATGTGTTAGAGATATGAACTAAGTTAAATTAGTCTTGCCTACGTATCGATATAAGGCTTTCCAACAGTTGATTTATGGAAGCTAAAGAAGGCACAAAAAACTTTTGTAGCAAGTCATGCGAATGCCTTGAATAGCTAAGAAGGTGGAAAAGGGAACAGAATGATAGCTGGAAGGTTTTATGAAAATATTCGCAAGCTATGAACCGTACCTACCTCGTTAAATATTCATCCCATTCAGATGAAACTCTGCTGCATAAAATCAGTGTAAAAGCGGGGCGATGGATTTCGTATTTAGCATACGTATGCATGCATATTTATTACAGAAAGCCATGTAATCCGGTAAATAAAGCATTAAGCGGATTATGTTCAGTCATGGCGCGATAAAATGGCGAACAAACACTAGGGAAAAAAATCTGACCTGAACGGTAGCTGCAGGCTCGCTTTTAAATCCCTGAGAGATGTGGTCTGCACTCGCTTCACGCTATTCTGGTTGAAATTGTGCCCCAAGCAAGCATTGCAGTCAAAATATGCAAGAAGTTAGGAAATGCGCTTATGATGCACTAGAAATTAAAATTAACCGAGTCAGATAGATTGCGCTGTAGCATCCATAAACGTTAAAATATAGACACGGAGGCAGACACCTCGCGCACTATAGTCAATGCAAATTTACTATGGTTAGCATTCCCTCTCAGAAGGATGCGATAAGATGAAGGAACCAAAGGAGACATCAGGCCACAGCCAGAATGCTATTAGAAACGCACGGAAGTCCCTAAAGTTTCCAAATTCGAAGACCAACTCAACACAACCCTCGCAAACCGATTCAACACAACCCTCGCAAACCGATTCAACACACCCCTCGCAAACCGATCTAACACATCCCTCATAAACCGATTCAACACACCCCTCGTAAACCAATTCAACACACCCCTCGTAAACCAATTCAACATACCCCTCACAAACCGATTCAACACACCCCTCGTAAACCAATTCAATACACCCCTCATAAACCGATCTAACACACCCCTCGCAAACCGATCTAACACACCCCTCGCAAACCAATTCAACACATCCCTCATAAACCGATTCAACACACCCCTCGAAAACCGATCCAACACATCCCGCATAAACTGATTCAACATACCCCTCAGAAACCGATCCAACACACCACTTGCAAACGGATCTAACACACCCCTCATAAAATGATTCAACACAACCCTCATAAGCCAATTCAACACACTCCCCATAAGCCGATTCTACACACTTCCCATAAACCGATTCAACACACCCTCCCACAAACCGATTCAAAACACCCCCCACAAACCGATTCAACACGCCCTCATAAACCGATCTAACACACCCGTCATAAACTGATTCAACACACCCCCCATAAACCGATTCAACACGCCGTTATAAACCGATCTAACACACTCGTCATAAACCGATCCCATACACCCTCCACAAACCGATTCAACATGCCCTTATAAACCGATCTAACACACCCGTCATAAATCGATTCAACACGCCCCCACAAACCGATTCAACACGCCCTCATAAACCGATCTAACACACTCGTCATAAACTAATTCAACACGCCCCCACAAACCAATTCAATACGCCCCCACAAACCGATTCAACACCCTCTCATAAACCGATCTAACACACTCGTCATAAACCGATCCCACACACCCCTCACAAACCCATTCAACACACCCGTCATAAACCGATACAAAGCACTCCTCACAAACCGAAATAGGGGTTTTATTGTTGCCTTGGATTGTTCATTAAAACATTGGTCTAGTCCCGAAACCGGGAGTACAATTTACCCATCAACCTGGCAACCCTCTTATGTTCATGGGGGAGGGAGGGTAATCTTTCCATTGAGCATGCATCTGCACCAACCTCCGTACTGCCATACACCAGGAACCTGGAAGCCCACCTGACACATGAGAGGAAAAGAAACGAAGAGGAAATAATGGTAAGAGAATAGTGGTAATGTAAAAGAACATTAGTACTCACCTGTTAACCTCGTGAAAACGACGAAAATCCCATGAGTTAGTGAGGATGGTCGCTGGGAATCGAACCCGGCTCCTCCAGGATGCGAGTTGTACACTTGGCGCCCTCTCACTCAATTGTAGCACTCTTAGCTTGGGTTCAGCGTCTGAATAGGATTTATACCCTCGACCACCAGATAATATTAGATATAAAGAGAGAGAATTTGCAAGACTGTACGAAAATAAATGCTGATAATGTACTTGTAATTGTTCTTGTCCGGTATATTAGATCCAGGAATAATAAATATTTGTAAAATTAGAACGATTTTAACAACCACAATTAAAAGATTTGACTATTGCTTTAGCACAGTACTGCATTCCCTTATTTCCCCTACTTATAAATCAAATCTACTAAAGCTTATCTTGATTAGCATGGGGTAGAAAGTAGAATAATATTTTGTAAGACGTTTGTAGAACAGCTAGAGAATATCATGTGAATGGAACACATCAATATATATAAATATGTGTATATATATATATATATATTTACTTTCTCTATACGTACTATATCCATAGTATAAAGAGAAGGTAATTGTATTGCACCCAAAAATTCGATATCGAGATTTCACCGGAAATATATGCTTTGACACCCCCTGAATCTAACAAAAGCAGTTTTAGAAAAATGTCCGTGTGTGAGTGTGTGTGTGTGTGTGTGTCTGTTGGCAGCATAGCTGAAAAACGAATAGACCGTTAAAAACCAAACTTGGTATTTAAGTTTGGTATCTTCCAAGGATGCGACACGAAGATTTACAAGAAAAGTCCCCCACCCCAAACTACCCTTAACATGAAAAAAAATTGAAAATTTTGATCTTCTTAAAAATGGCTCTAACAATTTTGATTAAAATACCGTATAGTTAAGATATTTACCTGACAAATAAGATGTATTCCTTGAATTTTCTGGGAACAATCTCTGAAGACTACTCTTTTCTGGATGAATTTTACGGAATTTTGCATAACTATTAAACCGTAAGGGATGGACAAACATTTACAACACAACAAATGTAGACCACGATAAATCACACAGTTTATGTTATGTACATTTTTTTTCGTGGAGCTGATAGTTTTTGAGATGCTCCTTGTTTTTGGTTTCAGCTTTGAAAAATTAATCCTTTCCTAGACAGAAATGTGTCAACTGCTGTCCAGGATTTGACTATCACTTTAACATATGGTACTCCTTTATTTCGTTTCTACTTACAAGGAAGCAAGTAATAAAACTATTTCTGCTAATTGTTTCTCAATTAGAATGAAGTAAATAGAATCGTAAGCTTTTTCAGAATAATTTGTTGCAAAGATGTAGAGAAAGTCAAGTGATTGGAACACATCAGATTTTTACTTTCTCTATACGTACTATGTACATAGTGTATAGAGTAGGTATTGTATTGTACCCTAAAATTCAATACCAAGATTTCACCGAAAATATATGTTTTAGGGTCCCCTGTATCCAAAAAATGCATTTTCAGAAAAAGGTCCGTGTGTGTGTGTGTCCGTGTGTCTGTGAACACGATAACCCAAAAACGAAAAGTCGGTAAAATACCAAACTTGGTATTTAAGTTTGCTATCTTCCAAGGATGCGACTCGAAGATTTTGAGAAAAAATCCCCCACCCCAAACTACCCTTCACATGGAACATTTTTCGAAAATTTTGATTTTCTCAAAAATGACTAACGATTTTGATTAAAATATGGTATATTAAAGATATTTGCCTGACAAATAAAATTTATATCTTGAAAAGTCTTGGAATAGCCTCTGAAGACTATTTTATTCTGGATGAATTTTACGGAATTTTGCATAACTGCTAAACCGTAAGAGATGGACAAAAATTTACTACACAAAAAAGTACAGCGCGTTACAACATACAATTTAAATTATATGCATCATTTTCGGGGAGTTGATCGTTTTTGGGATATTCCTTGTTTTCGGTTTCAGCTTTGAAAAACATACTTTTCTCATACAGGAATTTGCCAACTCCTGTCACATAGCAACCAGATTTTGACTATAACTTTAACCTATTTTACTCCCTTATTTCGCTTCTACTTACAAGGAAGCAAGTAATAAGACTATTTCTGCTAATTTTTTCTCGATTAGATGAACTAAATAGAATAATTTGTTGCAGAGATGTAGAGAAAGTCATGTGAATGGAACACATCAGATTTTTATTTATGACGTCTAAAATACATTTATTTCCGATGAAATTCGATAGCATCTTTCTCGATGGAATCCAATAGTTCATTTGGCAGTATAGTTTTTCAATAGCAGCTGATGTTTCTATTATTAGGCCTTGATGGGTTCGCGAGCCACGTTGCTTGAACCCCGCAAGTATCGGAATCCCATGCATCGACGCAATTTCGAGGAGAGCACACATGTATGTAAAAGAGCGACGTTAATGAGTTATGCGGTGTAGTTTTAATATGTAGTAAAGCATTTTTTCTCGTGGTTATTAAAAAGTTTTCAACGCACAGGAATTTTCATTACAGGCGACCCAAATACACAACCACTTTACAATTTCTGGTAATAAAGCTCGCCATGTAAGCAAGAAAACGAAATAAATACACAAGCGTGTAAACCTCCACCAATTTTAAGCTAATTGCTTGTAAATTAATATTTCACTCATCAGTGAAAATTGATCGCTCAATTAACCTTCGCCACTTTAGCGCGGTAAAGGTGTATTGTCTGGTTATGAAATAACAATGCGCGCGGTTTTGTCAACAAAACACCATTTAGAAATTATTGTGTGCTATTTTTCTTTCTCCCTGTCCTTCTCTATCTCTCCGTTTTTACTTTCTCTAGCCACGTATATACAATGTACATAGGGATAGAGAAGTATTGTATTCCATCTAAAAATTCGATACCGAAATTTCACCGGAAATATATGCTTTAGGACCCCCTGTATCCAAAAAAAACAAAAACATTTTCAGAAAAAGGTCCGTGTGTGTCCGTGTGTCTGTGAACACGAAAACTCAAAAACGAAAAGTAGCTAAAATACCAAACTTGGTATTTAAGTTTAGTATCTTCCAAGGATGCGACACGAAGATTTTGAGAAAAATCCCCCCACCCCAGACTACCCTTTACTTGGAACTTTTTTCGAAAAAATTTGATTTTCGTTGATTAAAATATCGCATATTAAAGATATTTACCTGACAAATAAAATGTATATCTTGAATTTTCTGGGAATAGCTTTTAAAGACCTGTTTATTGAGGATGAATTTTGCTTAATTTGGCATAACTAGTAAACCGTAAGAGATAGATCAAAACTTACTTTACAAAAAATGTAGGTCTTGTTAAAATACACAAGTTATGCAATATACATTTTTTTCGTGGGGCTTACTATTTTCGTGGTATTCATTGTTATTAGATTCAGTTGTGAAGCACTTATACTTTACTTTTCTCAGAAGGGAGTGTCCGTTTTTCTTTTCTTTAACTCCAGGCCAAGAAAAGAAGCGATTTGTAATGACAATCGCATAACGACAGCTTTTAAAACATTTGACTGTGGGTTTAGCCTAGTGTATTCCCTTATTTTCTTCCTACTTATAAGGAGCTAAGTAATAAGAACATTGTGCTAATGAGCACCTCGTTTAGCAAGGTGGAGAAAGAAGAATAATTTTATGCAAGAAGCTTGTAGAATAGCTAGAGAAAATCATGTAAGTGTAACACATCAGATTTTTTCTTTCTCTACACGTTCTATGTACATAGTGTATAGAGGAGGTAATGTAATTCACCCAAAAATTCGATGTCGACATTTCAGCTGAAATATATGTTTTGAGTTCCCATGAGTCCGAAAAAGAATTTTTAGAAAAAGATCCGTGTGTGTCTGTGTATGTCTGGAAAGCACAGTTCAAAAACGAAAAATGTTACCCTTTATATGTAAAATTTTTCTAAAATTTTGACTTTCTCAAAAATGGCTCCAACGATTTGTATTAATATGTTTAAGATATTTTCATAAAAAACTGTTTGTGAACAGCTTAGCTCAAAACTTATCGAAACGTCCCAAGGATGACACACGAATACTTATAACTACCAAAGATGTTTAAGAAACCCCAAACTACCCTTTACTTGGATACATTTTTGAAAATCTTCATTTTCTCAAAAAGGCTCTAACGATTTTCTGGGAATAGCCTCTGAAGGTCTCTTTGTCCCGGATGAGCTTTGCGGAAGTTTACATAAGGATTAAACCGTAAGAGACAGACAAAAGTTTACTGCACAGAAATTGTAGATCTCGTTAACACTTATAATTTATGTCATATACGTTTTTTATGTAGACCTAATATTTCTCAAAGGAGAAGAGACGTTTCGTTTAAACTAGTTTGTTTTACTGCAGGCCATGCAAAGCGAGTCGTACTTCATTTGTTTCACATAGTGACAGTTTTTAAAAGAGTTGACTATCGATTTAGCCTTATTCCCTTCTACTTACAAGTAAAGAAGTAGTAAGACAACTTCTGCTATTATTTTTCTTGATTAGTATGTCGTAGATAAAAGAATTATCTTTATTAAGGACAGATGTTTGTGTAACAGCTAGAGAAATCCATATGAATGGAACACATTTGTTACTTTCTCTGCACAGCACATTGTAGTTAGGTACAGAAGGTATTTGCAAAAAGTCTGTACCGGAAATAAACGTTTTCGGTCCCCTGTAGCCAAAAGAAAAGCAATTTTAGGAAAAGATCCTTGTGTGTGTGAGTGTGTGTATGTGTGTGTGAACACGATAACTCACAAGCGAAAAGTCAATAAAACACCAAACATGGTACTTAATTTCAGTATCTTCCAAGGCCGGGTCACCAAGTACATCAAGAAACTTCCCCCACTCCAAAATACCCTTTACAGGGGAACATTTTTAAAAAATTTTGATTTTTCTCAAAAACTCTATGAGGTTTCGTTTAAAATACCGTAAATAAAATATATACAATTTTTATCTTTAATTTTCTGGGAATAGCCCCTGAAGACCTCTTCACTCTGGATGACTTTTGTGTAACTGGTAAACCGTAAAAGATTGGCAAAATCTTACTTCACAAAAATGTACCTATATCTCGTTAAAACGCATAATTGTCATATAGATTTTTTGTGACTTTTTCTCCATGGAAGCTTTTTTTTTTTACTTTCTCTAGCACGTATGTGCAATGTCCATACAGGATAGAGAAGGTGTTTTATTCTATCCAAAAATTCCATACAGATATTTACCGGAAATTCATCTCTTGATGTTCCGTGAATCCCCCCCCCCAAAAAAAAACAATTAAAAACATGTTCTTGTGTGTTTGTGGGCAGCATAGTTGAAACATGAAAAGTCTGTTAAAGACCAAACTACCCCTTACATGAAAAATTGTTCGGAAATTGTGAATTGATTGAAATATCATATAGGTATTAAAGATATTTACCTGACAAATAATATATATATATTGAATTTTCTGGGAATAGCCTCTGAAGACTACTTTATTCTGGATGAATTTTATGGAATTTTGCATAACTGCTAAACCGTAAGAGATGGATAAAAACTTACCACACAACAAATGTAGAGCACCTTAAAACACACAATATATGTTAAATACATTTTTTCGTGGAGTTGATCGTTTTTGAGATATTCCTTGTTTTTGGTTTCAGTTTTTCTCATATGGAAACTTGTCAACTTCTGGCCACGCAAAGAAGCGTATTTCAATCCCATAACAACCACATTTTAAAGCATATGACTGTCGGTTCAGCCTAGTGTATTCCATTATTTCCCTTCTACCTATAAGGAAGTAATTAATAGCATTGTTTTTACTTTCTCTATACGCATAATGTACATAGTGTATAGAGAAGGTATTGCACTCCACCCAAAAATTCGATACTGAGATTTCACCGGAAATATATGTTTTAGGGTCCCCTTTATCTAAAAAAAGCATTCTCGAAAAAACGTCCGTGTGTGTGTGTCCGTGTGTCTGTGAACACGATAACTCAAAAACGAAAAGTCGGTAAAATACCAAACTTATTTCAGTTTAGTATCTTCCAGGGATGCGACACGAAGATTTTGAGAAACATCCCCCACCGCCAACTACGCTTTACATGGAACTTTTTCCGAATTTTTTTATTTTCTCAAAAATGGCTCTAACGATTTTGATTAAAATATCGTATATTAAAGTTATTTACCTGACAAATAAAATGTATATCTTGAATTTTCTGGGAATAGCCTCCGAAGAGTACTTTATTCTGGATGAACTTTATGGAATTTTGCATAACTGCTAAACCGTAAGAGATGGACAAAAACTTACCACACAACAAATGTAGAGCACCTTAAAACACACAATTTATGTTACATACATTTTTTCGTGGAGTTCATCGTTTTTGAGATATTTCTTGTTTTTGGTTTCAGCTTTTTTTATATGAAAACTTGTCATCTTCTGGCCACGCAAAGAAAAGTATTTCAATCCCATAACAACCACATTTTAAAACATATGACTGTCGTTCAGCCTAGTGTATTCCATTATTTCCCTTCTACTTATAAGGAAGTAATTAATAACACTGTTTTTTGCTTGGTGTTTAACTTTATTAGCATGAAGTAAGGAGAAGAATGAGCTTATTAACTATAATTTGATACAGAGATATAGAGAAAGTCACGTGAATGGAACACATCAGATTTCCTTTTGATTTTTTTTCTCTCACCTGATAAAATGAGTATAGATTGGTCTGTTCCCGAAAGATAAGAGCTTCCACCTTAAGAATGTTACCATTTTAATCCGAAATGGGCCCTCATCGGTGTTGATTATTATTTTTAATTAAGTATTATTTGTAAAACTCCTTAGTTGCCAATAAGCCCCTGAGGGCAGGTATTGTGTGTGCCGCTAACAGCCCTGTTATTTATTGGTATATGTAAATTAAAATGGAGCATAGCTACGGGTTCAAAAAGCGAGGATTTAGAGAGGCGAGAAATTTTAATTGCTACACGTCGTAGTTTAATTTCTGCTGATGCGGCACATGTTTGGGGCTTTGGGGGGGGGGGGGTGCTACGTGTTTCAGTAATTGTTTCAAACTTCTATGGGCAGCGTCTGATAGTACAAATTGCCTTGCTAGGGGAACGTGTTCTTGCCTTTTAACAACCAGATGTGGTGGGTTCTGTGCCCGGTAGAAGCAAGTAGGAGGAGTGAGTGAGTTTCAAAGAATAACAATAAAGTAGGATTTAAAATCCCTTAAAAAATTATATTTAGTCTACAGAGTATACTAAAATTAATTATAAATGTTTGTTTATCTCTAATTTAAAATATTTACTTTAGTATTTTAATTATTGTATCATAAATATTAAAACTGCTTTATTAGTAGTTAAATGCTTATCGTTTTAGTATATTACTTTCTCTACACGTACTATGTACATAGAGTATAGAGAAGGTATTGTATTGCACCCAAAAATTTGATCCCAAGATTTCAACGAAAATACATGTTTTAGGAACCCTGAATCCAAAAAAAGCATTTTTAGAAAAATGTTCGTGTATGTGTCTGGTATCTGTCTGTCTGTTTGTCTGTGAGCAGCATAGCTCAAAAACGAAAAGTTCATTAAATACCAAACTTGGTATTTAATTTCAGTATCTTCCAAGGATGCGACAAAAAGATTTTTAAGAAAATTCCCCCACCCCCAACTACTGTTTACATGGAAAAATGTTCCAAAGTTTTGATTTTCTCAAAAATGGATCTAACATTTTGATAAAAAATATCGTATATTATTGATATTTTCATGAGAAATAAAATGTATACTTTCAATTTTATGGGAATAGCCTCTGAGGACATGTTTATTCTGGATGAATTTTGCGGAATTTTGGCGTAAGAGATAGACAAAAACTTGCTTGAAATGTAGAGCCCATTAAAACACACAGTTTATACTATAAGCATTTTTACAGTGGAGTTTATCGTTTTAAAGATATTTCTTGTTATTGGTTTCAGCTTTAAAATACTTATATTTTTCTCAAATGGGACTTTGTCAAATCCCGTCCATTCAAACAAAGGAACTTCAGTCACATAGCAACCAGCTTTTGATTAACACTTTAACCTATGATACTCCCTTATTTCGTTTCTACTTACAAGGAATCAAGTAATAAGACTATTTCTGATGTTCTTTCTTAATTAACACGAAGTAACAGAAGCATAAGCTTTTTAACATTAATTTGTTGGAGAGATGTAGAGAAAGTCATGTGAATGGAACACATCAGATTTTTTTTAGCGTTGTCGGCTTAACCTTCCGGTATGTAGGACTGACATCCCTAGGGCTTACAAGCGGATGCGTAGTGGTCAGAAGCCTATTAGATAGATGGATGGATGGATGGATGGATGGATGGATGGATGGATGGATGGACGGATAGATGGACGGACGGATACTTTATTTCACTGCTTAGGGCGTGGCCCGGTGGCAGCGCTGTCAATGTAATAATACAATGTACAATACAATTGAGTTAAATAAACAATAATGTGATTAATACACTGTTAAAATGCCAATCACATCATAGTATCCTAATACATACATAATGGTAACAACAGTAATAATAACGCAATATTTTTATTTACTATCCTGACTATAAATCACTCTTCTTTAGTCTCTTTTTAAAACTATTTACTCTTTGAGGCAAAGTCTCCAGTAAATCTGCAGGAATTTTGTTCCATTCGTTTATTGTTCTATTTGCGAAGGAGAATTTACCTACGTCTGTTTTCTGTTCCCTATTTCTTATTTTTTCCGAGTGATCATTCTTCCCACAGTATAATGGGCTTTAATAATCGTTTGGACATGTCTTTCCATGCAGGTTCCCCCTTATAGGCTCTAAAAATTGCACATAGCCTTGCTCGTCTCCTACGTTTTTCTAGTGTTTCCCAGGAAGTAGCAATGCTGGTATGATTTTCGAATCGCTTACTTCTGTCTACAAATTTAGCTGCTCTTTTTTGAACTCTCTCTAGTGCCAGTTTTTGCCTCACCCGATACGGATCCCAGCATGCAGCACTATATTCTAATATTGGTCGAACTAAAGAAGCGTATGCCAAATTTAGCGACTTTCCATTGCTGCGTTTTAAAACCCTCATTACGAAATGCAACGCTTTCCACGCCTTCCCAGTGATCGAGTTTACATGTTCTCCCCACTCCAATCTTTGATTTAGTATTACCCCTAAATATCTGGTGCTATTTACCCTCAGTATTTTCTTATTGTCTGATTTATATATTACGTTTTCTACTATTCTTGCCCTTGAAAATATAATTGTTTTACATTTGTTTGGATTTATCTCCATTTTATTATATTTTGCCCAGAGTTGAATTTTGTTTAAATTTTCTTGTAGATCTATTGTGTCACATTTACCGCTAATATTTCTATAGATTATACAATCGTCTGCAAATAGGCGAATCTGAGATGTTATCCCTTCCCGTAAATCATTTATATATGCTAAGAAAAGCAACGGCCCGATCACGCTTCCCTGGAGCACACCAGAAGTTACATTTGTAGGAGACGATAATTTATTTCCCACCCGCACTCTTTGGGTTCGTTCGCTCAAGAATTCCCGAATCCAAGTTATCACTCTGTTGTCTATTTGCAGATTACAAAGCTTTTCTGTTAGTCGTCCATGAGGTACAAGGTCAAACGCTTTAGAAAAATCAATTATTATTGCATGTACTTTTCCACCCGCGTCAAGTGTATCGGCTACATCCTGATCAACAGCTACTAGTTGACTCTCACAAGAATGTCCGTTCCGGAAACCATGTTGGCCTTCGAAGAGCCAATGCGTTTTATTCCATTCTCGTCTTAAATATTGTGCTATAAGATGCTCAACTTGTTTGCTTACTACTGATGTCAAACTAACTGGTCTATAGTTTGCCGCATTTGTTCGATCCCCTGTTTTATAAATAGGCACAACTATAGCCTGCTTCCAATCTTGCGGTATACTTCCATTATTTACTGTTACTTCGAATAGCCTCAGTATGTAGGAACGATTGCCTCCCCCCCAATCTTAAGAAACTCGCCCGAAATGCCATCTGGCCCGACTGATTTATGATTTTCTAATTTAGCTAACCGTCTTCTAATGTCCCTTGGTGTCACTGTCATAGGGGGCCCTTCCGTTCTTTTAATACTGGCATTGCTCTTTACTTGAAAAATTGAAGCGAAATGTTGATTAAACACTTCGGCTTTTGACAATGAATCGGCCATTAGTATATTTCCGTTCTTGATTTCTGGAATGATTTCTGCGTTTCCCCTGCGCCTTCTCACAAATTTAAAAAATTGCTGTCAACTATTCCTGTCAGACGAGAGAATACTTTTTAAGAAATGTTCTTCCGCGGTAATCTTTTCTAATAGAAGTTTGTTTGGCAAAACTCGGAATTTATTTGCCTATTGGAGTGCCAACGACACGAAACCACAGGAGAACCTGGAACGAGTGGTCGGCCGTACCCAGACATGAGCGTGAGGAAGTATTTGATATGAAATACAAACGAAATGGATGCTAGGAAAGGTGAGAATGGAGCAATTGGTGGAATGAATGGCGGAAAAACTGGACGACCCGGTGAAAATCAGCCCAGACGTCCCTACAAATCCCACTTGCGGGCGCTTGGGTTCTTGAGGTTCTTTTACGTTTAGTAAATCTACGATATGGGACCAACGGCCTTATTTTCCCTTCCGAAGGAAGCTAAAGATTTTTACGCCCGAAAAAAACCCATCTTCCTCCTCAGGGTTTGAATCCGCGACGTCGGGAACCAGACTCTGCATGTTGCCCCTTGGCCAGGGAGGGAAACTGAGTGAGTGAGTGAGTGAGTGAGTGAATGAGTGAGTGAGGGAGGGAGGGAGGGAGGTATGGAGGCGAGAGGGAGGGAGGGAGTGACTGAGTGAGTGATTGAGTGAGGGAGGGAGGCGGGAGGGAGTGAGTGAATGAGGGAGGGAGGGGTGAGTGAGGGAGGGAGGCGGAAGGGAGGGAGGCGGGAGGGAGGGAGTGAGTGAGTGAATGAGTTTAACCTTAATTTGTTCTGTTACAATAATCGCCCTGAAAATATTTACTTTGCCTACTATATAACAACTTCCCATATTTATTGGCTATAATAATGTACGACATAAAATAAAATATTGAAATAAAATTAGTGTATGACATTATATTACATTGGTGTATAAAAAGTACGAACACACAAACAAAAAAGCAAGCATTTTTATTTTCTCTAGTAGGCGTGCAAAATGTACATAAAAGATAGAGACGGTGTTGTATTCTTACTAAAATTCAATACCGAGATTTTTATTTAACGAAAAGTTAAATACCAAACTTGGTATTTAAGTTCACTATCTTCCAACGATGCTGCATGAAGATGTTCAAGAAAATCCCCCACCCCATATACACGTGGAAAAAAGTTTAAACTTTTGGTTTTCTCAAATATCTCTCTAACTTTTTTTTAAAGTACCGTATATTAAAGATATTTGACAAATAAAATGTATATCTTGATTTTCTGGGAATATCCTCTGAAGACAACTTTATTCTGGATGAATGTTCCGTATAATTGGTAAACCGTAATAAATAGACAAAAACTTACATAACAAAAAATGTAGATTTACACAAAACACACCGTTTATGCTATGTACATGGTTTTCGAGGAGTTGAAGGTTTTTGAGATATTCCTTTTAATTGGTTTCAGTTTTAAAATATTTCTACTTTTCTCATTGGGGTATTTGTCAAATCCTGGGCATACTAACAAAGGAACTTCAATCAGATTTGACTGTCGGTTTAGCCTAGTGTGTTCCCTTATTTCCTGTCTACTTAGGAAGCAAGTAATAAGACCATTTCTGCTAATTTTATCTCGATTAGCATGAAGAAATAGAAGAATAATATAACAATAATTTATTGCAGAGATGTAGAGAAAGTCATGTGAATGGAACACATCAGAGTTTTAATCCTGGCCATGCAAAGAGAAGCTAGTCTCACTTGCATCACATAGCGACCGGCTTTTCAAAAATTTGACTATCGCTTTAACCTGATGTATTCCCTTATTTTTGTTCTACTTAGAAGGAATTAACTAGATGTTTTTATTAATGGATTGTCTATATTAGCACGAAGTAGGGAGAAGGGATACTTTTATTGGAAAAACGAAATTATAATAATGACTGTGAAATAATAGAATTTCTTATACACTTTTATGAATATCATATTTCAAAGGCTGTTTTCGTATAATGTAATGAGTTCGAACAGGTGCGTGCATTTATCTTAAAACGAACGAACGCGTGCAGCAGTTCCCGGTTGCACCAAAGTAATTGGATATTATTCAGTGGGTCGAGAATTGGCGATTAATTGTGGTAGATTTCTCTGGACTGCACGCCTGATTAATTATACACATTTGCGATGGGGTGTAATGTTGCGAATTATGTACACGGCCTGCCCCGTGTTTACTGCTTAAATTATTACGTACACCCGAGTCGTCAAGGGACGTAACTGCACAAATTCTGATAAGCATACGTATTCTTATCAACCGCACGTATGCTCTGAATTTGGTTGCAGATTTCTTTTCCCTCAAAGGGAGTTTACTTTTCTTTCTCCATATAGTTAGGAACAAAAATGTCATACCAAAATATCAATATACATTTAGAGGCTACTTGAATTTAAAAAAAAAAATTGTGTTCCATTCACATGTCTTTCTCTACATCTCTGCAACAAATTATTGTTAAAAAGCTTATGTTTCTATTTACTTAATGCTCATCGAGAAAATATTAGCAGAAATAGTCTTATTGCTTGCTTCCTTGTAAGTAGAACCGAAATAAGGAAGTACCATAAGTTAAAATGATAGTCAAAAGCTGGTTGCTATGTCACTGAAGTTCCTTTGGTTGTATGGACACGAGTTGACAAATTCCTGTATGAGAAAGGTATGTGCTTTAGAGCTGAAACCAATAACAAGGAATGTCTAAAAAACGATCAACTCCACGAAAAAATGAATATGACTTAAATTGTGTGTTTTATCGTGATCTAAATGTTTTGTGCAGTAAGCTTTTGTATATCTCTTACAGTTTACCAGTTATGCAAAATTGCGTATATTCATGCAGAATAAAGTGGTCTTCAGAGGCTATTCTCAGAAAATTAAATATGTAACTTTTATTTGCCAAGCAAATATCTCAAATATAAGAGATTTTAATAAAAATTGTTAGAGCCATTTTTAAGAAAGTCAAACTTTTCGAAATTTGTTCCGTGTAAAAGGTAGTTTGACGTTGGGGGATTTTCTTGAAAATCTTCGTGTCGTAAAAAAAGCCAAGTTTGGTTTTTAACGGACTTTACGTTTTTGAGTTATGCTCCCACAGACACATGCACAAACACACAGACACGCACACAGACACAGACACACAGACGAATATTTTTCTGAAAATGCTTTTTTTTGGATCAGGGGGTCTCAAAACATATATTTCAAGTGAAACCTCGGTATAGAATTTTTGGGTTCAATACAATACCTTCTGTATACACTATGTACATAGTACGTATAGAGAAAGTAAAAATCTGATGTGTTCCATTCACATGACTTTCTGTACATCTTTGTAACAAATTGTTTTTAATAAGCTTATTTTATTAATCTACTTCATGCTCATCAACATAAGCATTAGCAGACACGGTCTTATTACTTAGTTCCTTATAAGAAGAAGTTAAATAAGGGAATACACTTGGCTAAACCGACTTCAATTATTTTAAGTTTTAAATTTGCTGAATTATACATAACTAGTAAGAGATAGAAAAAAAATTCATTAAACATAAAATGGAATTATGTTTAAAACATTTAATTTATGTCATATAGGTTTTTTGGTACGGCTGGGCGTTTCTGAAATATTCCTTGTTATTGGTTTCATATTCAAAATACTTAACAAAT
This sequence comes from Hymenopus coronatus, assembly GCA_030762935.1. NCBI lineage: Eukaryota > Metazoa > Arthropoda > Insecta > Mantodea > Hymenopodidae > Hymenopus > Hymenopus coronatus. The sequence continues at coordinate 111,951,943 of CM060886.1, read as the reverse complement.
TCTGTATGACAAAAATGTGTTCACTCCTTACGATTCAAACAAAGGAATTTTAATCACAAAGCAACAAGCTTTTTAAAGATTTGACTATCACTTTAACCTATGACACTCCCTTATTTCGCTTCTACTTATAAGGAAGCAAGTGATAAGACTATTTCTGCTAATTCTTTTTCGATTATCATTAAGAAATAGAACAATAAGCTTTTTAACAATACTTTGTAACAGAGATGTAGAGAAAGTCATATGAATGGAATATGTCAAAATTTTAAATAAATAGTTCAGTTAACCCATCCACGTCCTTTTTTGAATCATGTAATTTATTTACTCTGTGAAAATGTTTTTTTTTTATGATACAGGGGACCCTAAAAGATATATTTCGGTTGAAATCTCGGTATCGAATTTTGGCTGGAGTGCAATACCTTCTCTATACACTATGTACATGGGGCCAAGCTTGCGTCCGTAAGGATACGTCTTTTCAACAATGCCAACCGAAATTCACAATAATAAAGAGAGTGACGCTACTCTACCTGTGATTTTTATAAACGCTAAAGTTGGCAATGTCGCCAACACATGATAATTATATATTTCGAATGTTATCACATCCTGTGTACACAACCAGGATGTTACAGTATCAGATTGTTTTTTATAACACTTAATGTAAGAATTAGCACGTAATAATAATAATAATAATAATAATAATAATAATAATAATAGTAATAATATTTTGAAATTTATTTCAGGTAGCAAATAAATGGAGGGCTTTGTTTAATTGGCAGCATTGGAACCCCTCGGTCGAATTCAAAGCGATGTTCTGCAGGACGATATAAACTGTCAGGAGTCTATAGGAAAAGATAGCTCCTAACCGATGTGCGATACATAGCTCATCTGGTGTTGACAGCTTTAGGAACTGCATTTGGCAGGTCGAGCATTGCACCCCGGGCCATCAGACTGGTTTCTGTATATAAGGATTCAACCAACGTCCATTATTGCACAGTTTATACATTAAAAATCTGCAACAAATTATTGTTCAAAACCTTAAGCTTCTATTTACTTCATGCTAATTGAGAAAAATTAGCAGAAATAACTTGCCCTCTTGTAATTAGAAGCAAAATAAGGGAGTACCATAGGTTAAAGTGACAGTCCAAAGCTGGTTGTTATGTGACATAAGTTCCTTTGTTTGTATGGACAGGAGTTGACAAATTCCTGTATGAGAAAAGTTTAAGTTTTCAAAGCTGAAACCAAAAACAAGGACTAATTCAAAAACGATCAACTCCACGAAAAACTTTTATATAACATAAACTGTGTTTTAACGTGCTCTACATTTTTTGAGTGCAAATTTTTGTCCATCTCTTACGGTTTAGCAGTTGCACAAATTCCATAAGATTCATCCAGAATAAAGTAGTCTTCAGAGGCTATCCCCAGAAAATTCATTGTTCGAAAAAAGTTCAACGTAAAGGATAGTTTGTGGTGGGGGTATTTTCTTGAAAATCTTCGTGTCGCATCCTTGGAAGATACTAAACCTAAATAGCAAGTTTGGTTTTTAACGGTCTTTTCAGTGTTAAGCTATGCTGCCCACAGACACACACACATACATACACAAACACATATACGAACATTGTTGTAACAATTCTTTTTTTTTATTCAGGGGGTCTCAAAACATGTATTTCCTATACACAGTGTGCATAGTACCTATAAAGTAAAAATATATTGTGTTCCATTCACATGACTTTCTCTACATCTCAATAATAGCTTATTGTTAAAAAGCACATTCTTCTATCTACTTAATGAAATATGATAGCCGAGATAATTATTAGCAGAAAGTTTGTTAATTACTTGCTTCCTTGTAAGAAGAAGGAAAATAATGGAATACACTAGGCGAAAAGAATATCAAATCCTTTAAAAGCCGGTTTCCATGTAGTTTAAATCCGTTTCTATGCAGGGCCAGTAGTTTACAGCTTTCCGTGTGAGAAAAGTTCTATTATTTTAAATTTGAAAAAAATAATAAGAAATTTCTTAGAACTGGTCGGTATTCCATGTAAAATATATACATATATATGACATAAATTGTGTGCTTTTACATGATCTGCATTTTTCAGTGTAATACGCCTTTGTCTATTTCTTACGGTTTACAGTTACGCAATATTCAGCAAAATTGATTCAGAATAATAGGTCTTTAGAGGCTATGCCCAGAAAATTAAACATATACATTTTATTTGCCATATAAATATCTTTCAAATACGGTATTTTAATCAAAATCGTTAGTCATTTTCGAGGATATAAAAGTTACAACATGTTTTCCATGTAAAGGGTAGTTTGCGGTGGGGGTATTTTTCTCAAAATTTTTGTGTCGCATCCCTGGAATATACTAAAGTTCAAGTTTGGTATTTTACCGACTCTTCGTTTTTCAGTTATCGCGTTCACAGACTCACACACACACACACACACACACACACACACACACACACACCAGACATACTCACAAGGATGTTGTTGTTTTTTTCCAAAAATGCTTTTTTTTGTTGCAGGGGACCTTAAAACGTCTATTTCAGATGAAATCTCGGTATGAGATTTTTGGGTGGAATGCACTACGTTCTCTATACACTATGTACATAGTATATACGTGTAGAGAAAGTAAAAATTATTTCTTTTATCTGCATTTAAACAAGATAAATATCGGAATTGGTCTTATCACTTTCTTCTTTGTAAGTAGATAGTAAATGAGAGAATGCTCAGTCTAGGGCGCCAGTCAGATCTTTTAAAAGCCGGTCGCTAAATGAAACAAGGGAAACTCTGTTCTCTTTCCTTGCTAGGAATGACTTCCCTTTTGAGAAAAGTTTAAGTACCTTAAACTGAAACCAACAACCCGGAATATCTCGAAAACGGTTAACTCTTCAAAAATGGATATGATATAAATTGTGTTTTAATTAGATCTACATTTTTTGTGTAGTAGATTAGTTCTTCTCTTGTGGTTTATCAGATATACAAAAGTTACATAAAAGCCATCCAGAACGAAGATGTTTTCAGAGGCTATTTCGGGAAAATTCAAGATATGCATTTAATTTGTCATAAACATATCTGAAACACATGACAATTTAATAAAATCGTTACATCCATTTCTGAGAAAATTAAACATTTTCGAAAAATGTTCCATATAAAGGGTAGTTGGGGTGGGGGATTTTATTGAAATGCTTTTCCCTCTCCACTATGTAAATTGTAGTACGCGTTAGAGAATGTTAAAGTATTACGTGTACTTTGTACTCTCCAAAACACAGGTTATTCAAAATGTTATAATTAAATTCTCAAAATTGAAGAATTTTATATTTTTAAAAGTGTGTAGTAGGAATCTTTAACGTTATTTTGATAGGCAGTGCAGAAATCCATAAACAAATTAGTCAAAAATTACATCGCGTGAAGCAGTTTCAGCATGGAAAAAAGTTGAAAAACAGTTTGCGAGATAAGGGTTAATGTTGGTCATGACTATTAATAAGCATGGGCCTGTTGGGTTATACGTTCAGTTAATTTGTAATATGGCAAGTGGAAAAAAACAAAACAATTTCAAAGGTTTAGTGTTTGTATTCTTTTATCATAAAAAAATTATGTTTTCACATATTAGGTCAAATTTCGTAGATGCAACACCTTAATGTCTCGAGAGCAGCCCTTTGTTTCTTACACTCTAATCTTTCTTTTACATGGAAGAATTTTGAAATTTTCGACTTTCTAAAAATGGCGTTAAAATATTGATTAAAAGTTCACATTTTATAATATATACATTACAAGGAAAATGTATATCTCGAACTTTTTGGAAATAGCCTTAGATGTCGTCTTCAGTCTGGATGATTTGAATAAGTGTGAAACCGTAATTGAAACAAAATATTACAAAACAAAAGTGTATATTTTACTAAATGACATGGTTTCTGTTTAATACAGTTTTTTTTGTGCATTTTACCACTTCCAAGGTATTCTTTGTTATTGGTTTAAACTTTTTAATACTTTTCTTGTGGGATGTTATTCTTATACCTACAAGGAAATAAGTAATAAGTGAAACTCGGATTTTTATGTAGTATCAAACTGATAAATATGTTATTAGTTGAATTGTTTTTTCACACAAGCCGTGTGTAGGACAGAAGTTGAATAAGTAGAGTCAGACAGAGAAAAGTCAATGCCATGGCCGGAATTTGAACTACGGATCTCCTGATCTCTAGCCGGTTGCTCTGCCACTGAGCTACCATGGCAACATGCCGGCATAGCATTGAATTTCTCAACTGACTCGCATATTTCCCGCTAAATTTATTTGAGATGACAACCCCAATGGCGATTTACAGTGTTGTAAGTAAAAAAGTTCCAGGGTTCATAGTATAGCTATGTATTATGGTCAATTGGTATTGGTTTAATTGTTTTTTCACACAGACTTTGTGTAGAATAGGAATTGGATAGGTGGCGTCAGACTGAAAAATTCATTGCCATGTAAATATGTTCTTAAGAATGTGGCAAAATATGGTAAAATATGTAATGAAATATGGAATTATATAACAAGTTATTTAAAATTAAATTACATATCCAGGCTTTAAATGGAAATTTTCTGTTCACAAACTTAACTTTCAGAGTTTTCATAGTATATTTGTGAAAACTTGAGTTGCTCGTCAAACACGCAAGAGCAAACAAAGAGGAGAATCAAAGAAAGAAGTCTTCATAAATCTAACTGAAGAATTTAAGAGTGAGCACCTAACGTAGATGCATTGTTTATTTCCTAACAGATTAACAGTAAGGTATTTCAGCAAATGTTCTCTGTAAATGGCATTCTTCTCTTTGATAACATTTTCTTGTACGAAAATGACCTTTCGACATCGCAAGATGTCACAGGACTGTACTTGGGCAACACCATTTTACTTTCTCTACACGTACTATGTACATAGTGTATCGAAAAGTATTGTATTGCACCCAAAAATTCGATACCGAGATTTCACCGGCAATATATGTTTTGAGACCCCCTGAATAAAAAGAAGCAATTTTAGAAAAATGTCCGTGTGTGTGTCTCTCTAAGTGTGCGTGTGTTTGTGGGCAGCATAGCTCAAAAACGAAAATGCAATTTAATACCGAGCTTGGTTGCTTCCAAGGATGCAACACGAAGAGTTTCATAAAAATCCCCCCCCCACCTCAACTACCCTTTACATGGAACTTTTTTGATTTTCTTCAAAATGTCTCTAATGATTTTGATTTAAATAATGTATTTAAAATACATTTACTTGAGAAATTAAATGTACTTCTCGAATTTTCTGAGAACACCTTTTGAAGACATCTTTATTCTGGATGGATTTTGCGGGATTTTGCATAACTGGTAAACCGTAAGAAATAGACAAAAACTTACTTAACAAAAGACGTAGAGCTGGTTAAGCACACAACTTATGTCATATACATTTTTTCGTAGAGTTGACCATTTTTGAGATATTCTTTGTTATTTGTTTCAATTTTAAAATAATTATACTTTTCTCATACAGGAATTTGTCAACTCCTGACCATACAAACAAAGGAACTTCAATTACATTGCTACCAGCTTTTAAAAGATTTGACTATAGTTTTAGCTAATGCTACTCCCTATACATCCCTTCTGCTTATGGAAGCAAGTAATAAGACTATTTCTGCTAATATGTTCTCTATTAGCATGAAGTAAAATAAGCTTTTTAACAATTATGTGTTGCAGAGATGTGCAGAAAGTCATGTAAATAGAACACATCAGTTTTTTATATGTTGTCAAAACGGTCCATAATAAACGCTGCCTTCAGAGATGCATTTTTAACCATGAAAGGTCTTGCTTTAGCACAGTATGTGTTTTATAGTTTTGCCTACACAGATGTGCTGGTATTCCTGAGGTACATCTCTGTTAATGTTGTGTTCGCAGAGGGTCTGTTGAGCTATTCGATGCCCCAGGGAGTACAGCGTGGCTCAGAGGTTGATCTCTCTGACAGGACGTATGACGGACACGAGGAGTCCGGATATCTCAGTGGAGGTCTTGGACAACTTGTGGACGGACAGAAGGGACAGGACGTGTTCAGATTGGATCTCAAGGGCTACGGTAAAGGTAAGTATTTTCTTTCTTGCCCAGCATGTTTTGTAATCTAGAATCAATTAAAGGAGAATCGAGAGCTCGGCATGAATCCTTGAGGATCTTTAATTCTCGTAATAAGTGTATTGGTTCCAAAAAAAAAATGAGAAGTTACTAGTCCCGCATCAGATCATGGACTATTTTTACTTTATCTAGCACCTATGTACATCTACAACAAACGTGCATAACCGGACTACTCAGGGATGCGTGCCAACTCGTGGATGTTTTGCACTAGGCCAGTACCTATTTGATACACTGAACCATCTGCGTGCAAGTACCGAAGTTTTTGTGTTTAACGTCCGCTTTTACTACATATGGCACCGCAGGCGATGACACTGGCGATACATGAAATGAAGATGGTGCACAGGTGGAATGCGATGGCGGGGGAAATCAGAGAACCCGGAGAAAAACGCCCCTGCGCCGCTTTGTTCACCACAAACCTCACATGCGGTCACTTGGGGTCGAACCCGGGCTGTCTAGGTGAGAGGCGAGTGGTCTAACGGGACGGAAGTGGATACGCCACTTGCGCGCGTCAATCCCGAGGGGAAGACTATCGAAAACCACGGTAGAGCCGACCTTTACCAGCTTAGGTCTACTAACTTCCTAGGTTATTGTCGGAGGACTTTCAGGGGTCTTACAACTCCGCCCAGGCGTCACCGTCCAGACGTACTCTTATCTCCCACGGGTATCGGACCATTGCCACGTCGAGTCCAACGAAATCCAAACTGCTCCCTTTTGGTAGGGGCTCAGGTGTTCGGCCCGACTACTTCTAGTAAAGTCAGAAGTACCACTGGTGCTCGGGGTCCGCAGTGCTCGCACCGAAACAGCTGAAGAGGTCGGAACCTCCCCTCTACGGGGACCTATGTGCAGTGTACATATATCCAGAGAAGATGTATTCCACTAAAAAAAATTGATACCGAGATATTACTGGCAAATTAATTTTGAGGACCAATATATCAAACAAAAAAAACAAACAAACAAAAAAGCATGTGTGTATAGATAGCATAACCAAAAACGAAAAATTGATTTAGATACCTAGTATTTAAGTTAGTATCTTACAAGGAGCAAGACACAGATTTTCAGAAAACTCCCCCAACTCAAAATACGCTTTACATGGAACACTTCTCGATTTTCTCAATAATGGCTCCGTTTTTTAATAAAATTCAGTATATTAAAGATATTTACATGGTAAATAAAATGTATATTCTTAATTTCTTGGATCCTGAGGTTCTCTTCGTTGTGAATGGATTTTGCTAGTCTAGTAAACCGTAAAAATTACATACTTTTTTTTTTTCGTAGATCTAACCATTTCCAAGATATTTCATGTCATTGGGTTCAGTTTTAAAATACCCAAACCTTTCTCAAACGGGAAGTCCTCATCGGTCATATCCATTTTGTTTTTCTCCTGGCGCTGGGAGAGAACCAAATTTCAATGTCAGTCGCATAGCGTCAGCTTTTAAATATGACTAGCTATTCTGTTCTGCTGGTAAAGCTTATCTTGATTAGCATAATGTAGATAAAAGAATAGCATTTTGTAAGGATAGTTTATTTGCAAAACAGAGATGAAGAAAGTCAATAACATTATTGGTGTACAAAGAAGAAAAGAATGTTACACTGCGCATGCGAGCCCTAATTAGGCAATACGTTACCCCCACTACGTACCTTCTTCCGCTACTACGCGCACGCGCATAAAGTGAGCACGTTTCTAAAAGTAACTGGTGGTGGGTAGTAGGGAGGAAGTCACAGAGTGAGAGGGATGGAGAGAGGAAATGCAACAGAGTAGGCAATCCAACAAGCAGCAGTGGTAACTTTCCCTCTCATCATTCCTTCCTAAGTTGCAAACCTATATACGTCACACGTGGTAATTTCATGGTCAGTTCAAATTTTGCTTTTTCTCTACTTAACACAGAAATTTCGACAGTAGATTTCGCTGAAAATACAAGCTTTGAGGCATTTTTGTGAGAAAAAAAAACTCGTGTTTCTATGAACAGTATAACTCAAAAACCGAATATAAAAATGTTGGAACCTAAGCTTAGTATCATCTTCTTACCGCAAACTACTTTTCATATGGAACATTTTTCGTTATTTTTGAGTAAAAAATGATTACAATGGCATGGATTAAAATACCCTACGTTATTTTAATGACAAATAAAATGAATTTATTGAATTTTGTAAGAAAAACTATAAAGTGTTTTTCATTCAGAATGACTTTTGTAAAAAGAAACTTTTACTAAATATAAATATCGTTAATACACGCCATGTCAAATAAATGTTTTGTAGCATGTTGTTCCTAGACTACTTAGGATGAGGCAATTATTAGAGGGCTACAGACACGAAGCGTTTCGGTAGCTGTTTGGCTCACACTGGAAAGGTCGTGAGTTATAATCTCGCGTAGGTTGAGTTACCCGGATAAGGTTTTTATTGGGGTTTTCCCTTATCCTGACAAGAATAGTAACGCTCCATGGATCCCGAGATCATTTGATCATCATTTCACCAATTTCATTCATCGTCCGATATGACCAACCACGTTAAAGGACGTTGAACTACTAAAGAAAGTAAAGACATACTTCTGATTTTGAAAGGGAGACGTCACTCTTGCTCTCAACTACCAGCGTTACCGGCGTGTTTGTTTTTTATCGAAAAGAAAGAAAGGTATCAAAAATTAATTATACAAAATAATTTGAAATAATAAACCTGTAAGTGATTTAAATAAGGATAATGACGTCTCTTCCACCCGGTATATAGCGCATGATTGTGGTAACGAGCTTTCTAATTTGTTTGTGTATCTATTGTTAGACAAAGGAATTTAACACAGCTGATTGTGGTAACACGCTATTACATTTTCCTGTCCCTAATTGAACATCCAGTGATCTATATGCAATTAAATTGATGGCTTTTATTTTATCTAAATTCGGTAACCATTTGTCTGCTTTAGCTGTACGCATTCAGTATAACCAATGGGTATCATTAGCAAACAAATTGCTATTGCCCACATTTTTGATTAGTAATGAAATATCGTTGAGGTAATGTGTTTGTGAAATATGGTAAATTCAAGTTTGTAAAATCTCTTTTTGAAATTTATACCAGTTATTGTATACCATAATAGTAGGTAATATTTCTGCTATGTATCAAAATTCCAGCTTGCATTGTTATCTAAATAATAATTCGTATTGCCAAAATGCATTATTCTAGTAAAAACGAGCCACGTGATAAAATTTTAAGAATATTCACAGTAAAAAAGAAGTCCAGTTTTACAGTAAATAAATTTACAAATAGATCGATCATATGATATTTTTGCATAGTCCTAAAAGTTATTACTTTTCGCACTCCATAGAACAGTTGATTTTTCGAAATGTAATACTTTATTTAACAACATTACATTAATATTTCTAAAAAACATCTGTTGTGTTCCTTTCACATGACTTTCTCTACTTCTGTGTAACAAATTATTGTTAATAAACTTATTCTTTTATTTACTTCATGCTAATCGAGAAAAAATTAGCAGAAATAGTCTCATTACTTGCTTCCTTGTAAGTAGAAGCGAAATATGGGAGTATCATATGTTAAAGTGAAGTCCAAAGCTGGTTACTAGGTGACTGAAGTTCCTATGTTTGTATGGACATGAGTTGACAAATTCCGGTATGAGAAAAGTACAAGTTTTTTAAACCTGAAACCAAAAACAAGGAATATCTCATAAACGATCAACTCCTCAAAAACAATTTATATAACATAAATTGTGTGTTTTAATAAGCTCTACATTTTTTGTCCATTTCTTACGGTTTAGCAGTTATGCAAACTTTCGTAAAATTCATCGAGAATAAAGTAGTCTTCAGAGGCTATTCCCAGAAAAGCTTACCACACAGAAAATGTAGAGGATATTAAAACACACAATCTATGTTATATGCATTTTTTCATGGAGGTGATCGTTTTTAAGATATTCCTTGTTTTTAGTTTCAGCTTTGGAAAATTTATAGTTTTCTCATACGGGAATTAGTCAATTCCTGTTCATGCTAACAAAGAAATTTCAGTGACATAGCAACCAGCTTTTGACTATCACTTTAACCTATGATACTCCTTTATTTATACTTACAAGGAAGCAAGTAATAAGACTATTTCTGTTATTTTTTTCTGATTAGCATGAAATAAATAGAAGTATAAGGTTTTAACAATAATTTGTTGCAGAGAAGTAGAGAAACTCATGTGAATGGCACACATAAGATGTTTTCTTTATACTTAACTGTTTGTTTTCTTTGAAACTGAGCAAACAATTTTGGAAAATGACCAACTGTATGAGTCTTTGTATGTGTTTAAATATAACTCAAACACACACATAAATATCATGTGTTATATTTACACAATATTCTCTACGTACTATCCTGTATCTTTGTATAACTTCTTCAAAGTATTTTTGGACAATTTTTTACCTAAAATATTGTTTTCCACTTAAAATTTCTGTACAGAGATTTCATCCTAAATAAAAAAAAAATCTGATGTGTTCCATTCACTTGACTTTCTCTACATCTCTGCAACAAATTACTCTTAAAAAGCTAGTACATCTATTTGCTTCATGTTAATCACACTAAAATAGCAGAAATAGTCTTATTACTTGGTTCCTTGTTGCTATGTTTGCTTTGTTCCTTGCTGGCTGCTATATCACTTAAGTTCCTTTGTATGGAAGCAAATTCCTATATGAGAAAAGTATAAGTCTTCATAGCAGAAACAAAAACAAGGAATGACTCAAAAACGATGACTCCACGAAAAAAATGTGTATAACATAAATTGTGTGTTTTAACGTGCTCGACATTTTTCGTGAAGTGAGTTTTTGTCCATCTCTTACGGTTTAGCAGTAATTCAAAATTCCATAAGATTCATCCAGAATAAGTAGTCTTCAGAGGTTATTCCCAAAAAATTCAATATATACATGTTATTTGTCAAGTAAATATCTTTAATATACGAAATTTTAATCAAAATCGTTAGAGCTATTTTTAAGAAAATCAACAGTTTCGAAAAAAGTTCCACGTAAAGGGTAATTTGGGGTGGGGGGATTTTTTTCAAAATCTTAGTGTCTCATCCCTGGAAGATACGAAACTTAAATACCAAGTTTGGTATTTTACCGACTTTTCGTTTTTGAGTTATTGTGTTCACAGACACACAGACACACACACGGACCTTTTTGTGAAAATGCTTATTTTGGATACAGGGGACCCTAAAACATATATTTCCGTTGAAATCTCGGTATCGAATTTTTGGGTGGAGTGCAATACTTTCTCTATACACTGTGTACATAGTGCGTATAGAGAAGGTAAAAATATCTGATGTATTGCATTTATATAACTTTCTCTAATTGTTCCATACACCATTTATTCTTACAAGGGATTATGCTTTTAACTACTTATCTGCTTATTCCCTTATTACTCTTCTACTTACAAGGAAGCAAGCAATAAGAGTAATTCTGCTGACGTTTATCTCGATTAGCATGATATAGATAAAGGAGTAAGAATAGTTTGTATATGCACAGTTAGAGAAAGCTTCGTGAATGGAACACGTCATATTTTTTTTCCTTCTGGTACAGTAAATATTTCCTGCACTAGACTACATCAGACTGCAATCTGCGACAGCTCAAGTATAGAAATGAAGTCGCATATGGCTAAGGAGATTGGGACTGGCTTGCCCCTTGTGCGTGGGCACCATCTTGCAGCAAGTGTTTTGCAGTGCGCCTCCAATATAAATGCAAATATGCCGTAACAATCGGCCACAGACGCAAACAGGCGTCAGTCCAGCTTCCTACCAATTCTTGCACTGATTTCCTTAGCGCCGAGGTATGTCCGCTTCTCTGAAAACTGGGCTAACTTTTTCATATCTTACAGAACAATCTTAACCCCACATTTGGATAGACTATAAGTATGCGATGTTCCTTTTGGGATGGGATAATAGAAGTCATTTGTTTCTGACAATTCAGTTCAACTATTATAGCGCCAAAGCAATGGCAATAGACAATTTCAACCAATCGTGGTCATCTGACCCGGAGCGATATTGTCGAAACATCTCGTCGCACCCGACGTTCCTTTGATAACTCTTCTCTTAGTTTTTGGTAACAGTGACAATCCAGTCCGCCAAATTTCACTTTTAATATCTGTCAGTTTCGCAATTGTACTTTCAATTAATTCAGATACAGTGTTCATTTACAGTTTTGTCCAGTTCATAATGTATTTAGTTAAAAAAAGGATGTGAAATGAATCACTATTTGTATTTCTTATGCATACGATGAGTGCAATAACCTCAAATAAAACGTCGCGCCGTGGTCGAGTGGTTAGACCCCTCGCCTCTCACCTACATGGCCCTGGTTCGATCCCAAACGACCACATGTGAGATTTTTGGTGGACAAAGCGGCGCAGGGTCGGGTTTTATCCGGGTTCTCCAGTTTCCCCCGCCATCCTATTCCACCGGTGATACATCTTCATTCCATGTATCACCAGTGTTATCGCCTGCGGTGCCACAAGTAGTAAAAGCGAGCATTAAACACTACCAAAAAAATCTCAAATAAAATAACGTTTGTTTCCATTTTATTTATCATTATTATTATTATTATTATTAAAAAAACTGAAATAAAATAAATGTCCCTATTTCTGTTGTTGCTATCGATATTCGTACATTAGGTGCAGGCACGTTCGGCTATATCATAATGCAGGAGACAGTGAAGAAAGAAAGAAAGAAAAAAGATCATTCGGTGAATAAACATCATCGAATGCGTCATCTACCATTTGAGAACTAATGTAAGTGTTACAATCGTAACCTGACACAATTTAACTTCCTATATATTATAAATTATTAATAGTTCATTTCGCTGTATTGTCTTATCAAACACAACTTGTGTTTTCATCTCTTAGGACGATTCACTCCCATCGCTTTGCTCCGGTCGTGAAATTATCGACAAGATCAAAACACTCGTGGTGTAATTTATGATATTTTAGTTCAAATATGAGAATTTCCGTACATGATAGGATTGCATTTTAACTAGAGAGACTGTATACGGCGACACAGGTATTGATGACGTCAGAAACAGGGGGAAGGGGACGAAACACTCACTGTCCGATTACGACTAGTGATAACTATTCCTCCATTGTGTTATTTACTTTCTCTACATGGTACATGGGAAGAGAAGATGTTGCACAACACCCAACAAATTCGATACCAAGATTTAACTGCAAATTTATGTTTTAGATTCCCCTCTATTTGTCTGTGTGTTTGTGAACACGATAACTCAAAAACGAAACGTCGGTAAAATACCAAACTTGGTATTTAGGTTTAGTATCCCTCAAGGATACCACGGAAGATTTTCAAGAAAATTCCCCCACTCCAAACTATTCTTTACATGAAAACATTTACGAAAATTCTGATTTTCTCAAAAATGGTTCTAACGATTTTGCTTAAAATACAGTATATTAAAGATATTAGCATGACAAATAAAATATATATTTTGAATTTTCTAGGAATAGCCTATGAAGAGCTCTTCATTCTGGATGAATTTTGCCTGAATTTTGCATAACTGGTAAACCGTAATTGATAGAAAAAGCTTAAAAAATGTAGATGTCATTAAAATACACAATTTATATCCTATACATTTTTACTTTCTCTACACGTAATATGTACATAGTGTATAGAGAAGGTATTGCATTCCACCCAAAAATTTGATACCGAGATTTCACTTGAAATACATGTTTTGGGTCCCCCTGAATCCAAAAAAATAATTTTTGAAAAAAGGTCCGTGTGTGCGGTTGTGTGTCTGTCTGTGTGTATGACTTTGGAAAACATAGCTCAAAAACGAAAACACCGTTAAATATCAAACTTGGTATTTAAGTTTGGCATCTTACAAGGATGCGACACGAAGATTTTTAAGAAAATCCCCCACCCCAAACTACCTTTTACATGGAACTTTTTTCGAAAATTTTAATTTTCTTAAAAATAGCTCTAACAACTTTGATTAAAATATCATATATTAAAGATATTTAGCCGACAAATAAAATGTATATCTTGAATTTTCTGGGAATAGCCTTTGAAAACTACTTTATTCTGGATGAATGTTACGGAATTTTGCATAACTGCTGAACCGTAAGAGATGGACAAACGCTTACCATACTAAAAATGTTGAGCACATTAAAACACAAAATTTATGTCATATACATATTTTCATGGAGTTGATTTTTTTTGAAATACCCTTGCTTTTGTTTTCAGCTTTGAAAAACTTATACTTTACTCATACAGGAATTTGTCAACTCCTGTCCATACAACAAAAGGAACTTCAGTCACATAGCAACCAGCTTTTGACTATCACTATAACCTATGGTACTCCCTTATTTCGTTTCCACTTACAAGGAAGCAAGTGATAAGGCTATTTCTGCTAATTTTTTCTCAATTAGCATGAAGGAAATAGAAGCATAAGCTTTTTAACAATAATTTGTCGCAGCGACGTAGAGAAAGCCATGTGAATGGAACACATCGGATTTTTCTTGTAGAACCGGTTTTGAGATACTCCTTGTTATTGGCTTCAATTTTAAACTACCTAATTTTACACAAACGAGACAATGCAAAGCGAACCGAACCTCAATTGTTTCACACAGCGACCAGCTTTAAAATATTTGACTAGCACTTTAGCCTAATGTATGGCTACTACGAGAACCATTCAGAAAGTGAAAGACGATTTTGCAAAACTAAATGATAACGAAAGATGTTCAACACAAAACTTTATTTACAAAATTATAGTACCTTATTTTATCTCTTACCGTAATCTCCATTCTGCCAAGAGATTTATTGTCACGTGGTAACAGTTATTCAATGCCGATGTAATACATTTCTACCGGAATGAGCTTATTTAAGTTCACAAAATGTTCGACCAATCGAACTTGTAGGCAAATAACGCAGGTTGATAATGCAATGAACGAATCTTCAGTGAGGAACTGACGCATAATTTATGAATAATGAAGGAAGAACCAGGGTACAAAAAAAGACCGAAGTGGAAGGTCATTAATCGTTTTGGAGTAGTTGAAAGCAAATGTTGATCAAATAATTAAGAAAACACTGTTTCACTTTGGATACCGTACATGACTTTTTGGATAGAAAAGATTTCCCAGTCATGAAGACCTCAAAGTGACAGTGACATCTTGGCTCATATCTTTAGCGGTGGAAGAGTATAACAACTGCATTGAAAAACCGGTACACGTGAAAATAAATACCTTGATAACAATGACGATTTCGTTGAAAAGAAATCTGATGTGTTCCTTTCCCGTGACTTTCTCTACATCTCTGCAAAAAATTATTCTTAAAAAGCCTATGCCTCTATTTACTTCATGCTAATCGAGAAACAATTAGCAGTAATAGTCTTATTACTTGCTTCCTTTTAAGTAGAAACAAAATAAGGGAGTACCATAGGTTAAAGTCATAGTCAAAAGCTGGTTGCTATGTGACTGAAGTTCCTTTGTTCGTATGGACAGAAGTTGACAAATTACTGTATGGGAAAAGCTGATACCAAAAACAAGAAATATCTAAAAAACGAAATACTCCACAAAAAATGTATATAACATAAATTGTGTGTTTTAACGTGCTCTGCATTTTTATATGGTAAGAATTTGTCCATCTCTTTGTTTTAGCAGTTATGCAAAACTCCATAATATTTATCCAGAATAAAGTAGTCTTCAGAGGCTTTCCTAGAAAATTCAAGATATACGTTTTATTTGTCAGGTAAATATCTTTAATATACGATTAATATTTTACTCAAAATCGTTAGAACCATTTTTGAGAAAATCAACATTTTCGAAATTTTTTCCATTTAAACGGTAGTTTGGGGAGGTGAGATATTCTTGAAAATCTTCGTGTCGCAATCCTTGGAAGAAACAGAACTTAAATACCACGTTTGGTATTCAATGGTCTTTTGGTTTTTGAGCTATGCTGTCCACAGACACAGAGACAGACAAACAGACAGACACGGACCTTTTTCCAAAAAACGCTTTAGTTGAATTCAGAGGGAACCAAAACATGTATTTCCGGTGAAATCTTGGTATGGAATTTTTGGGTGCATTGCAATACCTTCTCTATACACTATGCACATAGTACGTGTAGAAAAAGTAACAGAGTAAGGTATTCAAAAATTGGATTTATATTAGTGCTTTGCATATATATCTTGGCTAACACTTCCCAGGGGAATAGGATGAGCAGGAGCCATAGGAAGCCAAAAGGTACAGGCCACTAGTGACGCGCGGAAAATCCTAAGATTCGTCCCTTCGCCGAGTCGCCAGAGGGCGTACAAGCGATTCGACATCCATCTAGTGTCCATGGGGAGTAATGTTTCCATTGGTTATGTATCTGCGCCATCTGCCCACACTGTAATACATCTCAAATCTGGCAGCACACCTAAAATATAAGATGGAAACAGAATGAAGGTGAAATGATGGAAAGGAAATCGTGTTAGATGAGAAACTACTCCAGAATTCGCCTATCGATCCCGGGAAAACAATTAAGAACCTGTAAGTCAGAGAGGCGGTTCCTGGGGATCAAAGCTGGAACCCCTCAAATGCGAGTCACATTACCGTGGCACCACTTCACCCGGTTGTTCTCAATTAAAAAAAAAAAAAAAAACAAATATTAAGCCTTTGAAAAAGCCTTGTATGTTCCATTTACATGATTTTTCTACAAACCATTCTTTAAAAAGATTATTCCTTATTCAACATCATGTTAATTGAGATAAACATTACCAGAATTGAGGTTATTATTGCTTCCTTGTAAGCAGAAGGAAAATAAGAGAATACACTAGACTAAACCTATACTCAAATATTAAAAATGTCGTCACCTACGAGTTGAAATTCTGTTTTCTTATTATGCCTGTAGTACACTAAAAATATATATAAGTTGCCTTCCCGCTTGAAGAAATTTTAGTTAGTTTAAAACCGACAACAAGGAATATTTCGGAAACAGTTAACTCTACAAAAACTGTACATGACATATTGGGTGTTTTAATGCAGTAAGTTTTTGTTTATCTCTTATGGCTTACAAGCGATACAAAGTCATTCAGAATGAAGAGATCCTCACAAGAGCAAATATTAAAATAACTATATTTACACAAATCAACACAATTAATTGAATTTAAAAGTAAAATTATATAATCAATTTATCCTACAATAGCTTTAATTTATTTCATTTATATATTTAAAAATGTATTTAA
Source organism: Hymenopus coronatus (assembly GCA_030762935.1). Lineage (NCBI taxonomy): Eukaryota > Metazoa > Arthropoda > Insecta > Mantodea > Hymenopodidae > Hymenopus > Hymenopus coronatus. Next base: position 111,934,634 of record CM060886.1, on the reverse strand, counting down.
AACAACATTAATAATTTCAGATTGCAGCGATTCACACGATAAATTATTTTAGTGTAAATAAAAACTTAAACTTCAAGGTTAATTTGTCTCATTTAGAGGCTATTCCCAGAAAATTCAAGATATACAGTTAGTTTTTCATGAAAATATCTTAAACATATATTTGAATGAAAATATTTAGAGATAGGTATTAAACCTTTCCAAAAAGTCCATGTAAATGGTAGCTTTGGGCGAGGGAATTTTTTTAAAAATATTTGTGTCGCATCGTTAGTAGATGAGTTTGGTATTTTATTGACTCTTTGTTTTTGAGTTATGTTCACACACAAACACACATGTACCTTTTTGTAAAAATGTTTTTTCCCCCAAAAAGTTGTAGTTCCGTTGAAATCTTGAAATCGAATTTTTGGGTGGAATGTATTACCTTCTATGTTTACTATGTACATTGTACATACGAGCTAGAGAAAGTAAAAAATCTTATGTCTTCCATTCACATTATTTTCTTTACATCTCTGTAACAAATTATCATTAAAAAGCTAATGCTTCTATTTGCTCATCGAGAAACAAATAGTAGAAGTAGTCTTATTGTTTCCTTGTAAGCTGAAGCGAAATAAGGGAGTACCATAGGTGAAAGTGTTAATCAAAAGTTGGTTGCTTTGTGATTGAAGATCCTTTGTTTGTATGGATAGGAGTTGACAAATTCCTGTTTGAGAAAAGTATAAATTTTTTAAAGCTGAAACCAAAAACAAAGAATATCTAAAAAACGATCAGCTCCACGAAACAAATGTATATAACATAATTTGTGTGTTTTAACGTGCTCTACATTTTTTGTGTGGTAGCTTTTTCTCCATTTCTTACAGTTTAGCAGTAATGCAAAATTCCGTAAAATTCATCCAGAATAAAGAGATCTTCAGAGGCTATTTCCAGAAAATTCAAGATATTCATTTTATTTGTCAGGTAAATGTCTTTAATATATGATATTTTAATCAAAATCGTTTAAGCCATTTTTGAGAAAATCAACATTTTCGAAAAAATTTCCAAATAAAGGATAGTTTGGGATGGGGGGATTTTTCTCAAAATCTTCGTGTCACATCCCTAGAAGATACTAAACTTAAATACCAAGTTTGGTATTTTACCAATTTTTCGTTTTTGAGTTATCGTGTTCATAGACACACGGATACGCACACACCGACCTTTTTCTGAATATGCTTTTTTGGATACAGGGAAGTCTAAAACATATATTTCTGGTAAAATCTCGGTATCGAATTTTTTCTTTATATACAATGTACATAGTACGTATAGAAAAAATAAATATTTTGTATGCAAGTGTAAATGAAATAATTAAATTTTGTTAATTAAAATAAGTATGTCTTACTTTCAAAATATTGTTTGCAAGTGTGTAACATGTAAAACAGTTACGTAAGAGGTTTACAGTTCAGTGCTTAGAGAATAAGATACGAGTGCTGCATTAGGATAATATTAAACATTACGTAAGCATTTCAAGCACAGATTTCCATCTTTCAAGGAACACACTTTGCCTATGCTAAATTCCTGTATACGGTGCGGCTCATCCATATTCTATGCGTATTGCCTTTTCTTTGGTCGAAACGAAACCTCGATATATCTCGATATATTATATAACTGCGTGCCACCATTCATGCGTAACAGATGTGACAATGGACCGTTCGTAACGCTGCCATTCCCGAAACTAGGCCGGTGCTATTTCCCTGCAGCGATGCATTTGCATCCTTTATGAGCACCCCATGGGGGGGGGGGGTCGTAATAGCAACATTCACTTAGATTCAACGTTAAACTGCTAGCTTGTCACCGGTGTAAGTTAAACGTTTTCAGAGATTAGTAGTGGCGGTTAACTAATACGGTATAATTTATTTTGCTAGTAGACCCTTTAGTTAAAATTAGATTTATGTTTTAAACATACACAGAACAGCCAATAAATTATTTAAAAAACTGCATTTTTTCTTTCTCTACCTCATACAAAGTAGGTAGAGAAAGGTATTGAACTCCACCCAAATTTTTTTTTATCCAAATTTCATTAGAAATACACATTTAGGAATCCTCTGAATCCAAAAACTGATTTTTATTTTTCTCGCATACTATTTACTTAAGATAGAGAAGAAATTGTATACCACCCAAGAATTTGATGTCAAAATTGCATTTAAAGTAACTTTTTTGAGATCCCCTGAGTCTGAAAATAAACCGTTTTAGAATAGCATAGCTCAAAAACTAAAAGATCGTTAAATACCAAACGTAGCGTGCCCAGGATGCGATAAGATGATGTTCAAGAAAATAACTCCACCTCAAGCTATTCTTTTAATTGAAAAAGTTCTGAAAATTTTGCTCAAAAATGGGTCTAACGCTTTTGATTAAAATACCACATATTAAAGATATTTACTATCACCTACTGATGCTGTGGTACGTGCAGAGAAAATAAAAATTTACTATCTGTCCAATTATACAGGATGTTTCAAAAATAAGGAGCATAATTTCAGGTATGTATTTCCCACATGAAGACAATCAAAATAGTTCATTATAACATGTTCCAGAAATGCTTCATTTCCAAATTATGGGCCTTTACAACATTGAAAGTCCCACCTGTAGACAATCAAAATAGTTCATGTCCGGAAATGCTTCATTTCCGAGTTATGGCCTTCACAACATTGGAATTCACTGGAACGTTTTTTCTTTCCGCAGGTCTTTGCCGTCAAAGGAGACATTAGGAGGGCGCTCTGATAGTTCATTCTGAGGAAGGTTACATTCAGTGTTCTTTAGGCGTTAAGACTGTGCGACATGTATTCAAATCAAGAGCTGGCAGAGATACACTTCATGTACGTTAAGGCGGACGGCAATGCTGCGCTGGCTCGTCGTTTGTACCAGGAGAGGTACCCACAGCGACAATGTCCAGATCGGAAGACATTTGTACGTCTGCATTCCCGTCTGTGCGAGAATGGAACATTCACCTCTCCTGGTTTGGGAAGGGGACGACCAAGATCTACAACTCCAGAAGTGCAGGAGGAGATTCTGGAGGGTGTGGACAGGACTCCTTCTATCAGCACACGACGGTTGCGTTGCAAATCAATGTTCCTCATACGACTGTCTGGAGACTGTTGAACGAGTATCAATTGTATCCTTATCATTTGCAACGTGTACAGGCCCTGTCACCAGCAGATTACTCTGCACGAGTTAGGTTCTGTCAGTGGTTCTTGCAGCAGTGTGGTGTAAATCCGAACTTTTCTGCCGTCGTATTATTTACAGATGAAGCACAGTTCACAAGAGATGGCATAACAAATTTCCACAATCAGCATGTATGATCGCATGAAAACCCACGTGCAACTGTTGTATCTCATCATCAGGTGCAGTTCTCCCTCAACATGTGGACCGGTATCATTGGTGATCGATTAGTTGGACCCCATGTACTTGTAAACAGATTTAAGGGGCATGCGTACACAAACTTCCTGGAAAACAGCATACCTGACGTTTTCGAAGACACTCCACTGATCAATCATCAACACATTCACTTCTTGCATGATGGCGCTCCTGCACACTTCAGTCTCACGGCTCGCCGGTACTTGGATCGAAGGTTTCCTGATCGATGGATAGATAGAGGTGGCCCAATTGCTTCGCCTCCACGCTCACCTGATGTGAACCCTCTCGATTTCTACTTGTGGGGCCATTTCAAATCATTGGTTTATTCGTCTCCGGTGCCGGATTTGGAATCCCTTCGGAATCGAATTGTGGCAAGTTGTGAGGACATACGCAATACTTCTGGAGTTTGGGATCGTGTTCGCAGGTCAATGAGACATCGATGTGAGGTCTGTATTCAAGCAGGAGGTGGACATTTTGAACATCTTCTGTAATAACAACAACCTGCGGAAAGAAAAACGTTCCAGTGAATTTCAATGTTGTGAAGGCTATAACTCGGAAATGAATCATTTCCGGACACATGTTATAATGAACTAATTTGATTGTCTACGTGTGGGAAATACATACCTGAAATTATGACCCGTATTTTTGAAACAGCCTGTATACTAAGTGTATGAATTAAAAGATCGAATCCTAGAAAAACATTTTTCTGGGAATAACTTCTTAAGACTTTTTATTCTGAATGAAATTTGCATAGTTACGTTTTCAATATAAGAGATAGATAAAACAAAAAACAAAACGTAGATCTTGTTAAAACACTCAATTTATGTCATATAATTTTTATTATTATTGTCATTATATTTATTATTATCATCACCATTTTTTTGCCATAGTTAACCGTTTCCGGGATATTCCTTATTACTGTTTTCAGTTTTAAGCTGCTTAAACGTTCCTCAAGAGAGGGTCATCTTTCGTTTCATGTCTCTTTTGTTTTACTTTTGACTGTGCACAGCAAACTGAACTGCAATTGTTTCACACAGCACTCTTTTGTCACAAGAGTTTGTAGAGAAAGTTTCGTGCGCGCACTGTGTGTGTGTGTGTGTGTGTGTATGTACACAATGTAACTCAAAAAGGAAAGTCAGTTAAATGCCAAACTTAATATTTAAATTAACATTTTCCAAGTGTGAGACACGAAGATTATCAACAAATTCATCCACCCTAAACTACCTTTTTCTTGTAATAATTTACGAAAGTTTTTATTTCCTTAAAACCATAAGAGACCCCCTGAATAAAAATAAATAAATTTAATAAACTTGTTCCTGTGTGTGTATGTGTGTGTATGTTTAGCATGGCTCAAAAACCAAAAGTCGATTAAATACCAAACGTGGTATTTAAGTTCAGAATCTTCCAAAGTTGTGACACGAACTTTTTCAAGAAAATGCCCCTCCCCCAACTACCCTTTACATTGAAAATTTTTCGAAAATTTTGACTTTCTCAAAAAAGACTAAGGATTTTTATTACACACATTTTTGGAGAGCATTCAAGTGATTTATCAATTTTGTCAATTTTTTTCCTATTTAGAACATTTCTTTCAGGCTTCTTAGGTTTAGAATTTAGCATCTGACAGCTTCTCTACCTTGTTACGACGAATAGCCCATCCCAAACTACTCTTTAAATGGAAGTTTTTCGACATTTTGGATTTTCTCAAAAATCGCTCTAACAATTTTGATTAAAATATTGCATATTTAAGATATTTACAGGACAAGTTGAAGATATATACATATATGTACACTTTTACTCCCTACGCCAGCTGGCACTCATATGGCGCGTTTTCAAAAAAACAAAATTTGCTGTGTTCCATTACCATGGCTTTCTCTGACTGTTTCATAGAACAACTTTTCTTACAAAGGATTATTCCTTTATATGCGAAATGCTAATCAAGGGAACCATTAGCAGAATTGGTCTTATTATTAGCTTCTTTATATGTAAGTATAAGAGAAATAAAGGATTACATAAGCTAAAGCGATAGTCAGATCTTTTAAAAGCCGGTCGCTAATTGAAACAATGAAAATAGATTTCTCTGATTACTAGGAGTAAACTAAACAGAGGGAGCAAGAGCTTGTTAGAGAAAAGTTTTAAGTATCTTAAAATGTAAACCAAATAAACTGGAATACCTCAAAAACAGTTAACTCTACAAAAAGAAAAGAACAAATCTGATGTGTTACACTCGCATGACTTTCTCTAGCTGCTCTGCAAACTTCCTGAAAAAGATTATTCTTCTTTCTACACAATGCTAATCGACATAAATTTTAGCACAATGTACTTATTACTTAGCTCCTTATAAGTAGGAAATAAGTAGGCTAAAGTGATAGTCAAATGCTTTAAAAGTCATCGTTATGCGATTGTCATTGCAAATTGCTTCCTTGATTGGCCAGAAGTAGAACAAAAGAAAAATTGGCGCTTCCTTATGAGAAAAGTATAAGTACTTTACAATTGAAACCAATAATAAGGAATACCTTGAAAACGGTTACCTCCACAACAAAATGGACATAAATTGGGTGTTTTGACGAGATGTACATTTTTTGTGGAGTAAGTTATTGTCTATCTCTTATGGTTTAACAGTTAAGCAAAATTCGGTATCATTCTTCCAGAATAAAGAGGTATACAAAGGCTATTCCCAGAAAATGCAAGGTATACATATTGTTTGAGATGTAAATAGCTTTAATATACGGGATTTTAATCAAAATCATTAGAGCCATGTTGAAAATTTTCGTGTCCCATCCTTGAAAGATACTCTATACCTAAATACCAAGTTTACCGTTCTTTTTTAGTTTCTGAGCTATACTGTCCACAGACACACACAAATGTGGGCCTTTTTCTAAAAATCTGATGTGTTCCATTCACATGACTTTCTCTATATTTCTGAAATAAATTGTCTTTAAGAAGCTTATGCTTCTATTTATTTCCTGCTAATCAAGAAAAAATTAGCAGATATAGTCTTATTTCTTGCTTCCTTGTTAAAGTGATAGTCAAAAGCTGGTTGCTATGTAACTGAAGTTCCTTTGTTTATATGGACACGAGTTCACAAAGTCCTGTATGAGAAAAATATAAGCTTTTATAGCTTAAACAAAACACAAGGAATATCTAAAAATCAATCAACTCCACGAAAAAAATGTGTACTGCATAAATTGTGTGTTTTTATGTGCTCTACATTTTTGTGTGGTAAGTTTTTGTCTCTGTCTTACGGTTTAGCAGTTATGCAAAATTCCGTAAAATTCACTCAGAATAAAGTAGTCATCAAAGGCTATTCACAGAAAATTCAAAATATACATTTTATTTGGCAGGTAAATATCTTTAATATACGATATTTTAATCAAAATCGTTAGAGCCATTTTTTAGAAAATCAAAATTTTCGAAAAAATTTCCATGTTTGGAGTCGGGGATTTTTCTCAAAATCTTCGTGTCACATCCCCGGAAGATACTAAACTTAAATACCAAGTTTGGTATTTTACCGACTTTGCGTTTTTGAGTTATCGTGTTCACAGGCACACGGGGACACACACACGCACACACACACACACACACGGACTTTTTTTTTTCTGAAAATCCTTTTCTTGGTTACAGGGGACCCTATTACACATATTTCCGATGAAATCTCGGTATCGAATTTTTTTGGTGGAGTGCAATACATTCTCTATACACTATGTACATAGTGCGTATAGAGAAAGTAAAAATGATTTTTTGTTGGATTTAGGGGACCCCAAAACATACATATCCCGTGAAATCTGGACATAAAAACTTTGGGTGGAATATTATACATTATCTATCCACTATGTACGATATTATTACTCGTATATTGTATATGGGGGCTAGAGAAATTTAAAAAAAAAAAAAGTTTTGTGCAGTAACTTTTGTCTGGTTTACCAGTTATACAAACGTTATACATGAGTCATCCCAAATGAAAACATCCTCAGAGGCTATTCCCAGAAAAATTAGGATATACATTCCGTTTTATTAAAAAATCGCTGGAGCCAATTTTGAGAAAGTCAAAATTTTCGAAAAATGTTCAATGAAGTAATGTGGTTGGGGGTAAAGGGATTTTTACTTTCTCTATACGTAATATGTACATAGTGTATAGAGAAGGTATTGCACTCCACCCTAATATTCGATACTGAGATTTCACTGTCTGTGAACACGATAACTCTAAAACGAAAAATCGGTAAAATATTAAACTTGGTATTTAAGTTTGGTACCTTCCAGCAATATGACACGGAGATTTTGAGAAAAATCCCCCCATCCCAAACTACCCTTTACATGCAACGTTTTTCGAAAATGTTGAATTTCTCTAAAATGGCTCTAACGATTTTGATTAAAATAACGTATATTAAATATATTTACCTGACACAAAAAATGTATATCATCAGTTTTCTGGGAATAGCCTCTAACGCTTACTTTATTCTGGATAGATAAAAATTTACTACGTAAAAATGTAGAGCACGTTAAAACACACAATTTATGTTACATACATTTTTTTCGTGGAGTTGATCGTTTTTAGATATCCCTTGTTGATGGTTTCAGCTTTAAAAACATACTTTTCTCCTACAGGAATTTGTCAACTTCTATCCACACAAACAAAGGAACTTCAGTCACATAGCAACCACCTTTGACTATCACTTTAATCCATGGTACTCCCTTATTTTGCTTCTACTTTTAAGGAAGCAAGTTATAACACTATTTATGCTAATTTTTTCTCAATTAGCATGAAGTAAATAGAAGCACAACTTTCTAACAATAATTTGTTGCAGAGATGTAGAGAAAGTCATGTGAATAGAACACATCAGGTTTTTTTGAAGAATTTCATGTCGTATGCTTGGAAGGTACTGAACTTAAATGCCAAGTTTGGTATTTAACCGACTTTTCGTTTTTGAGCCATGCTGCATACACACAGACAGACACACAAATGGACATTTTTCTAAAAACGTTTTTTTTTTTTATTCAGGGAGTATCAAAACATGTATTTTCGGTGAAATCTCGGTATCCAATTTTTGGATGGTATACAATACCTTCTCTATTCAAGAAAATACTAATGCGGTGTGTATGTCGTGTGTGTGTGTGTGCGTGTGTGTGTGTGTGTGTGTGTGTGTCTGAGTGCTTGTGGCAAAACTTGAAATTAAGTTCAGAATGTTATCGGTATGAAGAGAATTAACGATAGTGAAAAGTTTTACAGCAATTCACTATTTATACTGGTCTTAAAATTCAATAATTTTTCCATGCTGTCGCCAGAAATCAACTGAACCTCCAAAGTAGTTTGAAAGAATGACCAAATATTGCACGATTCGCCCCATTAACAACGAATATTTCGCAAATGGCTTATCTCAAAAAAGAGGTAATTTGAGATGAACTCTTTGTTTTATATTTCTAAGTACTGAATTTTTGTCTATCGCACAGCATTTGCCAGTTATACAAAAAGGTAGCTGAATATGGGGGAATTTTCATGACATTTTTCGAGTAGTATATGCTTAACCTAAATACCAACTTTGGTTATTTATCCAATTTTTCGTTCCTGAGATATGCTGCTCACACACACACACACACACACACACACACACACACACACACGTACCATTTCTTAATTTTTTCCTCAAGGCGGCTCAAAACATGTTTTCCAGTGAAACTCCGGTATCAAATCTTTTGGATGTAATACAATACCTACTTCCCATACCATAAGTAATACAAAATTTGCCTACAGTATCATTTTATACCCAAAAGGAAGTATTAATCTAGATTAACAAGAAATAATTGAAGGGGTGAGAATTACATAATCCAAAGCCACAAAATCTAAATTTTCAGAAGAGCGTCTTAAAAGTTTCAATAATTCCACAAATTACATATCAATTTTTCTCAGTATCAAACACAAGCAGTTTATTTCTCCAATGTCATAATATATAAGTATGCTTAGTTATTTTGTGAAAAATGTTTCACCTTATTAATAAATAATATTTTATCGCTCGGTGACATAACATTGGCTTTTGGCCTGTCTCATATTAAAAGAAGAGAAGATTTACAAATTGTGAACATCAACATATAACATAAGTTAGAATGATAGTGACTATAATATTTCAAAGAATATAACCAATATTTATCATCTCTGTATCATTTTCTTCATATTCTTCCTTTGTTTCACTCAAAGTCTTCAAGTATCCCTTCAAAGTATCTGGTTTATATGGCATTAATGACATAACATCTTTCAGCTTTTTCTCACAAATTGAAATGGGGTTTAAGTATTTTTGTTGACAGCTGGAACGGATTAAGCTCCTGATGTGCTCGTCCTTTTCTAGTGATATTTATAGTTTTGAATTCTTCTAAAGCACTGTATTGATATTTCACTTTTAAATGTGATGGAGCTAGCATCTTGGGGACCGATAGCTGGACAGAATCGTAGTTAGTGCAGTATGGTATATAGTTGTGATGTATTGACAATGCATTGTGTACGTAGTGGTACTAATAGAAGGAAAATGAAGCAGTGTTTGCGTGGTAGGCTTTAATGTTTTCACTTGCAGTGCATGTGGTTGAGATTGGGTGAGTGGTAAACAAACATACCACTGTTTCACGGAAAGTAACAATTTTAATATTTACATAAATGCAATTGCTGTTGTGGAACAAGCCATCAGCATCATTATTCGTTGCATTTTCTCTCAAGATACATAGATGACAATGTACAACGTGCATTCGTAACGTCTCAAATGTGAATCGTCTTCGATTGGCACGTAAACAGGCTTTATACAGTTACAAGCTTCCTCCTACAAAGAGTAAATGGAGCAAAACGGAAATAGGAGACATCATCGATTGCTGGTTAAGATACTCCATCAGGAATTATTTCCTAGCAACACCTCGTAGACATTTCGTTTTCTCTCATTATTGAAAACCCATTTTTTTTTAAAAACTGTTTTCACTTTCTTTTTCACATGATCTAAAACAGGTATCACGTGTCTCTGATTAATTGCTTGTAGAAGTTCATCGACAGCTTTCAGGCCTCGAGGCATTTCAATGTTCGAGTTTCCAAATATGTGTTATTGTCGTAGATATATCTGCAAAGTTCTTCTGTATGAATTGCAAATCTTCATGCAATCCATTTGAAGCAAGAGATTTTACAATCTTGATTGAAAAGCACGCACTATCATCAAAGGCATTAATTACCTGTAAAACAGTTTATAATAGCGTGGCTCCCATGTTTACATGCGGCGCGTGCAGTCGCCAATGCAAGTCGGTCTCTACTCGGTAGGTACCCAACAGTATCCGCATGTGTCCGCTATCGGTCCCCAAGATGCTCTCCTAGGATGGTATTCCTTCATCAAAACGAAAAGCTGTCACTTCCAAAAATCGGAAGGTGTCAGATCTTTAAAGTCTGCTTGCTTCATTTTCAAAACTGAAAATTGCTTCTTCTTGCAGGAATGTTTACTGATTATAACCCAATCATCAGGGGTGTACACTGTGGATTTTCTGTTCTTAGCATGCTTCTCAGTTCAACCGAAATCTCTGTCACACGGTAATCGTGTGTGCCCAACTTGAGTAAACCAATGTTCAACGGCCTTAAACGTTCTTGATTACGCCAGTGATTTCTCTAATGTCTCAATTACCCAGCAATTATCACTACTCATGTGAAGATTGGTTGCTAAGAACTTTTCTATTTCTAGGAATTTTATCAGACAGCTTCCTATCTTATCAGATCCACGCTTTAAATCATCTTCGCTCCACATGAACATATGTCCCTTTTCAGACCCAAAAGCATGAATACCTAAATTATACGTTCATAATTTCCTTTTATAGAATGCAGGTCCGGATGTCAGTCGTGTTGTAGATCAAAGGCTATTGTAAGATGTTCCTCGGGAGTTTCTCTAGCTTTGGAAAGCTGTGCAATGCCACTTTATCCTGCAGATGCTTTGGCGTGATGTAGATCCCTTTCTACTTTTACTTTCTCTAGCTTGCATGTACAGTGTACATAGCGGATACAGAAGATATTGTATTCCACCTAACTCAATGCCGAGATTTCACCGGAAATATATATTTTGCGATCCCCTGAGTCCGAAAGAAGTTTTAGAAAAAGGTCCGTGGACAGCATAACTCAAAATCAAAAAGACCGTTAAATACCAAGCTTGGTATTTATGTTTAGTATCTTCCAAGGATGCGACATGAAGATTTTCAAAAAAATTCCCCCACCACAAACTACCCTTTACATGGAAGAATTTTTTAATTTTTTTTCTCAAAAATGGCTATAATAATTTTAATTAAAATCTCGTATATTACAGATATTTATATTTCAAATAAAATGTATATCTTGGATTTTCTGGAAATAGTCTCTGAAGATCTCTTTACTCTGGATGAATTTTGCTTCACTGCTAAACCGTAAGAGATAGACAAAAGCTTTCTACACAAAAATGTAGATCTCGTAAAAACACACAATTTATGACTTTTACATCTTTGTTGAAGAGGTGACCGTTTTCGTGATATTCCTTGTTATTGGTTTCAATTGTATAGTATTTATACTTTTCTCAGACTGGAAGTGTGCGTTTTTCTTTTGTTTTACTCCTGGCCGAGCAAAGAAGCGATTTGCATTGACAATCGGTTATTGATAGCTCAAAACATTTGACTATCACTTCAGCATAGCGCATTCCCGTAATTACCTTCTACTTATTAGAAACCAAGTAATAAGAACATTGTGCTATTGTTAGCTCGATTATCATTGTGAGGAAAGAAGAATAATCTTTTTTTAGAAAGTCATGTGAGTGTAACATCAGATTTTTAATCTTCTAATCATTATATCTTCAGAGTCGGTGAATTGTGCATTTTTAATTTGAATTAAAATTTCTCGAAATTTTGACATATTGACTTTCTGTAAATGCAGCATCGGACGAAGTTCGTAAGTCCCAATTGTATTTATTTTAACGTAACTTTCGCAGTTCTAATTAATAGATATCCTCCTTGCTCCACCTTCTGTGATGAAAACAAATGCAACCTTGGGCAAATAATGAAACAAAAGAATGACAGGAAAATCGAGATGTGTGTGGACTAAGTCTTTAAAGATCGATACAATGGTGAGGGGTTACGTTGTAATTCGATATTAAACATTCATGTAATAAAATGTGTAGCATGACATCGCTTTAAAACACGCCCTGGTCCTAGTATATTAAATCGACGCGCTCCCTAGGGTCTGCAGGGACATTTTTTCCTCGCTTGTGTTCTCTCTATCTATGTACTTTAGTCGACACAGAAGTTTCGGCAGTGAAGAGTCTCTCCATTCCCCCACTCCTTTGCTTGCTACAGATTGTTAGCTTTAAGAAGTTGGCAGCGCTTAAAGATAAACTTTCTCCATGTTTCTTAAGCTTCATATCCGGCAAGGCGCTGCGGCGTGGCGTTAGAACGCCTGTCTTTTGTTTTTTGTTTTTCTTGTCTCGTATTTCACGTTTTTGATAGTATGCACAAGAGTTTTAAGTAGTATTAAGTGTGCTTTTTGAGTATTTTTCTTCTAAATCTTACGGTTTGTTTTACATTTCCTTAATTTAGGTGTTCTCATCTGAACGCAAATTGCTGTAATGTACATTGTTGTGTTGAGTCCCTGGTCTGTTTATTTATTCGATACTTTCTTCCTTTTGCAAGGTGAGCAATTGCATGTTTATTTCTAAAAACCTCGGACTAATCTGTTTTCTAACTTTCTCATTGTACAGTGCAAAATATGTTGCTTAAACTTACAGCACTAGAAGATTCGATATGATAGCAATACCTGCTATCAGTAAAAATCTTATGTGTTCTATTCACATTACTTTCTCTACATCTCTGCAACAAATCATTCTTTTTACTTTATATAATCGAGAAAAAATTAGCAGAAATAGTCTTATTACTTACTTCCTTGTAAGTAAAAGCGAAATATGAGAGTATCATAGGTTAAAGTGAAGTCAAAAGCTGGTTGCTATGTGACTGAAGTTCCTTTGTTTGTATGGGCAGGAGTTCATAAAGTTCTGTATGAGAAAAGTATAAATTTTTTATTGCTGAAATCAAAAACAAGAAATGTCTAAAAAACATTCAACTCCATGAAAAAAAGGCATATAACTTAAATTGTGTGTTTTAACGTGTTGTACATTTTTTGTGTGGTAAGTTGCATCCAGAGTAAAGTAAAGTAGTCTTCAGAGGCTACCCCCAGAAAATTCAAGATATGCATTTTATTTGTCAGGTAAATATCTTTAATGTACGATATTGTATTCAAAATCGTTAGAGGCATTTTTTAGAAAGTCAAACTTTTCGAAAAAAGTTCCATGTAAAGGGTAGTTTAGGGTGGGAGATTTTTCTCAAAATCTTCGTGTCGCATCCCTGGAAGATACTAAACTTAAATACCAAATTTGGTATTTTACCGAATTTTCGTTTTTGAACTATCGTGTTCACATACACACTGACACACAGATTAGAGACGGATGAAGATCAACCTGAAGAAGTAAAGGTAGAGAAGAAAAAAATATTTACCATACTAATTACACTCATCGTTTGAAATGACTAACCAGGTTAGAGGACGTTGAACACATGCAATCATACAGTGACCAGCTCTTAAAAAAATTGACCTATAGAGTAGCTAGTGTATTCCCTTATTCTTTTTGTATGCACAAGGAAATGTGATATGATTTTTTACTACCTGTTATTTCTATTAGCATAACTTAGTAACTACCTATAATTAGATGCAAAATATGTAGAGGAATGCTGAAATGCAACATATCATTTTTTTTTTCAGAGATGGGTGCCCTTCAAATATTTATTATTTATATACTTATATGGTTTACAGTTTCTCCAACCTTATTTTAAAAAATATATTAGGGTTGTAGCTAAAATATCACGTAGATTTAATTCTATAGTACAGACATTCAAAAGTTAATAAAAGATGATAACAAACTTCATTATTTCAATAACTAAATGAGAATTAAAAGTTATAAAAAATAATTTTAAAATTAAACAAAGTCCTCATTTGCAATTATTCCACCTCCGTGGTGTAGTGGTTTCCTCTAAAGATTGCAGGTTCTAACCTGGCGGAAGGTGATGGACGGGATGGTCACATGTACCGTTTATTTGCAGACAAAAGAAAATCAAACCTTAAAAGAAAAGCGTCCCTGAGCAAAATTCCCCCATTTCGCGTCTGCAATTACATCATGCAGTGCCATCTGTCAGCGACGAATTAATCCCTCATCACGATAGCGCATAGCGGCGAACTCGCGAACTAGACCATGGAAACATCGTAACGTGGCCGTTTGCTCCACTTAAGGAGTTACAGAAAATAACACACATTTGCAATTATGACAGGGTTTCCAATATACATAAAATTGAAATACATTGTTTAATAAATTAACTATAAGTATTGAAATACATAACAAATAAAGTTGTAAGAGTTAATGTGAAAATCTTTGTTGAAAATAACATATAATGATTTCTCGAAATTTGTGACATATAAATGGCTGCGTCTCTCACCAAAGTGGTCCGATTCGATCCCAGACAACCATATGTGGAATTTGCGATGGATAAAGCAGCATAGGAGCGGGTTTTCTCCTGACTCACCAGTTTCCCCCGCCATGTATTCCACGGATGCTCCTTCATTTCAATTATCATCAGTGTCATCGCCTGTGGTGCGATTTGTAGTAAAAGCGGGCGTTAAACACTATAAAAAAGAGTTTAAATGTCTAGCCAAGAGGTATCTTTTTATTTCAAAAATAGGACAATGAAGCAAAAGTTGTCCAACTGTTTGTTTCTTAAAACTTGACATATAAATTGCCATCATGCTTCTGTAATTTAAATGTATCAAGAATTTCCGTGTCCTGGTATAAGTTGTGCAAATATAAAATCTGGTAGGAATTTTTGAATTTTTAAGCGAATTTTGATGAGCGTCTATCGAATAACTGTTCCTTTTGTATTGATTATTCATTTATTATTCTATTTAGTTATTATTAAATGTATATGTTTACTTTCGCTAGCCCGTATGTACAATATAATCAGTGGATAGAGAAGATATTGCATTCAACCCAAATATTCGATACCGAGATTTCACCGGAAATATATGTTTGAGGTTTTCTGAGTCCGAACAAAACATTTTTAGAATAAGGTCCATGTGTGTATGTCTGCGAACAGCATAGCTCAAAAACGAAAATTCAGTTAAATGCCAAACTTGGTATTTAAGTTCAATATCTTTTAAGTATACGACATAAGATTTTCAAGAAAATACCCCACCCCTAACTACCCTTCAGTTTGAACAATATTGCAAAATTTTGTTAATCTCAAAAATAGCTCTTAATGATTTTTATTAAAATGCCATGATAAACGAAATGTATATCTGAATAATAAAATAATTTTCTGAAATGAAATGGAGTCTTATTTATGGACAATCTTTAACAGCTGTGGTTTTAAACCCCCCCCCCCATACTGGGCATGACAGAACGACTAATTTTGCTTAATGGCCTCTTTATCAGGTTCAAGGTTCTTTTACGTGCCGTAAATGTACGTCACGGGACCAACGGCTTTTCTTTCCTTCCGAAGGGAGCCATGCTAAGAATTTTTATATCCGAATTTTCTGAGAATAGCCTCTGAAGAGCTCTACATTCTAGTTCACTTTTGTATAACTGGTAAACCGTAACAGATAGACAAACATCACTACACAAAAAATGTAGATCTTATTAATGCACACAATTTATGTCATATAAAATTTTTTGTAGAGTTAATCGTTTTTTAAATATTCCAAGTTATTGGTTTTAAGTTTTGAGCTACTTAAACCTTTCTCAAACTCATAGCAACCAAAAAGAACCGAATTACAATTGTTTTGCACAGCGACCGGATTTTAGAAAATTTGCTATCGCTTTTTACAAGAAAACAAGTAATAACATCATTTTTGCTAATGTTTAACTTGATTGGCATGACATATTCTAAATAAAAGAGTAATAATTTGTAAGAAAACTTGTTTCTGGAACAGTCAGAGAAAGTTATGTTAGTGGAACACATCACATGTTTACTTTCTCTACATGTACAATGTACATAATATAAAGAGAAAAAATCGATACCGAGTTTACACCAGAAAAATACGTCTTAAAGTCCCCTGTATCCAAAAAAAGTATTTTCAGAAAAAGGTCCACGCGTGCGTGTGTGTGTGTGTTCGTGTGTCCATGGGTCTGTGAACACAATAACAAAAAATAAAACTCGGTAAAATACCAAACTTAGTGTTGAAGTTTAGTATCTTCCAGAGATGCGACACGAAGATTTTGAGAAAAATCCACACACCCCAAACTACCCTTTACATGGAAAAAAATTCGAAATTTTTTATTTTCTCAAAAATGGCTCAAACGATTTTGAGTAAATACCGTATATTAAAGTTATTTATATGACAAATAAAATGTATATCTTAAATTTTCTGGGAATAGCCTCTAAAGATCTCTTTATTCAGAATGAATTTTGCTGAATTTTACTGTAGATCACGTTAAAACACACAATTTATGTCATATACGTTTTTTTTTCGTAGAATCAACCATTTCTGAGATATTCCTTTTTATTTGTTTCAGATTTAAGATGCTTAAAATCTTTTTTCACACGGAAAGTTGTAAATTCCTGGGCCTGAATAAAAACGGATTTTATCCAAATGGTAACCGGCTTTTAAAAGATTTGACTCGTTTCAGTCTATTGCATCATATTTTCTTTCTACTTACAGGGAAGCAAGTACGAGTAATTAAGATAATTTCTGCTATTGTTTGTCTCGATTAATATAAAGTAGATAGAAGAATATGCTTTTTAACAGTAATTTGTTACAGCAATGTAGAGAAAGTCATGTGAATGCAACGCATCAACATTTTTTTCTAGTTTCATTAAACAAATCCCAGCTACACCTATGTGACAGTGTCTGTTTTTGAGTCGAAACACGTTATATTTAGTATGTTTATGACTAGTATAAGTGGATGTAACAATTATTTTTATATGAATTATTTGTAGAAAGAACTTTGCAGGTTTTTCTACAGATTAAATGGAATTACAAAATTGAAGTTTGCTAACATTAATTTCGTGTACTTACGACACAACTATGAATTAGAGGAATAAGGTTCTATGTGACTGTCATTGTTGCAGGTTCAGAAGACATTAAAGATGCAGTAACTCCCTCCAGTTCAGCTTCACTTGAAGGTTCTCTTTTCCTTCTCTTCTTTATTATAAATTTTCTATTATCTTCTTCTGAATGATACCCGCTGCATGTCTGTTGCGCTTTCCCTTTTTTTCTTTTTTCTTCTTACATTCTTAATGTTGTACTTTTTATGTTGTTTGGAACATGCAAAGTGCATCTTTCTGATTGAAAATTCTTTCTTCCTTTTTTCATCTTTAAACTGTGTTTCAGATTCGAGATAAAATTACGAAAGTGCTTGCGAAATGCGAAGATTATTTTGTGAATATTGCACACGCAAAAGCACTGCGCAGAGTACGATGTAATCCCGGAGAAAATGATTTCATTTTTAATTAAAGAAGCCTAGGTACACTCCCTCGCAAATATTTTGGCCGATAATATGGTACGTATCACAATTATGTTAATACTACATCACACATTTTTGTAAGCTTATCTCCAGGCATTCAAGGGGAACACGATGATAAAAGTTTATTTGCAAGGGGGCCTGTGTTCATTTACATTAAGTATTACAACTGTCGGATACTCTAAACACACTCAGAAACCATTATTTTAATTCATTGATGGTGGATCTTTTATTGTACTTTCACAAATAACCTATTTTACGTGGAGGTGATTGGTCTCGAATATGTTTTAATGTATTCTTCAGTGAGGTAAAGTGAATATCAGCACATATGAAATAGAGTATTGCTAATTAATTTTGGACCCTTTTGAGATAAATTATACGTTAGTATTAAGTTCAACATCCATATAGCTCCCTTTAACTCCTAAGGCCAAAAGGTTTTACTTGAGAAACAATTACTTGACTGTAAGTTTTTTAACGCTGGGGTTTTTAACAATGTTTTATTTTATTTTCTTCAAACACGCGCACATTCACTCTCACTAATACTTCCAGACTCTTTGGGGGATAGGGAATAGTTCTGATTAATGATTAACTCGCAGACCCAACCGGGAATCGAACCCGGGACCTCCGAGTGAGAATTCGGCTCGCATCGCTCAGTCATGGAGGCAGTCTGTTTTGTTTAGTAGACTGATAAGGTTCTCATACCTTGCGGTTTATGTTGGGCTTGGCGTCTTAGTTCATATTGGTTGCCATTACTTATGAAATGACCCTGACATATTTTTGGATTATGTGTATGCACATATAAATGTTCCGAATTTATATATTTTCTGTGGACCTACACCGCAAATTGGCAGAGTAAATTCACTGGTAAACGTGTTATTCTTCTCCAGCGTGTAAGGACATTATTAAAAATGATTTAGGATCATTTAACATACTGCAGAAATTTCAACAACTCAATGCTTGAGCATGACATATGCCTATTTCAAGTGCATTTCTAAAAAAAAAAAAAAAAAAAAAATTAACCATAGGCTTGCAGAATAACGTTCAATATGATATGTGCATGGTCATTGACCTCCCATAGCGACTGTCAATTTTGTATCTCTTTGGTATAAGCTGCTTCATAGTTCTGGCTGTTCTGAGGTTTATGATAATAAAAAATATTATACGTTTCTGCATGTTTCGTTCTCTGCCTTCCTGGAATGTGATTGTTCTAATATATTATTTATTGTTTAATAAAACTAAATCATTATAAACATACATTCTAAAATTAATCATGCAGCATGAAATTTTGGAAATAAGAGTGGCAACTACTGTAGAAGATATTTCTTTGTTAAAACCAGGGTCAGTAACGTTTATTTCATTTCAGGGTCGGATTCAAAAATACATATTTTTTTGGAACGGCTTCAACTCACAGTATATTATTGCAAGATACAGAGAAACATTATAAGCCCGGTAATTCATTTCAAGATCTGAATTACATACCGAATTTATAGAAAGGACACATTGTATTCTTCTGAGTTAATGAGCCCAAAACTGAGCGAGACGGAGCCGCGGTACATTATAGATCTCACATCTTCAGGTTCCAGGTTTTAATTTAGTTGAGGCAGTTACCCTGCCCTTGGGTTTTTCATGGTTTTCCCAATTCGGTAGGTGAATACTAGGATTCTTCCTCTTTCACTAAAATTCCCTTGACCATCGATTCCTGTCCCCCATTATTTCCTTTGACATGTTTCAGGGCTGCAGGATAACGCGTCGGCGGTTGGTGCGTTGCGACAGGAAGGTGGAATTTCAGCAGGGTCTATGATATGTTACTCTATTCTAATGTTTCTTTAAGTATTTTTTTCAAGTTATCGTCAGCTTCATAAAATGCAATGACTGGAAATTTATGAGATGTAGAATTATTCAGAAATGTTGGGTTCGTTAAGATGCCTTAGTGATGTAAAAGGTTTTGCAGAAAACACAGTGCTACTGCTGTTTCTGAGATTCTATTCTCTCTCTCTCTCTCTCTCTCTCTCTCTCTCTTTGGTAGTGTTTAACGCCCGCTTTAACTACTAATGGCACCACAGGCGGTGACACTGATGATACATGAATGATGATGGAGCACCGGTGGAATGCGATGGCGGGGGAAACCCGCCCCAGCGCCGTTTTGTCCACCACAAATCTCACATGCGGTCGCTTGGGATCGAACCCCGGCCGTCTAGTTGAGAGTCGAGTGGTCTAACGTGACAAATCGCGTAACTGTAATCATAGACCTCTTTACAAACTTGAGGTTATCTTACGACACGGGATCACCGGCTTTACTTACCCGCCGAAAGAAGCCTTTCAAAGTATTTTGACATCCGCCCTCTGCCAGGTTTGAAATTGTGACCTTAGGTACAAATACTAGCCTATTGCCCCTAGATTAGGGAGGGCGACATTATACATGGAGGCTGACAAATACTATTTCAGGCAAGTTTGTGTGGGTTAACTGAACGTGTATTTTTGTGGTTTTTGTTTTGTTTGCTTGTTTTTTTTCTGTTTTCTTTACACGTACTATGTGCATAGTGTATAGAGAAGGTATTGCAATGCACTCAAAAATTCTTCAGAGATTTCACCAGAAATATATTATATTTTGAGGTCCCCAAGGGTCCCAAAAAGATGCATTTTAGAAAAAAGTCCGTATGTGCGTGCATCTGTAGACGTCATAGCTAAAAAAAACTTAGTATTTAAGCTTGGTATCCTCCAAGGATGCGACACGAAGATTTTCAAGCAAATCCCTCCAACCTAAGCTAACCTTTACATATAACATTTTTTGAAAACTTTACTTTCCTTAAAAATGGCTCTAACGATTTAATATACCGTATAGTAAATATATTTATATTACAAATAAAACATATATTTTCAACTTTGTAGGAATAACTTCCGAAATCCTGTTCATTCTGGGTGAAATTTACTGAATTTTGCATAATTGGTAAACCATAACAAATAGACAAAAATAGAATTCATAAAAACACACAATTTATGTCATACACATTTTGGTTATAAATTTGACCGTTTTCGAGGTATTACTTCTTATTACTTTCAATTTTAAACTACGTATCTTCTCAAATAGAATCACCTTTCATTTTATTTCTCTTTTGTTTCACTGACAGTACAAAGCGAACCGAACTTCAGTTTTTACATATCGATCGAGTTTCAAAAGATTTTACTATTGGTTTGCCTAGTGTATTCCCTTATTTCCCTTCTGCTTAAAAGCTGAGTAAGTATAAACAATGCATACTAATGCTTATATCAATTAGGATGATTAGATAAAAGAATAATCTCCTGTATGAATAGTTAGAGAAAGTCATGTGAATAGAACACTTAGACTTTTGTAATAATTTAGGCCCATTATCAGGATTCAAAAGCACTACTTTCTTGCAATTATTAAAATAATGTTTTGACTCTTTTTAAAATATTGTATAAAATATTAACTATTGTATTAAATATTAATTAAAGTTTATAATATGACTATATAGGACAAGTGTGTTACCAATTTATCCACATTTGATAAGCATACATTTAAAATTAACAAAAATTATTTTTAAAATCAGTAAATTTAGAAGGAAACTGATGTAGTAAATATAAAACGCACATAAGTTAATACCGATTTAAAATGTGTACGACAGGCTTTTTTATACAAATACAAAAATGGTAAACGTTTGGAACACTCAGTAAAATATTTCGGGTTTTAGGAAAATTCACGGTTGTATTCCCTTAATAATACAATTTACAGGCACTATAAAGGTTACACATTCCTAGTGCATAATCTATTTAAGGCACGAATACATTTTTAGTCCGTAAGTGAAAGCGAAGGCACTATTTTTTAGCAGTGTTGCAATGAAAAAAAAAAATCTGATGTGTTCCGTTCACATTACTTTCTCTACTTCTGTGTAACAAATTATTGTTAATAAGCTTATTCTTCTATTTACTTCATGCTAATCGAGAAAAAATTAGCAGAAATAGTCTTATTACTTGCTTCCTTGTAAGTAGAAGCGAAATAAGGGAGTATTATAGGTTAAAGTGAAGCCAAAAGCTGGTTGCTATGTGACTGAGGTTCCTTTGTTTGTATGGACACGAGTTGTCAAATTCCTGTATGAGAAAAGTATAAGTTTTTCAAAGATGAAACGAAAACAAGGAATATCTCAAAAACAATCAACTCCTTAAAAAAATCATAATTGTGTGTTTTAATATGGTCTACACTTTATTGTGTGTTAAGTAATGCAATGCCATAGCCGGGATTTGAACAAGGTTCTCCTACGCTCAGTGCGGTTGCTCGAACCATTGAGCCAATGTGACAACATGCCGGTATGATATTCAATGCTATAAATGATTCCTGTGTTTTTACCTGGTCAACCCACTGGTAGGTAGGTAGGTATATTGTTTCAAAGAACACTTTAATGGCGATTTATGTTCAGAAGTACTTTGTATCCTGGTAACATGCACATATTATTGCCAAATGTCAAGCTGTTCTACTATACTGGCAGCTCCTTACACTGGATATTTCTTTCTACTTTCTCTACATGTGCTATGTACAAACTTGGTATTTAAGTTTGGTTTCTTCCAAGGATGCGACACGAAGGTTTCCAAGAAAATCCCCCCACCAACAACTACCCTTTACATAGAAAAATTTTAAAAAATATTTTATTTTCTCAAAAATTGCTCTTAAAGATATTTACCTGACAACTAATATGAAAATCTTGAATTTTCTGGGACAGTTTCTGAAGACTAATTTATTTTGGGTGAATTTTACGGAATTTTACATAACTGCTAAACCGTAAGAAATGGACAAAAAATGCCACACAAAAAATGTAGAACACTTTAAAACACATAATTTATATTATATATATTTTTTTCGTGGAGTTGATAGTTTTTTTAGATATTCCTTGTTTTTGGTTTCAGCTTGGAAAAACTTATACTTTTCTCATACAGGAATTTGTCAACTCGTGTCCATACAAACAAAGGAACTTCAGTCACATAGTAACCAACTTTAGACTATCACTTTAATCTGTGATACTCCCTTATTTCTCTTATACTTACAAGGAAGCAAGTAATAAGACTATTTCTGCTAATTTTTTTCTCGATTAGCAAAAAGTAAATAGAAGAATAAGCTTATTAACAATAATTTGTTACAGAGAAGTAGAAAAAGTCATGTGAATTAAACATATCAGATTTTTCCTTTCTCTAGCCCCATATGTACAATGTACATAGGGATAAAGAAGGTGGTATAATGCACCGAAAAATTTGATGTCGAGATTTCACCGGAATATATGTTTTGGGGTTCCCTTAGTCCGAAAAAAAGTATTTTAAAAAAAAGGTCCGTGTGTGTATGCCCAAAATGAAAAGACCGTTAAATACCAAACTTGGTATTTAGGTTTAATGTTTCCAAGGATGCGACACCACAAACTATCCTTTACATGGAACAAATTTCGAAAATTTTGATTTTTTTTTAAAATGGCTCTAAAGATTTTGATTGAAATCCCGTATATTAAATCTATTTATATCCGAAATAAAATGCATGTTTCGTATTTTCTGGGAATAGCCTCTGAAAACCTATTTATTCTGGATGAATTTTGCTTAGCTGCTAAGACGTTAAAAACATTACTTAGTGTAAACAGGATTACCAATATAATAGAATAGCTTTATAGTTTGTAATAACTATGTGAATATTACCTGGACACCAAGTACTTAATGTAAGTCACCATTAAGGTGTTCTCTGAAAGAATAGACATGCCAGTTGGTTACCAAGTAAAAACACGTGATGTATTTTGTGTGACGTAAGAGAAACCTCACGGAGAGCGGGAGAACCGTGTTGAAAATCCTGCTGTGGCATTGACTTTTTCAGCTATTTCTAATAATAATAATATTAAAAAAAAAACATTACCCAGTGTAAGGATCATTATTAGTATAATTACGTCATTATTTTTCTGGTACTGGTGCCAGAAATAGGGTACTTATTCCGTCACAAGTCGTTTTAATACTAGAATTGCATAAAAGAAACGTATTCAAAATTTCTGCCGTTAGAAAAGTAAGCACTTCCCATGGGCAGTAATCACCCCTTTAATTTAATTTAGAGGGATGTGACAGGGTAGTTGGTAAGGATTTGTATTTTGTCCCTGTATGTGTCCACCAGGATGACAAAATGGGATTTATTTTTCTCTCGCGGCAGGGTTAAGCCCGACCCGGGAAGAATAACTTTTGATATTGAACTTGGCAAGAAAACGAAATAGGATCAGGTAGACAGGTAAAGCCAGGAGGGACAGCTGAATGACTTAGGGGAGGATGTGGGTACGTGCCCCAATGCCACCGTAAAACGTATTGTTTGTTGACTCAGTCGTACAACAATAGGGCTCAGCTGGAGATGGCTGACGTCAAGGCTATCTGACATTTATTTCACCTCACAAACACTTCCATTCAGAAATTAAAAAGACCATATAGCAGATGTTAGAAAGGGCCACACGGTTTGACAGGGCGGGTCCTGAAAACTCAACCTTCCTAAACCGTATTTACTCTTACGTTGATCCGCACCACAACAGACCCACGTGGGCAGTGCATTACATTATATCAATGCGCTCAGGAAAGTAATCCCACACTAAAAATCTAAATTTCAGAATGAAATTGAAACTTAATTTTATTTATGGACGCTCTACTGCTTTGGTTCTCAGCGTCTAGTTACCATCCATGGTGTAATGGTTACCAAGATTGTGGGTTCAACCCGACGGAGGACGATGGATTTTTTTCGGGCGTAAAGATCCCTAACAAGGCTTCCTTCGGAAAGTAAGTAAATACGTTGGTCCCGTGTCGTAGATTTACGGCACGTATAAGAACCTCAAGCATGATAGAGATGCCTCTGAGCAAAATTAAGAGTCTTTCACGCCCAGTATACAATGGGACGCTGAGAACCACAGCAGTTAAAGAGCGTCCATAAATAAAACTCCATTTCATTTTTCTTAGCGTCTCATTCTACAGGGTGATTTATATACAACATTTCTTGCAGTAATTATTCTGTTCGTAATTCACTCAATGCCCTGATTTTACAACTAATTAAGCAGAATGTTGGAGTTTCGATTGCCTGTCACTAGATGCACGCATGCTCATGCTTTATTCCTAATTGCTAGTTTTATTGTCGGCAACTGTTTTTGAGGTTTTGTTTTAGACTACGTGAATACAGTGCACTTTAAATCAACGACTCTTCCGCGTGAAGCAGTACTGGATTACGAATTCAATTACAGCTATTCAAAGGGCATAGCTGAGAGAATTTGATGTTCCTAATCTTCCCAAAATAAAATACTGGGAGTGATAAACAAAATGGGAACAACTGGTTCTCTGGTGACTGAAAAAGGCAAACACCGCTTAATTTGGCTCAAGGGGCCTCTTTATCAGCCCCTAAAACTACGACACAGTACTAACAGAATTACTTTCCTTCCGAAGGAAACCATGCTAAGGATTTTTACGCTCAAAAATAACCAAACCCACGAACATAGGAATCGGCGACTAGCATGTTACCCCTAGACCATGGAGGACGACAACTTTCAGAATAAACTTCTTAAATTGTATAATATCCTATAACAAGTGCAGTGTTTATTATCGGTGAGAAACTTCCTTCTGATTGACACTTGTGGGGTGTGTCGACTGCTGGCAGAGGCTCGTCAGGTTGCTGACCAATCATAGTGTAAGAATACATAACCTCCAGAGACGTGACGTCATCGGCGTTGCAACACCTACGTGGTTCAGTGGAAATTTTCGCGCGAGTTCTCTTGTATGACTCATCAATTGTTTGCAATCTGTTTGTTTGATTACATTCTATGACAAGTTCGGTTGTGTTACACATAGTGATCGTAAAGATTTACATTTATAATCGTTACTAGCTTTTATATATCGTGGTCATTACTCCTGTTCTCGTCGTAGAACTATCACGAGTGACACTGAATAAAAATGTCTTACATTCGTGATAAGTAAGTTGAGGTTACTTTAGCTGAAATAATAAAACTTTTCCGTTTAATGAAGTACAGGACCCAATGTGGAAAGGAATAGATGAAGTAACTGGTGAGAAATGAGGAAAAATAGTTCAACATACGAGAGCTATGCATGGAGAGAAGACATTTTAGAGGAAGCAGTGGAACGTTTGTCTTTGCAGACGGTCAAGGAGTAAATATGGCAACAGCGCACAGTGGCGGCCACCTGTCAGTAGAATGTCAATCACAAGGTAATTTCTCACCGATAATAATTAACGCCGGTTTATGCCGTTAAACAGAGCTACAAGTTACCACATGCAGTTTGTATGAGTCACCAGATATCCGAAATATTGTTTACAGCAGTTGCTGTTTGTTGCTGCTTAGAATAAGGAAGAACGATTGCCGCGAAGTTGCTCTTTTGTCTTCGCCTAATTACCTAAAGCGTAAGGCTGGTAAACCAAAACTATTGTGGCACCAACAAATAGTTTTATGTGTAGTTTAATGTCCTTTAACCTGGTTGGTCGTATCGGACGATGAATGAAATCGGTAAAATGATACTCAAATAAACTCGAGGTCTAAGAGCCTAAAGTTGCTTGACATTCGCCTTTACAGGATAAGGGAAAACCCGGAAAAAAAATGTGATGTGTTAACTCTCCTAACTTTCTCTAGCACCTCCCATATTAACTATACTTGCAAAAGATTATTCTGTTATCTAAATCATTCTAATCGAGATAAACATTAACAGAATTAGTCTTATTACAAGCTTTCTTGTAAGTAGAAGGGCAATGAGGGAATACATTAAACTAAAGCTGGCCGCTATGTGAAACAATTGAGATTTTGTTCGTTTTGCATGGTCACGTTTCAGAAAAGTTAGGTAGCTTAAAATTGAAATTAATAACAGGGAATATCTAAAAAATGGTCACTCTACAACAAAAACGCATATGCTATAAATTACGTGTTTTAACGAGATCTATATATTTTGTGCAATAAGTGTTTGTCTATTTCTTACGGTTTACAAGTTATGCAAAAATTCATTCAGCAGAAAGACTTCTTCAGAGGCTATTCCCAGAAAAATAAAGATATGCATTTTACTTGTCATTTAAACACCCATAATATGTGATATTTTAATTAAAATCGTTAGAGCCATTTTTAAGAAAATAAAACATTTCAATTTTTTTATGTATAGGGTAGCTGGAGGGGATTTTTTCGATAATCTTCCTGTCATATCCTTGGGAGGTGCTAGACTTATTACCAAGTGTGGTATATAACGCACTTATCATTTCCACAGACACACACACCCACACTGACCTTTTTTTAAAAATGCCATTTTAGATTCAGGGGGTCACAAAACATGTATTTCCGGTAAAATCTCGGTATAACATTTTTGGGTGGAATACAATACCTACTTTATACCTCATTTATTTTATTTGTGGTGTAAAAAGCTTTAATATACGGTATTTTAATCAAATCGTTAGTCATTTTTGAGAAAAATAAAATTTTCGAAACTTTTGCCATGTATAGAAGATTTTCTGGAGGGGGGATTTCTTAACATCTTTGTGTCGCATCCTTGTTAAATACTAAGCTTAAATACCAAGTTTGTTTCTTTTCCACAGTCACTCAGACAAAAACTGACCTTTTTCTAAAAATGGTAAAACATGTATTTACGGTGAAATATCGGTATCAAATTTTTGGGTAGAATACATTATCTTAACCCGCCTGGGTAGTGTGGGGTTAGCCTGTCTGCCTCACAGCCAACAGGTCTCGAGTTCAATCTGTGAGTTACCCGGATAAGCTCTTTTTTTTCGGGTCTTTCCCTTATCTTGAAAAGACGAATTTCGAGTAACTTTATGCTCCATGGATCACGAGATCATGGAGTATAATTTCACCAATTACATTCATCGTCCGATGTAATAAACTAAGTTAAAGTACAAACTCCGCAAGAAAAAAATTCTGATGTGTTCCATTCACATGACTTTCTCTACATCTCTGCAAAAAAAAAATATTATTAAACACCTCATGCTTCTATTTACTTCCTGCTAATCGAGAAATGAATTAGCAGAAATAGCCTTATTACTTGCTTCCTTGTAAGTAGAAGCGAAATAAGGGAGTACCATAGGCTAAAGTGATAGTAAAAAACTGGTTGCTATGTGATTGTAGTTCCTTTGTTTGTATGGATACAAGTTGACAAAATTTTTATGAGAAAAGTGTAACTTTTTCAAATCTGAAACCAAAAACAAGTAATATCTAAAAAACGATCAACTCAACGAAAAAAATATATGTAACATAAATTGTGTGTTTTATGGATCTCTACAATTTTTGTGTGGTAAGTTAGTGTCCATCTCTTACGGTTTAGCAGTTATGCAAAATTCCGTAAAATTCATCCAGAATAAAGTAGTCTTCAGAGGCTATTCCCAGAAAATTCCAGATATATATTTTATTTGTCAGATAAATATCTTTATTATACAATAATTTAATTCAATTTTAGAGCCATGTTTGGGAAAATCAAACTTTTTGAAAAAAGCTCCATGTAAAGGGTAGTTTGGGGTAATCTTCGTGTCGCATCCCTGAAAGATACTAAACATAAATACCAAGTTTGGTACTTTACGGACTTTTCATTTTTGAGCTATCATGTTCACAGACACACGTACACACACGGATCTTTCTCTGAAAATGCTTTTTTTTTTTTTGGATAAAGGGGACCCTAAAACATATATTTCCTGTGAAATCTTGTTATCGAATTTTAGTGTTGAGTGCAATACCTTCTGTATATACTATGTGCATAGTACATGTAGAGAAAGTAAAAAATGCTTATAGGATTCAGGGGGTCTCAAAACCTGTATTTACGGTGAAAACTTCGTATCGAATTTTTGGTTTAAATACAATATCTTCTCTACTTACCTGTACATTCTGCATATGTGTTAGAGAAGGAAATAAACAAAAGCGTGTAGGGAAACATATGTTTTGTTCATATAGATACATGTATACTCAATATCCTTAGCGCACCTAGTTTATTATTGGGTTACAGAACAAAATTGTTTTCTCCCAGGAGGGTTGTTGTACCATATCATCAATAGTGCCCCTCTACTTCATATGAATTTATTTACATGAGTTTACATAATAAAATATAACTGAGTTGATCTCGCATACAGAATGCTGTGGTTTTATCTGCCTGATCAGCATCAACATTTCCCATTTGCTACTGCTGACATTAACTAGTAATATTTCCAGGGGAATGAGAAGTGTCAAAATGCTAAAATCTCCTGTTTATATCTCGTAATGTAAATACATAAATAGCACTAACATCCATAGTTTTTGTATGCCCTAAGTTTTATTGTGTATTTTGTTTAAACGCCTGGAATCCTGCATTTGGCTATAGTAATGCAACAAATGTTAGTATCTCTACTACGTGTAGTATGTAGTGGCAGATTTTTATCCCACCCAAAAAATTCTTTTCACGAAAAATACGTTTTAGAGGCATCCATAATGAAAACAAATGTAATGTTTTCCATTCGTATGATCTTCTCTACCGGTTCTGCAAACAAAATTTTCTTTAAAATAGTTATGCTAATCAATATAAACATTAAAACAAATGTTCTTACTCTTCATTTCCTTATGCTGAGGAGAAGAGAAATATGGGAGTATACTGGGCTAAAGCGATAGTCAAATATTTTAAAAGCTGACGATATCGATTGTCATTTAAATTCAATTCTCTTTCCTTACCCAAGAGTAAAATAATAGATGTATGAAACGAATGAGGACCTTCCGATAGAGAAATAGTTTTAAAATTAAAACTAATAACAAGGATCAATATGGAAATCATTAACTATACAAAAGTGTATCTTATATAAGTAATGCGTTTTAACGAAATTTTCGATTTTTTTTCTTAGTCCTTTAACTAAGTTCATTATATTGGGCGATGAATGCAATAGGTGAAATGATGCTCAAATGATCTCGGGAGCTAAAGGTTACTTGATATTCCTCTTGTTAGGATAAGAACCTTATCCGGATAACTCATCCCAAGAGTGCCGGTCCCCATGGCCACGCTCGCTAAGGCGTCTCGCTTTGGTGCTTTTTTTTTATTTATTTTTTTTTTTTTTTTAATATTAAAACAGTAACGGAGTCTGATCAGGACTCCGGTACTGTATCCCTATTTACATTTCCCCCGTAGATTTTACTGATTACTGGTTTACTGGTTTTACTGTTTCTTTTACAAACATATACACATTGCACAAACATATAACATCCATGCCCAAGGCGGGACTCGAACCCACGATCACCTGCTCACGAAGCACCAAAGCGAGACGCTTTAGCGAGCGTGGCCATGGGGACCGGCTACTTCGTGGGTTCGAGTCCTGCCTTGGGCACAGGTGTTATATGTTTGAGCAATGTGTATATGTTTGTGTAAAGGAACAGTAAAACCAGTAATCATACAGGGGGGGGGGGGGAATGTAAATTGTTTAAAAAAAAAAAAAGCGAGATTCAAACTCGCAACTTCTTGAATGTGAAGCTGAACCCTACTGAACCATACCTAACATTTTTTTTTCATTTGTATAGCCCCCTTTAACATCTAAGGTCATATCGGGGGCTTTTCACTTGATAACTCGTTGTCAGTAGGTTTAAATCATTCTGTTTTCTTAAAGCACACACACATTCACTCTCACATACATACTTCCAGACTCTATGGGGATAGGGAATAATTCTGGCTAAAGAAAAATTCTCCGCCCTAGCCGGGAATCGAACCCTCCCGGGTGAGAACACGGAAGCAGTATAACATTTTTGTGTAGTAAGTTCTTGTCTATTTGTTAAGTCATTCAGAATGAAGAGGACTTCTGAGCTTATTCCCAGAAATTTGAAGGCATGTGTACATTTTATTTGCCATCTAAATATTTTTCTCTGTAAAGAGTAGTTGGCGGGGTGGGGGGCGAATCTTAGTGTCGCATCCTTGGGTGATGGTAAACTTAAATATCAAGTATAGTTATTAATGGAACTATTTTTGAGATACCCTGATCATTGACACACAACACATGCATACAAATGGCCACGTTCTGTTTTTTATTTTCTCTACACGTAGTATGTACATAGTGTACAGAGAAGGTATTGTAATGCACCTAAAAATTCGATACCGAGATTTCACCGGATTTTAAGACCCCGGTGAAACACTATGTGCATAATATGTGTAGAGAAAGTAAAAATCTGATGTGGTTTCAGTTTTAAACTACTTGAATTTATCTCAAACAGGAAGTGACGCTTCGATTTGTCACTCTTGTTTTATTGCAGGCCATGCAAACCGAGCCGAACTTCTGTTGTTTCATATAAGACCAGGTTTTAAAAGATATGATTTTATCCTGCGTCCCTTCTACTTAAAAGGAAACAAGTAGTAAGACAATTTATGCTAATGTTTACCTTGATTAACACGTCGCAGATAAAAAAACATCTTTTGTAAGGAAATTTGTTTGTGTAACAGCTAGAGAAAGTCATGTGAATGGAACACATCAGATTACTTAATTTATCAACTCCAAGGAGTTTCTTTCACATAGAAGCTAGCTTTTAAAGGATTTGACTATCGCTTTAGCCTATGGTACGCCCTTATTTCCCTCCTACTTACAAAGAATCATGCAATAAGACCATTTCTCATAATTTTATCTCAATTAGTATGAAGGAGATAAAAGGAAAAACTTTTAAACAGTAGTTTGTTACAGAGATGTAAATAAAATATGAATGGAACATCAGATTTTTACTTTCTCTAGCCCTATGTACAAAGTATTCCACCCAAAAACTCGATACCGAGATTTCACCGGAAATACATGATTTAGGACCCCCTCTATCCAAAAAAATCATTTTCGAAAAAAGTCCGTGTGTGTGTGTGTGAACACGATAACTCAAAAACGAAAAGTAGCTAAAATACCAAACTTTGTATTTAAGTTTAGCATCTTCCTGGGATGCGACACGAAGATTTTGAGAAAAATCCCCCCACCTCGAACTACCCTTTACATGGAATTTTTTTCAAACATATTGATTCTCTCTAAAAAGGGCTCTAACGAATTTGATTAAAATTTAGTATATTAAAGATATTTACCTGACAAATAAAATGTATATCTTGAATTTTCTGGGAATAGCTTCTGAAGACCTGTATATTATGGATGAATTTTGCATAATTTGGCATAACTAGTAAACCGTAAGAAATAGACAAAAACTTCTTATACAAAAAATGTACGTCTTCTTAAAATACACAAGTTATGTCATATACATTTTTCTCGTGGAGACCGTTTTCGAGGTATTCATTGTTATTAGTTTCAGTTGTAAAGTACTTAACACTTTTCTCAGACGGGAGTGTCCGCTTTTCTTTTGTTCTACTCCTGGCCAAGAAAAGAAGCGATTTGCAATGACAATCGCATAACGACAGCTTTTAAAATATTAGACTATTGGTTTAGCCTAGTGTATTCCCTTATTTTCTTCCTGCTTATACGGAACTAAATAATAAGAACATTGTGCTAATGAGTACCACGATTAGCAAGATGGAGAAAGAAAAAGAATCTTATGTATGAAGTTTGTAGTACAGCTAGAGAAAGTCATGTGAGTGTAACACATCAGATTTTTATAAAGGGGACCCCAATGGGATCTCGTTATCCTATTTATGGGTGAAATGCAATCAATAGCTTCTTCGTGGAGTAATACAAAGTAAGTGTTAAGAAAGTAATAACAGAATTTGACATAGAAAATCGTCAGATATTCAACTATTGGGAAAATGAACAATCCCAGCTGGTTTCGAGCAATATGAATCACGCTGCAAGAGAAGTGACACCATTTGCGAAATTTAGATGCATTCACTCGTCGCCACGTTTCTTTAAAATCGACATAAAGGCTGCAGAGCTTTTAGGTCTTTCAGAAGAGCTCCTGAAGTGCGCACGTACAGTAATTTTCCTTATTTCGTTCAAGTCTCTGCCAGAAGTTAAGCAATTTCCTTCTTTCTACTGTGGCAGATGTATGGGAACGTTGAACCGAAGCGATAAGTATCCAGAGGTCGCGAGATCGATCCAGGTCGAGGTTGCAGAGACATGTCTTGATGTAAAACTTCGGTGCCCTTATTTAAAGTTTCTGTTACACAGAAAAATCTGTTTGTTTTAGAATAAATAAACGCTGCTAGTTTCCTATACATTCATTTATGGAATGACACAATAAAATTATGCCTTGAGGAAATTATAATTTAGACTGCTATTTATTTTTCTTCTACGTAGAGTAAATAGGGAAAATATTGTACTGCATTCAAAACTTTGATGTTGAGATTTCACCAGAAATATATGTTTTGAGACTCAATGGTTTACAATATTAAATCCCTCTCCCTCCCTCCCTCCCTCCCTCCCTCTCTGTGCGGTTATATGTGTACGAAAATATTTATATATTTTGCATTTTAGTTTAGCATTTTAAAAAGATGCAACACTAAGATGTTTACTTTCTCTACATAGTACGTAGTACACAGGTAGAGAAGATACTGCATTCCACCCAAAAATTTGATACCGATATTATTATACATAGTAGCTAGAGAAGTTAGATGTTACATTTCATCCAAAATTGAGATGCGACCGTAATGTTTGTGGTCCCCTGTGTCCAAAACAGTTTTAGAAAAAGTTCCTGCATGTGTGTATGTGTGTGTAAGTGAGCAGCATAGCTCAAAACGGAAGATATAAAACACAATCTTAAATCTCAAACTTGATTATAATGTTTGATTTCTTCCAAGGATGCAATTTTCAACACATTTTTTTCACATTAACATGGAACATTTTTCGATAGTTTTTATTTCCTAAAATGTCTCTAACGTTTTGATTAAAATAAGATATGTATCACATATTTCCATGAAAAACGAAATATTTATTCTAAATGTTCTGGAAATAACCTCTGAAAACCTATTCATTCTGAACGACTTTCAAATAACTGATAAACTGAAATCATAGACAAAAACATACTACACCAATGTGTAGATTTCGTTAAAACATAATCTGTCATATATATTTTTATATAGTTAACCGTTTCAAAGATATTCTTTGTTATTTTAAACTACTTTAAACATTTCTCAAAACGGATATCATCTTTCACTTCATATTTCTTTTGTTTTGTTCTTCTCCACGCAACCTAGTTTTAATTTATCACATACAGATAAGTTTTAAAAGATTTTATTATCGTGTTAGTCTAGAGTATTGCCTCATTTCCCTTTTGCTTACAAGGAAGCAATAAGACAATTTATGCTGATGTTTTCTTGATTAGTATGAAGTGAATTAATGAGTAATCTTTCCTAGAATAGTTGTTTTTGCAAGACAGTGCAAAAAGTCATGTGAATAAAACACATAAGATTTTTACTTTCTCTATAGGCACTAGGTACATAGTGTATAGAGAAGGTATTGCACTCCACCAAAGAATTCGACACCGAGATTTCACCGGAAATATATGTTTTAGGGTACCCTTTATCTAAAAAAAGCATTTTTGGAAAAAGGTCCGTGTGTGTGTGTGTCCGTGAACACGATAACTCAAAAACGAAAAGTAGGTAAAATACCAAACTTGGTATTTAAGTTTAGTATCTTCCAGGACACGAAGATTTTGAGAAAAATCCCCCCACCCCCAACTACCCTTTACATGAAACTTTTTTCGAAAATTTTAGTTTTCTCGAAAATGGCTCTAAAGATTTTGATTAAAATTTCGTATGTTAAAGATATTTACCTGAAAAATAAAATGTATATCTTGAATTTTCTGGGAATAGCCTCTGAAGAGTAATTTATTCTGGATGAACTTTATTAAATTTTGAATAACTGCTAAACCATAGGATGGACAAAAACTTACTCCACAAAAGTAGAGCATGATAAAACACACAATTTATGTTATATACATTTTTTTCGTGGAGTTCGTCGTTTTTGTGACATTCCTTATTTTTGGTTACTGCTATGAAAAACTTATACATTTCTCATACAGGAATTTGTCAACTGCTGTCCATACAAACAAAGGAACTTCAGTGACATAGCAACCAGCTTTTTATTATCAGTTTAATCTATGGTACTCCCTTGTTTCTCCTCTACTTACAAGGAAGCAAGTAATATGGCTATTTCTGCTAGTGTTTTACTGATTAGCATGAAGTTAATAGAAGTATAAGTTTTTAAGAATAATTTGTTGCAGGGATATAGAGAAAGTCATGTGAATGGTACACATCAGCTTTTTTTTAATCATTTTAAAAACATGAAACTATACACCCTTTCTTATATTGATGTACTCACATGTATTTCAAGGCACATATTACTCTCACATACTACATGTCACGTGACTTTTAGATTCGATGTTGATCCACTGTGCGTGAACTATTTCGCTTTCTGTGTTATTATAACGATAATAGTGGTTTCATTTATCTTGGTATATCAGTGGTGGCACGCACTACAAACTGCATAGTGGTGCAGGGCGAGTAATGAGCGATTGCCACACTCGCTAAAGTGCCTATCTTTGGTGCTTCGTGGCGCAGGGGATCCTGGGTTTGAGTTCTGCCTTGGGAATGACTGTTTTTGTATTTGGAAATGTGAGTGTGTGCGTATTTGTGAGTTAAAGAGAAAACGGTAAACAAATAGGCCTACAAAGCAGCAAGTAGCATGAATACCGCTTAGGTATTGGCGAGGTGTAAAGATAGGGAAAGAAATACCCTTGTATTTCACAAAAGTCGCTAATTGCACTTGGAGGAGTGAGTTTGCTATGATACACTCAAAGACAATAAAATATGTCTGATGCTGTGATTTTGCTGAAAATGTGAACGTTTTGACGGGAACTCGGGTCTTTCCAGGATGTTCACTGGTACCATTCTGGTAAGTATAACATGCTACGCGAGGAAAAAAAGGCAAAACCGATTGGGCAATCCACCTCTTCATACCTTAACCCCGCTTGACGCTCCCTCAGACAGGTTGCCTTGTATAAGCATTATGTTAATTTTGTCCACTACGTGGGAGAATTAACTTAGCATTAAAACTTCAGTATGTAAGGCAGAGAAAAGATAAATCTAATTTTGTATCACCCGGTGAGGGTGGGTTATTGTCCAACCAGAAAAATTGGGGATCCCCAGTTCACAACTGAGAACTTTATTTGTCACAAGATATGTTTCATGTTAAGCCCCTTCCCTTCGTTAACGTGGGTTGTCCAATACGTTTTTAAGGGCATAGCAAACAGGTGGAAGATATGGGTGGAGTCAACGAAAAGACCCCGTTTTACGATAAGTGCTTCCAGGCGTATTTTTAATGTCTTTGACTGTACCTTGGAGCTCAAGCTTCCCATGTCTGGTTTAGACATTTGAAAATAAGTTGCCTACATGGGGTTTGCGCTCCATGCTGTGAGAACCACTTTATAACGCAGCTGCAGTATATTACATGCCGCGGGGAAGGTTGTAAATGTGTTCCAGAAATTTAATTCGCATTTAAATATCATTTAAATTTCGTTCATATTTTCCGAAATACGTTAAGTTTGCGTATGATGTGATTTTATGATAATGATTGTGGATACGAGAACCAAAACAGCTGGACGTTTATTATCGAAAAACATATCTCCGTTTCCACTATAAAATTGAATTAATTAACTTCAGCTTATTTTCTGTTTAAAAGGTTGTTTTGCGTCCCGAACTTGCATTGCTTGTTGTTTTAATGGGATTCATTACATCCACGCAAAACTATTAATGCAACAAAACTGTACAAAACGTTTCACCGTCTGTACCAAAATATTTGAAGCGAACATAGTTCACGTAACGCATTCTATTTTTGGAATACAACTTTTATTTACAGTCGTTTTGTAATACTCAGTGTGAATTTCAACTTCTGGCCGTCATTGCTGAACACTAATGTCATCTAATGCATTCTAACAATGCAGTGCAATTTTGGACTTCGTTTCTTCTATTCAAAAAATCAATATACCTTAAAATGGAATTTTGAGACCACCTACAAATGTTTACTTTCTCTCACGTACTATGTATACATAGTGTAAGGAGAAGGTATTGCATTCCACCAAAAAATTCGATACCGAGAGTTCACCGGAAATACAGGTTTTAGGGTCCCCGTGTCCAAAAAAAAACACATTTTCAGAAAAAGGTCTATGTGTGTCCTTGTATCTGTGAACACAATAACTCAAAAACGAAATTTCGATAAAATACCAAACCTGATATATAAGTTTAATATCTTCCAGGGTTGTGACACGAAGATTTTGAAAAACATGCCGCTTACATGGAAAAAGTTCAGACACTTTAATTTTCTCAAAGATGACTTAAGATTTTGATTAAAATACCGTATATTAAAGATATTTACACAACAAATAAAATGTATATTTTAATTTTCTTGAAATAGCCTCTAAAGACTACTTTATCCTGGATGAATTTTGTTGCATTTTGTATAACTGGTAAACCGTGAGACATAGACAAAAACTTAATTAATAAAAAATGTAGATCTCCTTAAGAAACACAGTTTTTGTCATGTACGTTTTTGTTCGTGGAATTCACCATTTCTGAGATATTTCTTGTTTTTTGTTTCAGATTTAACATAAACTTTTCTCACACGGGAAGTTGTACACTCGTGGTCATGCATAGAAACGGATTTCATCCACTTGACAACCAGCTTTTAAAAGATTTGACTATCGTTTTAGCCTAGTGTATTCCATATTTTCCTTCCACTTACAATGAAGCAAGTAATTAAGACAATTTCTGCTAAAGTTTATGTCGAGTATCATAAACTAAATATAAGAATGTGCTTTTTAACAATAATTTGCTACAGAGATGTAGAGAAAGTCGTGGGAATGGAACACATAAGATTTTTAGAAATAGATCCGTGTCTGTGTGTCTTTAAAAAGTACAACTCAAAAATAAGTCAGATAAATACCAAACTTGGTAGAAGAGATCAAAATGTTCAAGGGTATATATGTAATATCTTGACTTTTCTGGGAATAGCCTCTGAAGACCTTTTTATGCTGGATGAATTTTGCATAACCAGTGAACCGTAAGCGATAGACAATAACATACTACACAAAAAAAGTAGATCCCGTTGGTGCACACAATTTATGTCATATACATTTTTTTTTCTTTGACTTGACTGTTTTTTAGATATTCCTTGTTATTGGTTTCAGCTTTAAAATGCTTAAACCTATTACATGTGGTAATTTTTCAACTCCCGGCAATAACAAATAAACGGAATTCATCCACATGGCAACCAGCTTTTAAAATATTTGGCTATCGTTTTAGCCTAGTATATTCTCCTATTCCTCGTCTACTTATAAAAAAATCTTATATGTACCAACAGCATTACTTTCTTTATGCTGCTCACACACACACACACACACACACACACACACACACTCAGGACATTTGACTAAAATGTTTTTCTGGATTCAGGAGGTCTCAAAACACACACCTATTTCCGGTGAAATTCCGGTATGAAAACGTTTGGTGCAAAACAATACCTTCTCTGTAAACTATGTACTTAGTACGTGCAGAGAAAGTAATAAAGAGTCATGTGAATACATTTTAAGGCTACTCGCAAAATATTGTTTTTAATTAGTTTACAAATAGACGTCATATTATTACCCTCACTAGTAGACATGCACGATGTACATACGTGTAGTAGAAAGACAAGGTATTACATTTCACCCAAAAATTCGATACCGAGATTTCATCGGAAATATGTGTTCAGACCCCCTGATTAAAAAAAAATAATTAGAAAATTGCCCGTGTGGGGCTCATGGTGGGCAGCATAGCTCAAAACGAAAATTCCGTTCAAGGATGTCATCAAGATTTTTAAGAAAATCCCAACAAACCATTACATGGAATATTTTTCGAAAACTTTGATTTGGTCAAAAATGGCTCTAACGATTTTGATTAAAATGTCATCTTTTAAGACATTTTCATATCAAACGAAATGTATATATTTAAAATTTTCTGATGACCTTATCATTCTGGATGACTTTTGCTCAACCGGTAAACCGCAAGACATAGACCACAGACCAAAAAATGGAGAGCTCATTAAAACATACCATTTATATCGTGTACAGTTTTTGTCGTAGAGTTAACCGTTTCCGAGATATTCCTTGTTATGGAAATTAAATTAAATGCAGTTTTATTTATGGACACTGATTAACTGCTGTATTTCTCAGCGTCCCATTCTATACTGGGCGTGAAAGACCGCTTAATTTTGTCCAGAGGCCTCACTATCAGGCTTGAGGTTGTTTTATGTGTCGTAAATCTACGACACGGGACCCACGGCTTTACTTCCCTTCCGAAGAAAGCCATGCTAAGGATTTTTACACCCGAAAAAAATCCATCGTCCTCCGCCGGGTTTGAACCCGCGAACTTGGGTATTTCATTGTTATTGTTTTGAATTTAAACTAATTAAAGTTTTTCTCAAGTGAGAAATCAACCTTCGCTTCATTTTATTTTGTTTTACTCCCGGAAATACAAAAGAGAACCGAATTTCAATTGTTTCAGTTAGCCATGAGCTTTTAAAAAAATTGATCCTCGCTTTAGCCTAGTGCATTCCCTTATTTCTCTTCTATTTAAGCGGAAGCAAGTAACAAGACCTGTTCTTTTAATGTTAATTCGATTAACATTATGAAATAAAAGTATAAGCATTTGCAAGGACAGTTTGTTTTTGTAACAGCTAGAGAAAGTCATGTAAATGGACCACATCAGATAGTATTACTTTCTCTATACGTGCCAGGTACATAGTGTATAGAGAAGGTATTGCACTGCACCCAAAATTCAATATCGAGATTTCACCGGAAATATAAGTTTTAGGGTCCCCTGTAGCCAAAAAAAGCATTTTCATAAAAAGGTCCGTGTGTGTGTGTGTGTGTCTGTGAATACGATAGCCCAAAAACGAAAAGTTGGTAAAATACCAAAGTTAGTATTTAAGTTTAGTATCTTCCAGAGATGCGACACGAAGATTTTGAGAAAAATCCCCCAACCCCAAACTATCCTTTACATGGAACTTTTTTCGAAAATTTTGACTTTCTCAAAAATGGCTCTAACGATTTTGATTAAAATGTCGTATATCAGAGATATTTACCTAACAAATAATATGTATATCTTGACTTTTTTGGGAATAGTCTCTGAAGACTACTTTAATCTCGACGAATATTACGCATATTTGCATAACTTCTAAACCGTAAGAGATAGGAAAAAACTTGTCCCACAAAAGATGTTGAGCACATTAAAACACACAATTTATGTTATAGACATTTTTCTCGTGGAGTTGATCGTTTTTGAGTTATTCCTGGTTTTTATTTCACCTTTAAAAACATTTATCAACTCCTTTGATACAAAGGAGCATCAGTCACTTTAATCTATGGTACTCCCTTATTTCGCTTCTACTTACAAGGAAACAAGTAATAAGACTATTTCTGCTGATTTTTTCTGGGTTAGAATGAAGTAAATAGAAGCATAAGTTTTTTAACAATAATTTGTTGTAAAGAAAGTCATGTGAATGGAACACATTCCCCCCATAAATACTGTTCTAATATCCTGTAACGATACATAATCACTTAGTAACAATAATCAGATTAATACTTGAGAAACAGCGATGGTCATTAGCAACAGTGCAGCTAACATATGGTATACCACTATCCTAATACACAAGAGATAAGGAAGCTTTGACTGGGCCGGCGTTTCGTAATTAAATGCAGCGGATATTACTCGTGACCCAAATTCATTTCAGAGACGTTTTATAATTCAACAGCTGGAAACCACAGAAATGTAAGATCGTTCATCACTGTCCTCCACACTTCTCTTGCTTGTTCCTTTGCGTCCTTTCTCTTTCACTTCACTATTTTCCTTCCTCCATTGTTTCTGACCATTTTATTTCTACACAGATTGTGTTTCCCCCCCGTCTTTCCTATTTATTCCTCACGCACTTAAATCTTCTATGGCTTAAGTGATAAAGGTGAATGCGTGCCCTTTAGTTAACAGGCCACCAAATATGATTCAAGTTTGATAAATACTTTGATAGCTATTAATTGTTTCATAAATTTTATCATGTCGCATAATCAAAATTCACACGCAAATCATAAGTTGAGAATTTTTTTGCAATTGAAGCTTTTAGCTACAAATATCTTGTTATGATGGACTGCCTCCGTGGTCGAGTGGTCAGCAAGCTGACCTCTCACCTGGAAATCCCGGGTTCTATTCCCGGCTAGGGAAAATAAAATGATTTAAAACTACAGACAACGAGTTATTTCAAGTGCAAAGCCCCCGATATGACGTTGATGTTAAAGGGGCTATATAAATGAAACAATAAAAACCATGTATAATGGTGCACATTTCAATAAATTATTTTGGATTTTCAAAATTTCACAAATGCATTGCCTTCAATGTAGGTCAAATATTATAAATGCACATTCGAAGTTTAACAATTTTATTACTGAGACCAAATACATAAACGCAAAGCGTCTAACCTAACGGAATCCCACTGGAATATCGGCAACTGCGAGCTGACTGGCACTATAAATCAAGCTAGGGCTTTTTGGTTGGTTAGGTTGGCCCACTGGGTTGCAATTAAGTGGCGAGCCTGGTAATCTGGTTTCCTTTTGGCGGCAGTAGCAGCGTATGTTTCAGTCTTTTCCACGTCCCTTTGATTTAGTAACGCGAAATATTTTCGCCTTTCATTACGGTAGTTCCTTTTCATTTCGGTGTTTCTGCTAAAAGATTTACACTCGCTATTTAAGCCTGCTGATAATGTGTTCTGCCGCATTATTTTGTGTGTGTTCTGTATAATTCATCTGGTAGAGAAGTGTTTGCTCATTTCCACGTGATGCACGAGGCCTCCGCTTTAATTACAGCTCAAGAAACCTGTCTAAATAAGATAATGTACTGCGCAGGCCTCCTTCCTATTTCACGGTGTCAAAACCCAGTTTTGTGCAAACAACGGTCTATTGCCATGAAGTGTTTTCCTGCAAATGCTTTATTTTCTCTGCCACATGGCTAGAAATGTATTTTACTCGAACCTGGATAAGTAGCTACTCGTAAAGTTACTCTGGCATACGAGTTAGAAGCAGAAAATGCCCATTTAAAGCGTCAGTTAATTGAATTTACATAGAAACCTTACATATTTACTTTCTCTATACGTACTATGAACATAGTGTCTAGAGAAGGTATTGTATTGCACCCAAAGATTCGATCCCGAGATTTCACCGGAAATATATGTTTTCTCATGCAGGAATTTGTCAACTCCTGTCCATACAAACAAAGGAACTTCAGTCACATAGCAACCATGTTTTGCTATCACTTTAACCTATGCTACTCCCTTATTTCGCTTCTACTTACAGGGAACCAAGTAATAATTTCTGCTAATTTGTTCTCACTTAGCATGAAGTAAATACAAGCATAAACTTTTTAACAAAAATTTGTTGCAGATATATAGAGAAAGTCATGTGAATGGAACACATCATATTCTTTTACTATATGTTTATAGTATTTTATTTTCTACTGATAGTTTTTGTGACATTTTTTCTGCTGAATTACGTGAACCATTGTATTTCACAACACATTTCATGGATAAATAATGGAAATTAACCGATTGCTCTGCAAGATGTTTATTTGCATGAAGTGAATTTATTTGAAGGTAAACTTTCTGTGCTAAAGAACATGTTGGTTAATTTTAATAATTCCAGTTTTTTTTTAATTCCCCCTTGAGTACGAATTAAAAAGAGTCCAGTATTTTCCAACCGTTATATACAATTTTCATGATGTCCTCCTTTTCGTTTGCGCTCATCAGACATTACCATAATCCATTTTTTGTCTTTTTAATTAATGATGATAGTATTAGAACCACTAATGCTATAAAGCTAATGCTTTTTGCATAAAAAATGTTCTGCTTTAGTTTTGCTGAGTATTACTGGCTTTCGCAAGCAAGCGCATTAGCATGGAACCTTCCTAATGTATTTAGTAGATACATTATCAATAGTAAACATCGTCCAAATGCAAATGTGTGACGCACGAACAAATCTGTTATACAGTAATATTGATCAGAAAAATCACATGACACTCGCATGACTTTTTCTACCTACACTACAAACTATTATTCTTCTTTCTACACAATATTAATCGAGATAAACATTAGCCATAGCCATACGTTCTTATTCACTGGTTCCTCATAAGTAGAAGGGAATTAAAGGAATGCGCTACGCTAAAGTGACAGTCAAATGTTTTAAAAGTTATCGTTATGCGATTGTCATTGCAAATCGACTCTTTGCTTAGCCAGAAGTAGGACAAAAGAAAAACGGACACTGCCTGAGAAAAATGTAACTACTTTACAATTGAAGCCAATAACAAGGAATATCTCGGAAACGGTTACCTCCACAACAAAAACGTAAAGGACATAAATTGTGTGTTATGACGAGAACTACATTTTTTGTGCAGTAAGTTTTTGTCTATATCTTACGGTTTAGCAGTTAAGCAAAATTCAGCAAAATTCATCCAGAATAAAGAGGTTAGCGAAAATTCAATATATACATTTTATTTGGGATGTAAAGTATCTTTAATATATGGGATTTTAATCAAAATCGTTTGAACAATTTTTGAGAAAATCAAAATTTTCGAAAATCTTTTCATGTTAGTAGTTGTGGTGGGGGAGATTTTTTTGGAAATCTTCGCGTCTCATCCTTGGAAGATACTAAATCTAAATACTAAGTTCAGTATTTAACATTGTTTTCGTTTTTAGCTATGGTGTCCACATATACGCACAAACACACACGGACTTTTTTCTAAAAATGCTTTTTTCGGACTCGGGGGACCCTAAAACATACATTTCCGGTGAAATCTTGTTATCGAATTTTTGGGTGGAACACAATACCTTCTCTATCCACTATGTATACTGTACATGTAAGCTAAAGAAAGTGAAAATAACGTCTGGTATGAGGGCAAATGCAGATGGCGTATCTCTTCCAAGCGATCTGCTACTTACAGTTTTGGGAGAGTAGAAAGAAACCCTCTCTAAACTTCTAAAGGGCCTGCTAAGCATGGAACTGAGGTTATATAACCTTTATTTTTACTTTCCCTACTTAGAAAATAGTGCGCGGATAGAGAAGGTATTGCATTCCACCAAGATGTTATACCAAAATTTCACAGGAAATAAACGTTTTAGTGTCCCCTGTATTCCATAAAAAACACACTTTTAGGAGAAGTTCCATATGTATGTCTGTGTGTTTTCTGTCTGTCCATGTGTGAAAAGCACAACCAAAAAAGGATAAGTCGGTTAATACTACTTCACAATTAAGTTCAGCGTCTTCTGAGGGTGCAATATTAACAATTTAAAGAAAACCTCCCACAAAATATCCTTTACATTAAAAAGTAATCGAAATTTGTTAT
Organism: Hymenopus coronatus; assembly: GCA_030762935.1. Lineage (NCBI taxonomy): Eukaryota > Metazoa > Arthropoda > Insecta > Mantodea > Hymenopodidae > Hymenopus > Hymenopus coronatus. The sequence continues at coordinate 111,890,418 of CM060886.1, read as the reverse complement.
TTTCTCAAAAATGACCCTAATGATTATGTTTAAATAGCATATATAAAAGATACTTGCATGGCAAATAAAATATGTATCTTGAAGTTTCTGAGAATAGACTTTTTTTTCATTTTGAATGACTGTATTACTGTTAAACCCAAGAGATAGACAAATATTTACTACACAAATAATATAGATATCATTAAAACTGATAGTTTATGTCACACACATTTTTGTAGAGTTTATCATTTCCCAGAATTTCTCATTATTGGTTTCATTTTTAAAATATTGAAACCTTCTTAAACGAGAATTAGTCATTCCTTTTGCATTTTTTTTACTCATAGCTATGCATAAAAGCGAATTTGAATCACACAGAAATAGTTAGTTTTTAAATATTGGGATATCGCGATAACCTAGTGTGTTCCCTTATTTGCCTTCTACTTATACGGATCACAATAACTAAAATTATTAGTCTGCAACTGAAGCAAATATTGTGCAACTTTTGGTATTTAACGGTATTTTCGTTTTTGAGCAATGCTGTCCAAACCCACATACACACATACACACGCAAAGAAACATACCGAACCTGTTCTAAAATGTCGTTTGGATACACGAATTCCAGAATCATGTATTTCCGTTAAAATCTCGGTGTCGAATTTTTGGATGGAATACAATTCCTTCTCTATATAGTATGTATATATTGCGGTACAGAAAGTAAATACTTATTTATGATGTAAGACGTAAAGTTATGGTTTTTTATTCGAGCGGGAATCAAAAACACACTTTACGCGTATCATACGAGAATTTTCTGACATTAGTTTTATTTCGCATTATAACATGACAAACCGATATTATTGTTGTTCTGTGTTGTTTTTTGAGAAAATGACATATTTTGAGATTATGATCTCCTTAGAGCTGCAAAAGAAGTAGATTCAAGTTTACTACCTGCTATATCCAGAAACATTTTGAGGCACAATATGAGAAGTATAGAAGTTGCGTCCGTTGATCAGTAATGTATTAACACTAATATCGTCAATTATTGTGGCGAGCGTAAAGTTGGAACAAAATTACTTTATGCTGCATTCATAATGAAATGCAAGCGCAGACACAATGTAAACGCAAGAGTTTGGACTCCTATTATTTAATGTAAGTATTCACATAGAAACGCAATGCAATGCAACGCAAGAGCTTGCAAACTCCAAACTTTATCCTTGCGTTGCGTGCAAAGTGGATGAAGTATGCTTCTTTTCTCTATGTATCACCAATGAAATCAACATCAGACAAACGCACTACAAGATTTTACAGGGCCTGCTGTAAATGCATGCTTTTCTATGTGGCCGTGCAGCGCCGCGCAATCTCTAATCTCCCTCAAGGGATTATGATAGTCTCCTTGCGAATCCTTCTTTGATTTAATGGATGTAACTACCATCTGTATCTAGATTTGTTACTTCTCATAAATCTAAGACACAGAGAGATAGTTCTTAGTTCATTAATAGTTCTATTTATTAACCGATTTTAAATTACTTTCTGTGTTTTCAACACAATCTACACGTTTCACTTTTATTTCCGTTTATCAGACGGTAGAATTAATAGAGCCGTTGTGCAGAATTACCCTATTTTCAAGAATTTTGAATGAGCAATTATTGGGACATCACTGCCGCGAGCGTCATTTGTTAGTATGTAATGTACTTCGTAACTTGCGGGGAGCTTGGAAGATTTTTGCATGTAATTTGCGGATCTAGAAACCCGTGCCAACTTCTTGCGTTGCGCTTACGTGTACATTGTGAATGGTCTTCCTTTGCGCTTATGCTACATTACGTCTGCGGTTGCGTTTCATTGTGAATGTAGCATTACGCTTGCAGCATTTCTTCCGTAAAAATAAGTTTTGCAATCTGAAATGATCTCGTAAAATACTCATTTACGTCTGGTCGTAGAAAAAAAATATACGAGGTACGTCCAGAAAGTAAGTTCCGTTTCAATTTATCTCCGCTGCAGCGCTGCGATCGCAGTTCCGCACATGCGCGGTAGACGCTCTGTATGAACGAGAAGAAACGTGCGCCATTTTGAGATCGCTGTCAGCCACATACGCTTTGTTGTGCTTGTTTACAATGTCGGTGTTGATTGAAAATCCCGCCGCTTGTGAAATCAGATCTGTGATTCGTTTTCTGAATGGTAGGAAAGTGAAGCCAATTGAAATTTATCGGAAAATTTGCGAAGTTTACGGACAAAATGCGATGAGTGATTCAATGGTGAGAAGATGGGTCGGACAGTTCAATGAAGGACGTAGTGAAGTGCACGACAACGCACGACCACACACTGCAAATGTGACGAAAAACCTCCTACAGGGATTTGGCTGGGACGTGTTTGACCATCCTCCGTACAGCCCTGACCTCGCTCCTAGCGAATTTCATTTGTTCTTACATCTCAAGTCTTTCCATGGCGGCCAACACTTCAACAAGAGCTGAAAGAAAATGTTTCCAACTTTTTGAAGACACAGGCGGAAAACTTCTATGAAGAAGGTATACAAAAACTTGTGCCACGCTATGACAAATGCCTGCAAAATTTCGGCAGTTATGTGGAAAAGTAGTTTAAGAGTTGTAGAATTTTGTGCAATAAATAATTATTCTGTATCTGTACACAATTTAATTTTATTACCAAACGGAACTTACGTTCTGGACGTACCTCGTATTTTGTTTGATCACGCGCTGTGAATTGCCAGCATCAGCACCGCCGTTGAGCCTGAATTTCACCCCGAGAGAGTTCTTTTACAAGACAGTAAAGCTTTTACATAGGTATCTATGAGGTTGAGGGTAGATATAAATATATCTCTATGATTTGTAAGCGGTTTGCTGTACGATGAATTGAGATTTGATGTATATAGTCTTGACTTGCAAGGCGCCTTGCTTCGTGTGATGTTGGTAATAGATTTAGATGGCCTTGACTTTTAAGGAACCTTGTTAAACATGAAATGTTATTGTTGCAGGATACGAATGGGTGGGCTGGAAGAACGACACGGCGGGCATGGCAGGACATCCTGTGGAAATTGTCTTCGAATTTGACCACGTCCGTAACTTCTCTGCCATGTACCTGCACACCAACAACCTCTTCAGCAAAGATGTTCAGGTAACAGTTGCTTGCATTTTGTCTTCCTTTATGTCTTTCCAAGAGCACTCAAATAAATAACAGATTATTAATGATGTCTGACATAATAGCAACTGAGCATCAACCGGTTATATATATCACAGATTTCACTGTATACAGAATGATGCAAAAATAATTTTACAAAGTTTGGAGACAGGTCCAAAAAAAGAAAAAATGTTCATATAACCACATGTTTCAAAACCTTACTTTCTCGATTTATTGAGGTTCAAAGTGCTATTAATCAAAGCATTTCATACTATTCTATTTTTGACGTTTTCATCTTGTTACCTTACATCTATACACGCATGCACTCGTCAAATACTTCAAGTCAGAGTCATATGATTTTGCAAACTTCCATGACACATAGATTAAGAGTTTCTTCATCCGGGAGATGTGCTACACAAACTTTAAGGTGCCCCCAAAAGATAAAACTCCAAAGGATTGAGGTCAGAGAAACGTGCTGTCCATGGAACTGGTTCATCTCTACCTATCCACTAGTTAAGCTAGAGATACCAGTCATTGCATCTCGAACAATAAAGCTAAAATGAGCTCCAGCATAAACCACCTGTTTCTGGGAGAGTGTTCTGAATAAAGTCCTTGTAGAGAACACTTGTAAAAGTACAACTACACAAATATTTACAAGTAGCCATGGCAACACAAGGCCAACTTCGCAGGGTAAAATGCGTCAAAGCCTTCTATGAATGAGTGCATAAATGTTGTCAGGTTGGATCCGAAAAGCCGTTGAAGGTGACTAATCAATAAATTGATAACGCGAAAAGGAAGCGTTTTAGTGCATATGTTTATATAAACTTATTTTATTGTTTCAATTTCAGGATTACATTCCCAAACGTTATAAAAATATTTTTGAATCATCCTGTAGAAAATAGTAGGGTAAGGGTCGTCATAATGGAACAGCATACCAAATGCTGAAGAAAAACACCGATACAGAAACATGGTGAACTTATGATGAAGAGACCATATAAAAAAGAACAACTGAACTCCTAAAACTAAGTAGGAATCAGGCAAGACTTATATTTGGTCATGATCATTTTAGGAAACACCTTCACAAAATAGGATACTGTAAAATTGAACCCAAGTGTAGAATCTGCAATGAAGAGTAGGAAACAGCCTCTCATTTGAATTTTAAATTACCACGTACATAGTAAGTAGAGGTAGAGAAGGATTTGTATTCCACCCAAAATTTCAATACAGAAGTTTCACTGAAAATATATATTTTGAGGACTCCTAAATAAAAAACTGGTATTACATTCACATATCTTTGTCTAGCTGTTCCGCAAGCAAATTTTTATTGCAGAAGATTATTCTTTTATATACTTCATAATAATCGAGATAAACATTAGCAGGTTTGCCTTAATGCTTGCTTCTTTGTAAGCAGAAGGGAAATAAGGGAATACACAAGGCTAAAGCGATAATCAAAACTTTTAAAAGCTGGTGGCTATGTGAAACAATTGAAACTAGATTCTCTCTGCTTCTAGGCGTAAACAAAAGAGAGAGAGAAAAGGAAGATCACTTTCCGCTTGAGAAACGTTTTAAGAAGCTTAAAACTGAAACTAATAACACGGAATATCTCGAAAACGATTAGCTCTTCAACAAGCTCTCTGGTTAGTGCGTTTCATCGAAATCTATGTTTTGTGTAGTACATTTTGTGTAGCTCTTTTGCTTTATCAGTTATACAAAAGTTGTACAGAAGTCATCCAGAATGAAGACGTCTTCAGAGGCTATTCCCAGAAATTTCAAGAATTGTTTTCCATTTTCTTGTAAATAGCTTTAATATGTGGTCGGTGCTAGGCCATCAGTGATGGAGGAAGGTTGTGTTTTGAGAGGTGCTCCTGTGGTGAAGGAAGAAGGATCTAAGTCACGATGGGAGTGGACATTACAGTGTATAGAGCAAGGATTGGACCAATGAAAGACTCATGGGGAAGGGAAAAGTACATAGATGTGACAAATAAAGAGGAGCGAGAAGGTATTGCATGGCTGAAAGCAGGAGTATGGAGATTAAAAGGTTTAAGGAAAGGTATTCCACAAAATCAATGTCCTATATGTGGCGGAAATGAAGATATGGAACACATTTTATTTAAATGTAAAGGGACTAAAGTTTGGAGAAAACAGTATATTAATAAGAAATGGTTTAAAATAGATAGAAATGTAGCAGTAGTTGAAATGTTTCAAAAATACAGTAACAAGATTCCACAGGGGTATGGACAGTACGACGGGCTGAACACCGATCATATTCACCTGTATATAGCTTAGCATAAATAAATAAAAAAATATGTGGTGTCGCTAGTGCCATTTTTGAGAAAATCAAAGCTTTTGAAATTTCTGTCATCTAAAGGGTATTTGGGGTGGGGGATTTTCTTGAAAATCTTCGTGTCGCATCCTTGGAAGATACTGAACTTAAATACTTTTGAGCTATGCTGTTTGGACACACATACACACGGACAGGTTTCTAAAAACGCTTCATTTAATTGGTAGTTTTAAGTTCAAGTGGGAAAGTGATATATTTTCTTAAAATGTAAAATGCATTTTATTTTATTATGGAACAAATACTATTTTTAATTTTTCACAATTTTTTGGCAAATTTCACATATACGTCACCTTAATTCTTGTTTTCCTGAAAGAAACATATGATACTATTGAAATTAGCGCAAAATCACGAGTTTGGCGATTATTATTTCCCTTTGCTGCTTACAATGTTGTAAGCTATATTGTTGTTGCTTGCCTGTGGACTTGTAACATCTTCATAACACGAAGAATGAATCCACCTGCCCGCCAAAACTTGTAATGTTAACATATTATTAACTTCGGGTGGAGTTCATTATGCAGGCCAACCTCTGCAACGGTAGGGAAGGAAGATCGTAAAGTAACTGTCTTTGAGTTTCTGTAAATCACCAAAGAGTTTTAAACGCGCTAGCAAAACTATTAAGCGTAGTATAATTTGTATGGATTCAACCCAATGTAGGTTTGCATACGTACAGTTAGAATGAAAAATTCAATGCCATAGCCGGGATTTGAACCACGAATCTCTCGGTCCATAGCCGGTTGCTCTACCACTGAGCTACCATGGCAACATGCCGGCATAGCATTGAACTTCTCAAATGCTTCCCGGTAAACCACAAGATCTCATATTATTTTGAGATGACAACCTCAATGGCGACTTACAATGTTGTAAGTAGTTCAGGTCTCCTATTTTCTGTGAATTAGGTTTGGCGTTGAGGCGTATACAAGGTTTACTGTTTCATTCTTAGACTGTGTCTGCCATTCGAAGGGCTTTTTGGTATTTCTATTTTATGAATACAGCGCAATCTTTGTTTCTCAATGTTGTGTGAGTGCCAATCGACAAAAGTTGTTGCGCATTCTGTGATTGCTCAAAATGAACTGTGTGGTACAAAATCCTGCTGACTCTGAAGTAAGGTGTATTCTATTTTTGAATTCCCGGATATTGAAACAAGCTTACATCAAATAGAAGGAATGAAGGAAAACGTTTGAGAAAATGGTATGAAATGTTCATTTTTTTTGGTAGTGTTTAACGCCCGCTTTAACTACTTATGGCACCGCAGGCGGTGACACTGATGATACATGAATGATGATGGAGCACCGGTGGAATGTGATGGCGGGGGAAACCGGAGTACCCGGAGAAAACCCGCCCCAGTGCCGCTTTGTCCACCACAAATCTCACATGCGGTCGCTTGGGATCGAACCCCGGCCGTCTAGGTGAGGGGCAAGTGGTCTAACCACTCGGCCACGGCGCGGCCAATGAAATGTTCAACAATGAACAAACAGATATATGACAAACTCCGCGGATGCCCATCACTCTTCACAGATGATTTGAAGATTTATTTGAACAACTGTATCACACAAAACAAACGTGACAGAAATTTTACTTGAGGGCCAGAGAAGCTCACGTTGGCGCTAAGCCACTTTGTATGCACTTACAATATGTCTAACAACTCTAATGTACATTGGTTCGCCTGGCAGACTCTCAAAATTGCGCCTAATTTTGTATCGATTTTTGCAATTTATGGAGCCTTGAGTCCCAAAAAAGCTTCATTGTTTACATTACGTATTGGACAACTGGAACGGGGGCCTAGAGAGAGTTTATGTTGTCTTTTTTTGTTTTGTTTTTTTGTTTTCTGTTTCTGGCTGGTTTTGTATTTTATGATTTGTTTTGGTATTCGATTATGAAACTTCTCTTAAATGAACCCAATATATTCATTTCTTCGCTTTTAATTCGTTCGACTTGTTATGACTTCTATATATATTAAAAAGCTTATTTCTACACCTTGCATCTGCAGCTTTGAGAGTTCACACTTCAGCTCCTTATATACACGAGGGTGGTAAAAGAGTCTACTATAGTTTTATTACTTTCTCCACTTCGTATATGGTACATATGTAGGAGAGGTATTGCATTCCGTACAAATATTTGACCCCAAGATTTCTCAGGAAATAAACGTTTTAGGATTCCCTGTATCCCAAAAGGGCATTTTTAGAAAAGGGCGCGCTCGCATGGTGTCTATCACACGATAACTCAAAAACAAAATATCGTCTAAATACCAAACTTTATATTTAAATGCAGCAAGTTCCAAGGACGTGACACAAAGATTTTTAAGAAAATCCTCCCCCAAAATAAAAATTTTCCAAAACGTTATTTCTTCACAAATGATTAAAGTTTTGATTAAAATACCGTATCTATATCTGAATTTCTCTGCGATGGACATCTGTATTCTTCTGAATTCTGAATGATTTTTGCTTAACCAGTAAACCGTAAGAGATAGATAAAACGTTATTCAAACAAAAACTGTAGATTTCGTTTAAAACACAATTTTTTTGGTAGAGTTAAGGATTTTCAGATATTCCTAAACTGTTTAAATGTTAATATATTTTTCTCCTATTTTTAAAAAGTTTTTTTCAAACGGGAATTTGTCAATTCTATTCTTTTTGTTTTACTCCTGGTCATGCAAAAGGAACCGAAGCTAATTCGCATAGTGATAGCTTTTAAAAGGATTTGACTGTCCCTTTATCCTAGTATTATTTCCTTTCTACCTGTTAGTAAGAAAGCAATAGGACTGTTTCTCTAGTGTTTCTCTTAATTAGGATGAATGATAGAAAAAAATAAGTCTGTATAAACATAGTTTCAGAAAAGGTAGAGAAATGCATGTAAATATAATACATTGATATTTTTTTGGTTTTCTCTGTTTCTTTATTTTTCAAATTCTGTTAGTTGTTCGTTATGTTTTTTGTGGACACCGTTATCAAAATTATATGATATATCGTAACCAAGAATCTTAAGTTATATAACTTCATCTATTACGTTATTACGGATAAACTTTTGCTTCTTTCTAAGAAATTCAGAAGGTAATAACTTCATTTTTGAAGATGTATTTGTAAATCATTTTATATTTATTTTTACTTTCTCTATACGGTACTATGTAAAGTGTATAGAAAAGGTATTGCACTCCACCAAAAATGTCGATACCGAGGTTTCACCGGAAATATGTTTTAGGGTCCCCAGTATCCAAAAAAAAAGTATTTTCAGAAAGAGTTACGTGTGCCTATGAACACCATAACTCAAAAACGAAAAGTCGCTAAAATACCAAACTTGGTATTTAAGTTTAATGTCTTCCAGAAATGCGACACAGAGATTTTGAGAAAAATCCCCCTCACCAAACTACCCTTTACATGGAGCTTTTTTCGAAAATTTTGATTTTCTTAAAAATGGCTCTAATAATTTTGATTAACATATCTTATTTTAAATATATTTACACGACAAATAAAATGTATATCTTAAATTTTCTGGGAATAGCCTCTGAAGATTACTTTATTCTGAGTCAATTTTACGGAATTTTGCATAATTGCTAAACCGTAAGAGATGGAAAAAAACTTACTACACAACAAATGTAGAGCACCTTAAAACACACAATTTATGTTACATACATTTTTTTCGTGGAGTTGATTATTTTTTAGATATTCCTTGTTTTTGGTTTCACCTATAAAAAACTTAAACTTTTCTGATACAGGACTTTGTGAACTCGTGTTCATACAAACAAAGGAACTTCAGTCACACAGCAACTAGCTTTTGACTATCACTTTTACCTAAGGTACTCCCTTATTTCGCTTCTACTAACAAGGAAGCAAGTAATTCGACTATTTCTGCTAATTTTTTCTCGATTAGATGAAGTAAATAGAATAATTTGTTGCAGAGATGTAGAGAAAGGCATGTGAATGGAAAACATCAGATTTTTTCAGTTCAAATACTGTTGAAATATTATCTAATTTTAGCGGCCACAGCCTCAAACAGCTTAGTAGATATATTAGTGGGCCCATATTCAGTAAACTCCTTAATTTAAAATTTCCATTTACTTAGAACGTCGTAATGGATTCACCAAGAAAGAGAGAAGAGGAATGCATAGCACTTGGAATGTAGGAATTAGAGGGGTAATGTGCCAAAAGTGTTTGCGCACAATGAAACCGGAAATAGAAAATAATGATGATGATGATGGTGATAATAATAATAATAATAATAATAATAATAATAACAATAATAATAATAATAATGTCGGTTAAAGCATATTTACGAAGTTTCTAAACTACTCAATATTGGTATCGATTTTAACCAGATATAAAATTTCCCAACAAATGTTCTTCAAAATTTATTAGTTCCAAGATTCAAGATAGAGCATAGTCATTGGGGCAGAAGAGGTATAGGGGAGGATTGGAAATTGAAATAAAGAAAGAAACTCAAGAAGCAATATCAAAATCTAATTTTAATTACAATTACTGCACTTAATCTGTAAATATAAAATCCATTTTTAAAAAGCTGATGTGTTCCATTCACATGATTTTCTCTACATCTCTGCAACAAATTATTGTTAAAAAGATTGTGCATTTATTTACTTCATTCTAATTGAGAAAAAATTAATAGAAATTGTCTTACTTGCTTCCTTGTAAGTAGAAGCGCAATTAGGGAGTACCATAGGTTAAAGTGGTAGTCCAAAGTTGGTTGCTATGTGACTGAAGTTCCATTGTTGTATGGGCAGGAGTTGACAAATTCTTGTATGAGAAAAGTGTTTTTCAAAGCTGAAACCAAAAATAAGGAATATCTAAAAAATGAACAACTCCACGAAAAAAAATGTATATAATATAAATTGTGTGTTTTAACGTGCTCTATATTTTTTGTGTGGTAAGTTTTTGTCCAACTCTTACGGTTTAGTAGTTATGCAAAACTTCGTAAAATTAATCCAGAATAAAGTAGTCTTTACAGGCTATTCCCAGAAAATTCAAGATATACATTTTATTTTTCAGGTAAATATCTTTAATATACGATATTTTAATCAAAATAGTTAGAGCCGTTTTAAGAAAATCAAAATATTCGAAAAAAAAGTTCCATGTAAAGGATATGGGGGGATTTTCTTGAAAATCTTCGTGCCCTATCCTCGGAAGATACCGAACTTAAATGCCAAGTTTGGTATTCAACGGTCTTTTCGTTTTTGAGCTATGCTGCCCACAGACACACACACACACACACACACACACACACACACAGAGACAGACATACACACGGACATTTTTCTAAAAAAAAAAATGTTTTTTTGGATTCAGGGAGTCTCAAAACATATATCTCCGTTGGAATCTCGGTATCGAATTTTTGGGTGCATTACAAAGCCTTCTCTATACACTATGTACATAGTGTGTATAGAGAAAGTAAAAATATTTCACATCTGGATTAATTCTTATTTATCGTCTAATTTTAAATAAATTCTTTTAAAAAATCTTATGTGTCCCTTCACATGACTTTCTCTACATCTCTGTAACAAATTATTATTATTAGTAGTAGTAGTAGTAGTAGTAGTAGTAGTAGTAGTGTTTTATTTGTATAGTCCCCCTTTAATTTCAGTGGTCATATCGGGGGCTTTGACTTGTGAAACAACTCGTATTACTGTAGGTTTAGAACATTGGGTTAATCAATATTTTATTACTAAACACGCGCACATTCACTCTCACATTCATACTTCCAGACTCTGTGGGGGATAGAGAATAATTCTGGTTAAATAAAACTTCACCACCCCAGCCGGGAATCGAACCCGGGACCTCCGAATGAGAAGTCTGCTCACTGACTACTCGACCACGATGGCGGTCTTAACAAATCTGTTCTTCTATCTACTTTATGTTAATTGAGTTAAACATTAGTAGAAATTGTCTTATTACTTGCTTCCTTGTTAGTGTAAGGGAAATAAGGGAATAGACTAAAGCTATAGTTCAATATTTTAAAAGCTAGCTGCCATGTGATTGAAATCCGTGTCCCTGCATGGCCAGGAATTTATAAATTCCCATATGAAAAAAATAAGTTTTTCAATACCAATAACAAAGAATATCTCAGAAATGGCTAATTCCAGGAAAAAAAACATACTACATAAATTATGTGTTTTAACGACAACTAGATCTTTTGTGTAGCAAGTTTTTGTCTATTACGGTTTATCAGTTATTTAAAATTCAGGAAAGTTCATCCTTAATAAATAGCTCTTCAGAGGCTATTCCCGGAGAGTTCAAAATATACATGCTATTTGTCATGTAAATATCTTTAATATATGGTAATATACTCAAAATCGGTATAGCCATGTTTGAGAAAATCAAAAGGGTAGTTGAAGGTGGGGAATTTTCTTGAAAATCTTTGTGTCGCATCCTTGGAAGCTAGGAAATTAAATACCAAGTTTGGTATTTAATGGACTTTTCGTTTCTGAGCTATGCTGCCCACAAACACACACACACACACACAGGTTAGACCACTCGCCTCTCACGTAGACGGCACGAGTTTGATCCCAAGCGACCGCATGTGAGATTTGTGGTGTACTAAGCGGCACAGGGTTGGCTTTTCTCCGGTTTCCCCCGCCATCACTTTCCACCGGTGCTCCATTTTCATTCCATACATTAGTAGTGTCATCGCCTGCAGTGCCATAGCAGTAAAAGCGGGCGTTAAACACTAACCGAAAAAGACAGACATACACACACACACACCTCAGGGGGTCTCAAAACATATTTCCGGTGAAATCTTGGTATCTATCGAATTTTTTCTGCAATACAATACGTTCTCTATACACTATGTGCATAGTACGTGTAGAGAAAGTAATATAATAGTGCTACGATTCGAATTAGACAATAGATAATGGTGCAGCAGAGGTTTAGGACCGGTGGGGAGGGGTTGGGGGTTGAAATATCCCCTTGTAAAAAAAGTTGCAGGAAGCAAAAGCAAAATCTAATTTTAATTCCTATTGCCGCACTTAATCTGTTTATATAAAATCGATTTTTTATAATATTTCACGTCGGATTGATTCTCATTATCGCCTGATTTTACGCAAACGGTTTTAAAAAAGATTCCCCATCGATAACCACCCTTAATATTTTTCCGGCCGCAGTGAACATACTTAAAATCTACATGTGGCATAGCTTACCTGATCACAACGATATTTTCATTGCAGAATATGAGTTTATCCTATGCCACACAGTTACGCGACCAAATTTCCAACATTAGCAGTGGAAAACAGCAAAACGCTTGAGAGGAAGTAGTGGACGAGCCTATTAGTGGTAACAATGTGTTGTATTGCGCGATCGATTGTTGTAGAGGTATATTGTAGCCAATGGCACAGTCGCGACAGCATAATCAGCGCCCCTAGTGGCCGGCCATGTACTGTGATTTACCCGCCGCCGGATATAACCAATTACATCAGCTCACGTCACGTTCTGTTTTATACTCTCATTCATGTAGTGCGACAGACACAGTTTTCCGTTTAATGGTTCATCGGCTGAAAGAGAATTAACTAAAACTGGCTTAGTTTTTTGGTCCCTAACAAGGGAATAATTAATCGCTTTATTTAGCAATATCTCTCTATGCTTTGTACACACGATCTCGTTAGTTGCTTATTCAATGCGCAGTTATAGAGTAGCCTTCCTTGCTTATAGAGCTGTAACTTTATAGCAATATGCATGAAAATAGAAATGGAACTTTATTTATGGACGTTCTTTAACTGTTGTGGCTCTCAGCGTTCTATTCTATATTAGGCGTGAAAGACCACTTAATTTTCCAGAAGCCTCTTTATCAGGCTTGAGTTTCTTTTACGTGCCGTAAATCTACGACCCGGGACCAACGGCTGTATTTCCCTTCCGCAGGAAGAACGACTTAACACATGAATCACATCGAAGCAGTGATACAGTTTATTAAATGTATGTAATTCATATTTATTTCACAAGTATTTCAGAAACATTTTCATAAAGTAGCCTAAAATATTAAGTTAAACGTTTTCTACCCCATAATTAGCTAACATTTAAATGGTTAGGTATTCAATACATAAATGGTTTATCGCAATTTCACTGAAAATACTTTTTTTGGGGTTCTGAATAAAACTTGTGAAAATATATTACCTCACTCTGAAAAATATAGCAGATATGGTAAGGAAAATGGAAATAAGGAAGTACCGTAGGCTAAAGTGATAGTCAAATGTTATAAAAGTTGGTTGCTATGAAATTAAAATTCCTTTATAAGGCCAGGAGTTGAAAAGTCCCGCATGAGAAAAGTATCAGTATTTTAAAACTGAAACAAGGACTATCTCGAAAACGGTCAACTCCACGAAAAAAGTATATAACATATATTGAGTGTTTTAATGACCTCATTTGTTGTTAAGTATACGGTTGTTGTCTATCTCTTACGGTTAACCAGTTATGCAAAATTCCGCAAAATTCACTCAGTACAAAGACATCTTCAAGATATACATTTTATTTGTCATGTCAATGTCTTTAATATACGATATTTTAATCAAAATCGATACATCTATTCTTCAGAAAATAAAAACTTTCAAAAATATTTCTATGTAAAAGGAACTTGGGGTGAAGGGATTTTCTAAAAAATCTTCCTATCGCGTCCTGAAAGACACTGAACCTCAATACTAAGTTAGGTATTTAACTGAATTTTTGCTTTTAAGCTATGCTGCCCAAAGACAGACAAACACCACACACACACACACACACACACACACACACCCGCGCGCACACACACACACAGACACACACGGAGGATTTTTCTAAAAATGTTCTTGTTTTTGGTATCGAGGGGTCTGAAAACATATATCAGGTGAAATCTCGGTATCGAATTTTTTAATGCAATACAGTACCTTTTTTACTTTCTCTACACGCACTATGTGCAGAGTGTATAGAGAAGGTATCGCAATCCATCCAAAAATTCGATACCGAGATTTTACCGGAAATATGTTTTTGGGGTCTCCTGTATCCAAAAAGAAGCATTTTCAGAAAAAGCTCCGTGTGTGTGTGTGTGTGTGTGTGTGTGTATGTGTGTCTATGAACACGATAATTCAAAAACTAAAGGTCGGTAGAATACCAAACTTGGTATTTAAGTTTAGCATCTTCCAGAGATGCGACACGAAGATTTTGAGAAAAATCCCCCCACCCCAAACTACCCTTTACATAGAACTTTTTTTCGAAAATTTTGATTTTCTTGAAAATGGCTCTAACGATTTTGATTAAAATATTGTATACTAAAGATGTTTACCCGACAAATAAAATGTATATCTTCAATTTTCTGGGAATAGCCTCGGAAGCTTACAGTACTCTGGATGAAATTTATGGAATTTTGCATAGCTCCCCTCCGTAAGAGATAGATAAAAACTTGCTAAACAAAAAATGTAGAGCACGTTAAAACACCAATTTATGTTATATACACTTTTTTCATGGAGTTGATCGTTTTTTAGACATTCATTGTTTTTTAGTTTTGCTATGAAAAACATACTTTTTTCCTACAGGAATTTGCCAACTCTGTCCATGGAAACAAAGGATCTTCAATCACATAGTAACCATCTTTTGACTATCACTTTTAACTTATGATACTTCCTTATTTCCCTTCTACTTACAAGGAAGCAAGTAATAAGACTATTTCTGCTATTTTTTTTTAGATTAGCATGAAGTAAATAGAAGCATAAGCTTTTTAACAATAATTTGTTGCAGAGATGTAGAGAAAATCATGTGAATGGAACACATCAGATGTTTTACACATTATGTAGAGAAAATAAAAAATCGGACGTGTTTTATCCAGTCTTTATCTATCTGTTCTGCAAACAAAATATTCTTGCAAAAGATCATTCCTTTATCTACTTTGTGCTAATCAAGATAAACATTACTATTGTTTTATTACTTAGTTTCTTATAAATAGGAAATAAATAAGGCAATACAGTGGGCTAAAGTGACAATTTTTAAAGGCCTTTGCTATGCTATTGTCTTTCAAATTCGTTCTCTCTCCATCGGCATGAGAAAAACAAAAGCGATATGAAACGGATGAGGGCTTTCGTTTTAGAAAAGTTTAAGTATTTAAAAACTTAAACCAATAGCACGGAATATCTCTGAAATAATTTATGAGGTATAATTTGCATGTTTTAATGAGATCAACATTTTTGTATAGTGAGTTTTTGTTTATCTTTTCTGGTTTACCAGCTATGCAAAATTCATGCAGAATAAAGAGATCTTCAGAAAATTCAGGTCTCAGAAAATTAAATAGATACATTTATTTGTTATGTAAATATCTTTCATTTATGATATTTTAATCACAATAAATAACTCCATGGCACGACAGCTCACGGGGAACCTTGGCCTACCGCCCGGCCGCTGCGTCCCCCATCTCGGTCCACTACAGACGTCATGGATGGGGTGCAGTATTGGAGGGTGAGACGTGGTCAGCGCCTCGAGTCCCTCCCGGCCGGTTAATGCGGTCCTCATGACCTGGAGCCGCTACTTCTCCATCAAGTAGTTCCTCAATTGGCCCCCCAGGGACCTTACGAGGCTGAGTGCACCCCGGGCCAGGTCTCCCAGCGGGGGAAAAATCCCCACGCCGGTACTGGGAATCGAACCCAGGTCTCCCGCTTAGTAAGCAGCTGCGCTACCACCGCGCTAAGGAGACGACCATTTTAATCACAATAGTTAGAGAAATTTTTTAAAAAAACAAAATTTTCAAAAAATGTTCCATGTAAACGCGATGTAATTGGGGGGGGGGTTCTTGAAAATCTTAAAATCGCATTCTTGGAAGATCATAAACATAAATACCAAATGTACTATTTAACGATTTTTTCGTTCTTAAGTTATGCTATCCACAGAAAAAAAGACGAACTATTTGTTTTCCTAAAAATGCTTTATTTGTATTCAGGGAACCCAAAACATATACATTTAGGTGAAATCTCCATATCGAGTTTTTGCATAGAGAAAGTAAAAAATCTGATGTGTTCGATTGATATATCCTTCTCTATTTTTTCGGCAAACAAAATACTTTTGCGAAAGATTTATTGTTTTACCTACTTTTTTAATTTCTCTACACGTACAATGTACATAGTGTATAGAGGAAGTATTATATTCCACCCAAAAATTCGATACCGAGCTTTCACCGGAAATACATGTTTTAGCACCCCCTGAATCCAAAAAGAATTTTTACTTTCTTTATACGTACTATGTACATAGTGTATAGAGCAAGTATTGTATTCCACCCAAAAATTCGACACCGAGATTTCACCGGAAATACATGTTTTAGGACTCCTTGAATCCAAAAAAAAAGCATTTTTACAAAAAGGACCGTGTGTGTGTGTGTGTGTGTGTGTGTGTGTGTGTGTGTGTGTGTGTCTATGGACAGGATAGCTCAAAAACGAGAGGACCGTTAAAGCCCAAACTTGGTATTTAAATTTGGTATCTTCCAAGGATGCGACACGAAGATTTTCAAGAAAGCCCCCCACCCCAAACTACCCTTTACAAGGAACGTTTTTTGAAAATTTTGATTTTCTTAAAAATGACTAACAATTTTCATTAAAATATCGTATATTAAAGATATTTACCTGAAAAATAAAATGTATATCTTGAATTTTCTAGGAATAGCCCCTGAAGACTACTTTATTCTGGATGAATTTTACGAATTTTGCATAACTGCTAAACCGTAAAAGATGGGGAAAAACTTACTACACAGAAAATGTAGCTCACGATAAAATACGCAATTTATGGCATATACTTTTTTTTCGTGGAGTTGATCGTTCTTAAGATATTCCTGGTTTTTCGTTTTAGCTTTGAAAAACTTATACATTTCTCATACTGGAATTTCTTAACTCCTGTCCATACAAACAAAGGAATTTCAGTTACATAGCAACCAGCTTTTGGCTATCATTTTAACCTATGGAACTCCCTTATTTCGCTTCTACTCACAAGGAAGCAAGTAATAAGAATATTTCTGCTTATTAGCATAAAGTCAATAGAAGCATAAGCTTTTTAACAATAATTTGTTACAGAGATGTAGAGAAAGTCATCTAAATGGAACACATCAGATTTTTTACCTAAGTATAACCATAAATGGTATTATTACTTAGTTTCTTATAGTTAGAAAGGGAATATACTGGGCTAAAGTGAAAGTCAAATCTTTTAAACGCTGTCGTTATGTGATTCTCATTCGGTCCCGTTCTCTGTATGACTTGGAGTAAAACAAAAGGGATATGAAACAGTTGAGGATTTCCCCGTTGTGAGAAGTTTGATTATTTTAAAATTGAAACCAGTAACAGGGAATATCTCTGAAATGGTTAACTCTATAAACATGATATGATGTAAATTGTGTGTTTTAACGACCTTATATGAGTTGAGTAGCGAGTTTTTGTCGCTCTCTTACGGTTTACCGGTTATGAAAAAGTCATTCAGAGAATTCCATGGGCTATTCCCGAGAAATTCAGATATGCATCTTATTTGCCATGTAAATATTTTAATACACCACTTTAATTAAAATCGTTAGCTATTTTTTAGAAAATCGAAAAACGTAATATCTAAAGGGTAGTTAACGGGGTGATTTTTCTGGAAATTCTTCGTGTCCCATCGTTGTAAGATGTTAAACTTAAATGCCAAGTTTGATAGTTAACATACATGAGTTTATGAGTTATAGTATTCACACACACACACACACACACACACGGAGATATTTTTTTAAATTTTTTGAAGAAGGGGCCCTCAAAGCATGTATTTCCATTGAAATCTGGATGTTGGAATTTGGTATTTTTACTTAAAATCCTCGTATCGCATCCTTGGAATTTGCTGAACTTAGATATAAAGATTGGTATTGACCGACTTTTTGTTTTTGAGCTATTGTTCACACACACACACACACACACACACACACACACACACACAAACACAAGGTCGCGTGGTTAAAGTGGTTAGACCACCTGCCTCTCACCAAGGGGGACGGGTCGATCCCAGGCCCCCGCATGTGGGATTTGTAGTGGACAAAGCGGCACAGGGCGGGATTTGTCAGAGTTCTCCGGTTTCCCCCGCAATCGCATTCCTCCAGTGCTCTGTCTTCGTTCAATATATCATCAGTGTCCTCACCTGCGGTGCCATAGTAATAAAATCGGGTGTAAACACTGTGTAAAACACATATTCACACAAAAACTGTTTTTTTTTTGTTTTTTTTTTTTTTTTTAGTTTTTTTTATGCAGTGGACCGTAAAACACGTATTTTCAGTGGAATCTCAGAATAGATCTTTTTGTTTAGAGTGCAATATCATCTCTATCTATGCTAAGTTCTAAGTAGAGAAAGTAAACGTGCACAAGTTATAGTCCAATAGTAGGTAAAAATTCGTTAATAAAGGAAGCAATTAGGTATAAAGTAAGCTTAAGGAAGCGTTCTAACCCGATAAATAGGAACCCCATTAACCTTAAGACTCAATTCCTAGAAAGTCAATACATTTTAAACCCTAAAGACTGGAGAAAGCGCACGCAAGCCATTTAGTTGAATTAGCAACAGGAAATAATTCTAGGATTAACAAATCAAAGTTAATGGAAAGCTTGTCTCAGATGTGAAGCAATTGTGGCATCTTAGAACATAGGAACTATGGTGGGGAGTCTGATGTAGGTGGAGCTTAGTTTAATACAGACACACGCCTTCACTCGCTTCGGAGTTCGTAGCATAGCGCCAGGTAATTAAACTAGTAACCTTATTTCAGAAACACTGCCTACAATATAAAATTCTGAATACTAAGTCCACAGAGTTAATACGACATAATTATAGTTTTTCGTGCTAGGTTTAAGGAACTGTTGATTATTAATCTTAAACCAATCGACAACTCGCTCCAACAGATCAATTATTGGCCTCCATTAAATATCCTTAGCATATTTAACTAGTTTTGTTCATTCTCGTCTCGCCCACACACAGCGTGGAGAAAAAAAAAAAAAAAAAAAACTCGCAGCGTATCACCGGATCAACTAACCGTTAGCAGTATCGGAGCTACAAACCTATATAAAAACAACACGTTCAAACGCTTCTAACCAAGATAGTTAAAAATTTTTCTAGAGCATGCCGTCTATTAGAAAATATTTATTCGCTAAAGGGTGCCCTATAGATTCAAGACAGTAATCGATAGTTTGAGAAAGACTTGTGTAATTTACTTTCTTTACCACGGATAGAGAAGGTATTTCATTCCACCCAAAAGATCGATATTTCACCGGAATATATGTTTTGAAACCCTTGAATCAAAAAGAAATCAAACAATTTTTAAGATAACAAACTTGGTATTTAAGTTCAGTATGTTCAGTATCTTTCAAGGAAGCGACACAAAGATTTTCAAGAAAATTCCCCCACCCCTAACTAGCCTTCACATGGAAAAGTTTTCGAAAATTTTGATTTTCTCAAAAATGGTTCTAACAATCTTGGTTAACACACCTTATGTTTAAGGATTTTTTTTGACAAATATATGTATGTTTTGAGTTTTCTAGCAATAGACTCTGAAAACCTCTTCATTCTAGATGACTTTTCTATAGCTGGCAAACCGTAAGAAATAGACAAACACTTACTACACAAAAATATAGATCTCATTAAAACTCACGAGTTAACCGTTTTCGAAATATTCCGGATTATTGGTTCCAAGTTTAGCCACTTAACTTTTCTCAAGCGGGAAGTCATCATTTTTCTCTTTCGTCGTTTGTTTACTGGCAAGCAAAGGGATTGGAATTTCAATTGTTTCACATAGCAACCGGTTTTTAAAGGATGAGACTATCGCTTTAGCCTGTTCATTTTCTCATTTCCCTTCTACTTACAAGGAACCAAGTAATAAGGACAATTCCTGCTAATGTTTATCTCAATTATCATGCAGTAGATAGAAGAAAAATATTTTTAACAATAATTGGTTACAGAGAGGTAGAGAACGTAATGTGAATGGAACTATCATATGTTTACTTTCTCCATACGCACTATGTACTTAGTGTATAGGGAAAGTATTACTCTCCACCAAAAATTCGATACCGAGATTTCACCGGAAATATATGTTTTAGGGTACCCAATATACAAAAAAAGCATTTTCACAGAAAGGTCCGTGTGTCTGTGAACACGATAACTCAAAAACGAAAAGTCGGTAAAATACCAAACTTGGTATTTAAGTTTAGTATCTTCCAGGGATGCGACACGAAGATTTTGAGAAAAATCCCCCCACCCCCAACTACCCTTTACATGGAACTTTTTTCGAAAATTTTGATTTTCTCAAAAATGGCTCTAACGATTTTGATGAAAATTTCGGATATTAAATGTATTT
Source organism: Hymenopus coronatus (assembly GCA_030762935.1). Lineage (NCBI taxonomy): Eukaryota > Metazoa > Arthropoda > Insecta > Mantodea > Hymenopodidae > Hymenopus > Hymenopus coronatus. The sequence continues at coordinate 111,869,687 of CM060886.1, read as the reverse complement.
ACCTGACAAATGAAATGTATATCTTGCATTTTCTGGGAATAGCCTCTGAAGAGTAGTTTATTCTGGATGAATTTTACTAAATTTTGAATGACTGCTAAACCGTAAGAGATGGACAAAAACTTACTAAAAAAACAATGTAGAGCACTTTAAAACACACAATTTATGTTATATACATTTTTTTCGTGGAGTTCGTCGTTTTTGTGACATTCCTTATTTTTGGTTTCCGCTATGAAAAACGTATTACTTTTCTCATACAGGAACTTGTCAACTCCTATCCATATAAACAAAGGAACTTCATTGACATAGCAACCAGCTTTTGACTATCACTTTAACCTACGGTTGTCCCTTATTTCGCTTCTACTTACAAGGAAGCGAGTAATAAGACTATTTCTGATTAGCATAAAGTAAATAGAAGTATAAGCTTTTTAAGAATTATTTGTTGCAGGGATATGGAGAAAGTCACGTGAATGGTACACATCAGATTTTTTCTGATTAGCATAAAGTAGATAAAAGTATAAGCTTTTTAAGAATAATTTGTTGCAGGGATATGGAGAAAGTCATGTGAATGGTACACATCAGAATTTTTATCTTAAAACGCATATACTTTTAATAAAATTGTTATTTTATTTTAAAATGTGAAGTTTGGGGTTCAGCAGAATGTAAGAATGTTTCCGGTGAACTTCAGATATCAAACTTTCGAAAAAAAATTACAACCGTTAACTATTATACTCTACTATATTCTATCTGCTATAGATATGTGGCAGAGAAAATAAAAAACGAAAGCAAATAATTATATGAAGCAACAGGTGATACGCACACAATCGACTATTTGATTTTGTAATACGTCTGTACACAGTGAATGGTCAAATGGGGCGAAAGCATATTTACGTTGAAAACATGGACATATTTGTATAAATGTTAGCAAATAATTGTACTGTTCTATGTAAACGTTGTTCGGGCATTTGTAGAATTAGAAAACAACGGATTTCCTCCACTGGAGTTCGCTCGGGTCGCCAAAAGCGATCTCACAATTTTGGTATACAGTGTTCCGCAACCATATAATAGACATCACATTAATAACATTGTTTAAAATGTCACTTAAATATAGTTTGTGTTACCAAGCAAACTGCAACACAAATTTGTGCCATGATTTATTGTTTATGTTCCAACCAGGTTGTATTTAACTTTAAGTATAGGAAACATTTATTTATTGAGTATTCAAGTATGTAAAAGCCTACTTCACCTGAAGGTATATTAGGGTATAGTTATAAGGACATTTATGATATTAGTAAGTACGTATGAGGGCATTCCTGTCGCCCTCCGTGGTGTAATGGTTACCATGCTAATTTCGTATACCAAAGGTCACGGGTTCAAACCCGGCGGAGGACGATGGAATTTTTCGGGTGTAAAAATCCATAGCATGGCTTCTTTCGGAAGGGAAGTAAAGCCGTTGGTCCCGTGTCTTAGATTTACGGCACGTAAAAGAACCCCAAGCCTGATTGAGAGGCCTCTGAGCAAAATTAAGCGATCTTTCACGCCCAATATAGAATGGGACGCTGAGAGCACAGCAGTTAAAGAGCGTCCATAAATAAAACAACATTTCATTTCGAGGGCTATTCAGAAAGTTACAATCGATTTGTCATAATTAAATAATAAAGAAATGCAATATTTTTTTCTACCTAGCTAAGTACTATGTGCTAATTGGAGAAAGTAATATTGTTTTTAAAGTATATATTTCAACTTGTCACTTTTGTTGAACTTTGCCTTGCTTCGAAATTTTAACACAGACTGCAAAAAACGAGTTTAATTGAAAAACATCGCATTTTTAGTATTCGTTTTGTAGTCGGCTTGCTCTCACGTTATTTAGGATTGACACCCCCCCCTTAGGAGTTACAACCGGATGCCTATGGGTCAGAAGCATGTTGGAGAATGAAACACCGGGAACAAGTGGTTAGCCCGTAGACAGGCATGAGCGTGAGAGAGTTGATGATGGGAAATAGATTGTAGAAAAGTGGTAAAAGAGTGATTGGTGGAATGAATGGTGGGGGAAATTGAAGAACCCAGAGAAAACTCGCCCAGACGCCGCTCGTCCACCACAAATACCACTCGGGATTGAACCCGAGCTGCCTAGATGGGAGGCGAGCGGTCTAACCACTCAGCCACGACGCTTCCTATTACTTTTTACTTTCTCCATACGCACATGTACATACTGTATAGAGAAAGTAATGCACTCCACCAAAAAATTCGATACCGAGATTTCACCGGATATATATGTTTTAGGGTCCCCAATATCCAAAAAAAGAATTTTCACAAAAAGGTCCGTGTGTGTGTATCCGTGGGTCTGTGAACACGATAACTCAAAAACGAAAAGTCGGTAAAATACCAAACTTGGTATTTAAGTTTACCATCTTCCAGGGATGCGACACGAAGATTTTGAGAAAAATCCCCCCAACCCCAACTACCCTTTACATGGAACTTTTTTCGAAAATTTTGATATTCTCAAAAATGGCTGTAACGATTTTGATTAAAATATCGTATATTAAACATATTTACCTGACAAATAAAATGTATATCTTGAATTTTCTGCGAATAGCCTCTGAAGATAGTTTATTCTGGATGAATTTTACTAAATTTTGAATAACTGCTAAACCGTAAGAGATGGACACAAATTTACTACACGAAAACTGTAGAGCACATTAAAACACTCAATTTATGTTATACACATTTTTTCGTGGAGTTCGTCGTTTTTGTGACATTCCTTATTTTTGGTTTCTGCTATGAAAAACGTATACTTTCTTCATACAGGACCTTGTCAACTCCTATCCATATAGACAAAAGATCTTCATTTACATAGCAACCAGCTTTTGACTATCACTTTAACCTACGGTTGTCCCTTATTTCGCTCCTACTTACAAGGAAGCGAGTAATTAGACTATTTCTGCTATTTTTGTCTGATTAGCATAAAGTAAATAGAAGTATAAGCTTTTTAAGAACTATTTGTTGCAGGGATATGGAGAAAGTCATGTGAATGGTACACATCAGCTTTTTTTTTAGTATTACGATATTTATAGTACCGTCTCTGGTCTTCAAAATCGAGGAGAACATATGTGTGTCACTTAAGTTTAATTGTGAAAATCTGGTTAGTCCAGGCAGCATTTGTGACTCGACAAAATTTCCTCATCTGGACTGGAGTCCGCTGAAACGCTCGCCAAGGCGTCCCGCTTTGGTGCTTCGTGGCACTGGGGATCGTGGGTTCGAGTCCCGCCTTGGGCATGGGTGTTAAATGTTTGTGTTTATGTGTGTGTTGTAACAGTAAGAAAACAGCAATCCAGTAATAATACAGAAAAACAAGGTAAAAAAAAGTAAATAAAAGTAGGATATAAAAAAAAAAAAACCGAGCTCTGACGTCAGTACCCGGCAAGTGTTTACCTCTGGACATGCCTGGTTTAGAGAGAGAAAGCTATTTGAATGCAACACATAATTATATATGTCGAACACTCTGATGTGTTCCATTCACGTAACTATCGTTACCTGTTCCATATATAAACTGTTCTTGCATGAATAATTCTTTTGTCTGCATCATGCTAATCAAGATAAACATAAGCAGAAATGACCCTATTATTTGCTTCCTTGTGTGTAAAAGGGAAATAAGGGAATACATTAGGATAAAACAATGGTCACATGTGCAACAATTGAGATTCGGTTCGCTTGCCATGGCCCCGTTTGGGACCGCACTGTAGTTCTGAAACTAGTAGCAAGAAGTATCTCGAAAACGGTCAACTCTACAACAAAAATGTGTATGAAATAAATTGTGTGTTTCATCAGATCTCTACTCTATGTGTAGTAAAGCTTTTGCCTATCTCTTAGGCTTTAACAGTTAATGCAAAAGTATACAAAAGTCATCCAGAACAAAGAGATCTTCAGAGATTATTCCCAGAAAATTCAAAATATATATTTTATATGTGCTATTAACATTTTTAATCTACGGCATTTTAATCAAAATTCTTAGAATCACTTTTGATAAAAATCTAATGTGTTCCATTCACATGACTTTCTCTACATCTCTGCAAAATTATTGTTAAAAAGCTCTATTTACTTCATACTAATCAAGGGAAAAAAAAACTAGCAGAAATAACCTTATTACTTGCTTCCTTGAAAGTAGGAGCGAAATAAGGAAGTACCATAGGTTAAAGTGATAGTCAAAAGCCGGTTGCTATGTGAACTGAAGTTCCTTTGTTTGTATGCACAGGAGTTGACAAATTCCTGTATGAGAAAAGTATAAATTTTTCATAGCTGAAACCAAAAACAAGGAATATCTAAAAAAAAAAAACAATCAACTCCACGAAAAAATGTATATAACATAAATTGTGTGTTTTAAAGTGCTCTACATTTGTTGTGTGGTAAGTTTTTGTCTCTTACGGTTTAGCAGTTATGCAAAATTCCGTAAAATTGACCCAGAATAAAGTAGTCTTCAGAGGCTTTTCCCAGAAAATTCAAAATATACAATTTATTTGTCAGGTAAATGTCTTTAATATACGATATTTTAATCAAAATCGTTAGAGCCATTTTTTATAAAATCAAAATTTTCGAAAAATGTTCCATGCAAAGGGAAGTTTGGGGTGAGGTGATTTTTCTCAAAACCTTCGTGTCGCATTCCTGGAAGATACACAACTTAAATACCAAGTTTGGTATTTTACCGACTTTTCGTTTTTGAGTTATCATGTTCAAAGACACAGTGGACACACACACACACACACACACACACACACACGGACCTTTTTCTGTAAATCCATTTTTTGGATACAGGGGACCCTAAAACATATATTTCCGGTGAAATCTTTGTATCGATTTTTGGTGGAGTGCAATACCTTCTCTATACACTAAGTACATAGTACGTGTAGAGAAAGTAAAAATACAATTTTCGAATCATTTTCTATAAATGTTAGTTTGTGAAATATATTTCTTGAAAATATTCGTGTAGCATTCTTGGAAGATATTAAATATAAATATCAAGTCCTTTCGTTTTTGTGATGCTGTCCATAGACACACACAAGACCTTTTTCTAAAAATGCTTTTGCGCACTCAGAGACCTTAGAACTTATATTTTCGGTGAAATTTTGACATAGAATTTTTGTGTAGAGTATATTATTTTCTCTATATACTGAAAAGGTTGCATGTATATGCGTACTAGAGAAAGTAAAATCTTTTCGTAAAACGTGGCTGCAGCGGCGAAGGCACGTTACTTTCCAATTGGCCCCAGCACACGTGGGGCCTGTCTCCACGCGAAAGGAAGGGTGGACCGGTGCGGCACGCCCTTTGGGGACCCTCTACCCACTTTGATTTATTAGTCGCGTTAACATGCGAGGCTCCTAATTGTTTATGCTTATTCTTCATACACAAGAAATGTCAAAGACCTGGGGAGTGAAACCCGTGCAAAAAACTTAACTAATTAGCGGGTACAAAACTCCTTTGATATGTGCCGTATGCATATGGGAGCACTTTAAAAAATCTGATGTGTACCATTCACATGACTTTCTCTATATCTCTGCAACAAATTATTGTTAAAAAGCTTATATTTCTATTTACTTCATGTTAATCAGAAAAAATTAGCAGAAATAGTCTTATTACTTGCCTCCTTGTAAGTAGAAGCGAAATAAGAGAGTACCGTAGGTTAAACTGATTGTCAAAAGCTGGTTGCTATGTCACTGAAGTTTCTTTGTTTGTATGGACAGCAGTTGACAAAGTCCTATATGACAAAATTATAAGTTTTTCATAGCAGAAACCAAAAACAAGGAATGTCCCAAAAACGATGAACTCCACGAAAAAAATGTATATAACATAAATTGTGTGTTTTAACATTCTCTACATTTTTGTGCAGTAAGTTTTTGTCCATCTCTTACGGTTTAGCAGTTATTCAAAATTCCTTAAAATTCATCCAGGATAAACTACTCTTCAGAAGCTATTCCCAGAAAATTCAAGATATACATTTTATTTGTCAGGTAAATGTATTTAGTATATGATATTTTAATCAAAATCGTTAGAGCCATTTTTGAGAAAATCGAAATTTTCGAAAAAGGTACCATGTAAAGGGTAGTTTGCGGTGGGGGGGTTTTTCCCAGAATCTTCGTGTCACATCCCTGGAAGATACCAAACTTAAATAAATACAACTTTGGTATTTTACCTACTTTTCGTTTTTAAGTTATCGTGTTCACAGACACACGGACACACTGACACACGGACACACACACGGATCTTTTTGTGAAAATGCTTTTATTTTTGGATATAGGAGACCCTAAAACATATATTTCCGGTGAAATCTCGGTATCGAATTTTTGGGTGGAGTGCAATACCTTCTCGATACTATGTATATAGTAAGTGTAGAGAAAGTAAAAATCTGATGTGTTTCATTCACAAGACTTTCTCTACATCTCTGCAACAACTTGTGCTTAAAAAGCTTATGCTTCTATTTACTTCACGCTAATTGAGAAAAATTAGCAGAAATAGTCTTATTACTTGCTTCCTTGTAAGTAGAAGCGAAATAAGGGAGTACTATAGGTTAAAGAGATAGTCAAAAACTGGTTGCTATGTGACTGAAGTTCCTTTGTTTGTATGGACAGGGATTGTTAAATTCCTGTATGTGAAAAATGTTTTTGAAAGCTGAAACCAAAAACAAGCTATATCTCAAAAACAATCAACTCCACCAATAAAATGTATATAACATAAATTGTGTGTTTTAACGTGCTCTACATTTGTTGTGTAATAAGTTTTTATCTAAGTCTTACGGTTGAGCAGTTATGCAAAATTCCGTAAAATGCGTCCAGATTAAAGTAGACTCCAGAGGCTATTCCTTGAAAATTCAAGATATTATGTTTATCAGATAAATGTCTTTAATATATGATATATTAATCAAAATTGTTAGAACCATTTTTTAGAAAATCAAAATTTTCGAAAAAATTTCCATGTAAAGGAAAGTTGGGTGTGGGGGTTCATTTCTCAGTATCTTCGTGTCGCATCCCTGGAATATAACAAACTTAAATACCAAGTTTAGGCTTTGACGTTGTTTTCGTTTTTGAGCTATGCTGCCCACAGGCACACACAGGACATTTTTCTAAAAATGCTTTTTTTTTTTTTTTTTTGGATTCAGGGAGTCTCAAAACATGTATTTCCGGTGAAATCTCGGTATCGAATTTTTGGGTCCAATACAATACCTTCTCTATACACTATGTTCATAATTCGTATAGAGAAAGTAAAAATTCACCTCATAATTAGCAGTTTAACGGGTTTGGGGGTATTAAGGTGCTATCAAAACCCTCTTTCGTTGCTAAGCAACTTTTTTGTAATAGTCAAGATGCATTCTCTAATGAAAAGAAAATCTGTTAAAGCACTTATTCTTCTCTCAACTTTATGCTAATCGAGATACATATTAGCACAAATGGTCTTATTTCTTGTTTTCTTGTAAGTAGAGGAATAATACGGGAATACACTAGACTAAACTGACTGATCTTTTAAAAGCTGGTTGACATGTGGTTGAAATCCGTTTCTTTGCCTGGCCAATGCCGTTTTCTTAATTCAGTTTTTTACTTTCTCTATACGCACTATGCACATAGTGTATAGAGATGGTATTGCACTCACCAAAAAATTCAATACCGAGATTTCAACGGAAATATATGTTTTAAGGTCCCCTGTATCCAAAAAATGTATTTTCAGAAAAAGGTCCGTGTGTGTGTCCGTGTGTCCATGTGTCAGTGTGTCCCTGTGTCCGTGTCCCTGTGAACACTATAACTCAAAAACGGAAATTCGGCAAAATACCAAACTTGGTATTTAAGTTTAGTATCCTTCAGGGATGCGACACGAAGATTTTGAGAAAAATCTCTACAACACAAACTACCCTTTACAGGAACTTTTTTCGAAAATTTTGATTTTCTCAAAAATGGATCTAACGATTTTGATTAAAATTTCGTATATTAAAGATATTTACCTGACAAATAAAATGTATACCTTGAATTTTCTGGGAATAGACTCTAAAGACTAGTTTATACTGGATGAATTTTACGGAATTTTGCATAACTGCTAAACCGTAAGAGATATACAAAAACTTGTCACACAAAAAATGTAGAGCACGTTAAAACACACAATTCATGTTATATACACTTTTTTCGTGAGATGACAAGTTTAGATATATTCCATGTTTTGGGTTTCAGCTTTAAAAAACTTACACTTTTCTCATACAGGAATTTGTTAACTCCTGTCAATTCAAACAAGGGAACTCCAGTCACATAGCAACCATAACTATCACTTTAACCCATGGTACTCCCTTATTTTGCTTCTATTTACAAGGAAGCAATAAGAATAATTCTGCTAATTTTTTCTCATTTAACATGAAGTAAATAAGAGCTTTTTAACAATAATTTGTTTCACAGATGTAGAGAAAGTCATGTGAGTGGAACACATCAGATTTTTTTATACGAATCGCAGCGAAACATGTCATAATATGAATCACCTATATTCTACATTTATAATCATCGTCCAGTAGTTACTTCATATGTCCCTGTTTGTTTTTCAAGCCAGTCTAATAGAGTTCTGATACCGACTGCGTGTAGTCAAAACTTACTTGTAGTTTGTGCAAAACTCTCTTTAAGTCTGAGAATAAAACCATGCCGAATCAGCCCCGAAATGGACACTGCTGTTTTGTGTGTGTGTGTGTGTGTGTGTGTGTGTGTGTGTGTGTGCGTGTGTGTCTGTGTGGATGTATGTGTGTCATTCGGGAGAGTGTCCCACACTGCAGCCACCATGGGCTTATTGAGCGCCAGACCCTAGGAGGATAGGATGTTATGAGAGGTCCACTGGGCAGTCGAAACCGACCTCTGGGAATAGACCATCATGGTGGGTCCCTAACACAACCCAAGTAGTTCATCTAAATGCAGCGAGCGGTAGGAGTCTGAGCCCTGGGTCTGAATAAACTCCCCCAAGTCCTATACACGACTCCAATGCCAGCCTGTGTTTCCAAAGGAATGCTACAACCACAGGCACATCAACAATTACAACCCTGAAATAAACATATTGGAATTAAATGAAAATAAAATGAAGCTACAAGAAGTTCCAGTTAATGAAGAAACCTTTGCAACATTTGCCTGATGACCGGCGGAAGCCTCCGAAAAAGAAAAACACACCGGCCGCGGGAATAGAACTCACGGTTCACAAAATGCCACTCCCAGACAAAACATCTGAACCACCTGGCTCAGTCCTCAGAGGTTAATGGGTGACATTAGGGACTGTCCATTGGTGTTTCTCTTGTAACCAACGTTAGCGTACACTAGATATGTGTTCCTACTTCCAAACTGCTGTTGCCATACACAATACTAATCATCAAATGTAACTCAAGTAGATAATGCAGTAACTATATCTGAAAATGTGAAAGCTTGTGGAGAGAAAAACACTATTGCGATCTAGCTGAATTGATCAATCCTTATGCACGCTAGTGTACGTGGTTAAGAAAGTGTGTGTGGGGGGGGGATATAGGAGGGGATTCCGCACTGCAGCATGTCGCCCTTCATGGTGTAATGGTTACCATGCTAACTTCATACACCCAAGGTCACCGGTTCAAATCACGCGGAGGACGATGGATCATTTCGGTATTAAAAATCCTTAGCATGGCTTCCTTCGGAAGGGAAGTAAAGCCGTTGGTCCCGTGTCGTAGATTTACGGCCCGTAAAGGAACCTCAAGCCTGATAGAGAGGCTTCTGAGCAAAATTAAGCGGTCTCTCACGCCCGGTATAGAATGAGACGCTGAGAACCACAGCAGTTAAAGAGCGTCCATAAATAACACTCCATTTCCATTTTACTGCAGCCATTGGATTAATGAACTTCAGACCCAAGGAGGATGAGATGAGATGAGATGAGAGTAATTTCAAAGGGCGTCCGAAACATCCGGAGTAAACGCCACCGTGAAGGATCTCTAACGTATTCCAAGCAGTTTATCCCCACGCGAGGAGCGCTGGAGCCCGCGCTCCAGGTTGAACCGAACTCCATGTGTCTACAGACGACTTCCAACGACACCCCGCCGCCGAGAGCTGAATTTCCAAAGTGTAGTCATCTTCATGGAAGAACATCTCTATCGCGGTCTTCGCCGACACTTACAACTCTGAAAGAGACCGGTGGAATGAAATGAATTTCGGGGTATATTAAGAAACCTCTACAGGATTCCCCTTGAGACCTGCGAAAAAAATCCGTAAAAACCCGTGGGTCAAACAGTTCGGCCGCGTTAATCAAACTCAGGAGCTGCAGTATGCCAATCTCAGACGAAATATCTGAGCCATCGGCACAGTTCCTGAGAAAATAAGAGGTGGTATTAGTGACCCCATTTAGAGTATTCATTTGCATTTTTCTTTGTAACCAATGGTAGCGTACACCTGATATATGTTCTCACATTTCGAATAGTTACTGCTGTGTGTATTTGGCAAACCATTTGATACCAGTCATCAAATGACGCCGCAAATTATCACAGGTAATGCAGCAACTATGCCTGGAGCTGAATAAAGCTCTCACGATCTAGACGGACGGAGCACTTTTTATGCACTTTTTATGCAAGCTAGTGTACGCTGTAGAGAAAGTAATGAGTATTTATATGTAGCAGAGATTGAAACCAGTACTACTGGATTTGCGTGCCCGGGTGTTGCAGGCGTACGTTGAACCGCAGCGTGACGTGACAGAGGGTGGAAGAAAAATGAGCAAGTTCATTACACTGTCGAGTTAAATTGGATGCCCTAGCAGACTTGAAATGTGACCCCGCACTCAGCATCTTATCTCTGTCAAGTGGTTATGCTTTCTTGTATTTTAATGTCTCCGTGCTTCAAGTTCCTTTAGAGATGCAGTCCGTCATTCTGACGGAAACCAGCCTATTTGGTGCGCAATTATACTGACAATCAATACTGAGAGGGGCTTTATTATACACTTTAAATGTTCCTTAAGCTTAGGCAAGAGATTTCTTTTTTTATTTACAGTAAATGAGACATTGTTTGGATTAAATGGAAAATATTTTGCACGTTAGACATAACTTTGAAATTAAATATTGGCTTATTTATTGTGAATTTTTGCAATGTTCCACAATTTTGCTTTCTCCAGCAGGTATGTACAAAAATTAAATCAAAGCTGTAATACAATATGCTGGTATCTAGTTCCCCATACAAGGATATATATTCCAAACTTTATAATTTATTTACTGCATTACACTTTTACTTTCCCTACACATATGCACATATCCTATACAGAAGGTATTGTATTCCACCCCAAAAACTTTATACCGAGTTTTCGCAGAAAATACGTGTTTTGAGACCCCGGAATGAAAAAAAAAGTTTTTGTTTTACTTTCTCTAGCCTAAACATACAATTTACATAGTGGATAGGGAAGGCACTGTATTCCACCTAAACAATCGATGTTGGGATTTCAACGAAATCTGTTTTGAGTCTCCCCTGAATTTAGAAAATCCAGTTTTAGAAACATTTCCATGTGTCTGTCCGCGAGGGCACGTGTGTGTGTGTGTGCCTGTGGGCAGCATTTAACAATATTTAAGTATTTAAGTTCAGTATCTTCCAAAGTTGCGACACGAAGATTTTCAAGAAAATCCTCCCTTCCCAACTACTCCCACTATGCAACATTTTTAAATATTTTGATTTTCTCAAAAATGGCTCTAACGAGTTTTATTAAAATGCCATGGGTTTAAGATAGTTTAATCGCAAATAAAATGTATATCTTGCGACATACTGTGTGTGGGTAGGTGTGTGAGTGTGTGTACATGTCAAGATCACAAGTCATCAGAGTGACGTATCTGGTTGACGTTACAGTCCGCCACTGTTACACTTGTTGCCCTCGGCTACTCAGGAAATTTGGTTCGGATTCAATGGTAGAACATGTTTTTCGACTCACCCAGTGGGGAACCAAATGGGAATACACTTTAAATTCACTCAAAATAACACAGAACTGCCACATATAGTACTTTATTTAGCTGAAAATAGGGTTCGTCGTCGTGTAGCACACTTATTGTTACAAGCACCGAGCTTACAATATTTCTAAGGTTCGGACTTAATGTTATTACTGCGCGACGCTAGCACATTCATCCTTTCACACTTGCATATCCAACCGGACTCTTAGCACGTTACCTCTCAACTCTCCTCTGCCCTCATACCTTCTCTCCAGGTAGCAAACCTACACCTCTTTCCTGAATGCTTAAAATATTACAATGCAATTTCGGGGGTAGGGGAGATCCGGTAGTCGACGTTGTAAACACTTTCCCTTAGTTTAAACAAAGAGATTCTACCTGGCTTCAACGCTCTCTTCGTCAAATCCTGCATTCCCAAAGACTTCTTTAAACAGACGTTTATACATGGGAACAAACACATATTATATAAATAATTAATATATCCGTAATTGGTTATGCTTCTGAATGTTACCGTTTAAATCTTTAATTTTCTGGGAATAGCCTCTGATGTCCTCTTAATTCTGGATGAATTTTGCCGAGTTTTGTATAACCGGCAAACGTAAGAGATAGACAAAAATTAACACAGACAAAAAATGTAGACCTAAATAAAACATAATGTATGTCATGTACGTTTTTTTTAGCAGAGCTATACGTTTCTGAGATACTCTTGTTATTAGTTTCAGCTTAAAACTACTTATCAGTTTCTCATTTGCCAATTCATGGCCCTACTATAAAAGGAATTTCAATCACAGAGTAACCAACTTATAAAAGATTTGAATTTCACTTTAGCCTATGATACTCTTTATTTCCCTTCTACTTACAAGGAAGCAAGTAATTTGTACTATTGTTTATCTTGATTAACATGACATAGATAAAAAAAATAATGTTTGTAACAAAAGTTTGTTTGTGGAACAGTTCGAGAAAACTAAGTGAATAGAACAATTCAGATTTTTAGAAAAATGTCAGTTTATATGAATGTGTTCGTTTGTTTGTTTGTTTGTTTGTTTGTGTGTGCCTGTGGACAGCATAGTCAAAAACGAAAAGTCGTTAAATACCAAACTTTTTAGGATGCGACACGAAGATTTCCAAGAAAATATCCCCACCCCAAACAATCCTTTACATGGTAAAAGTTTTTAAAGTCTTAATTTTGTCTAAAACGGCTCTAACGATTTTGATTAAAATATCATATATTAAAGATTACACGTCAAATGAAATGTTTATTCTGGACGAGTTTTGCAAACATTTTGCAAACCGTAAGAAATAGGAAACACTTACTGCACCAAAAATGTAGATCATGTTAAAACCTAGTTTTTTCATATTCATCATTCTTAAATTGACCGTTTTCGAGATATTAAACTGCCAAACTTTCCTCAAATGGGGCCCTGCAAACAAAACCTCAATTGCTTCACATAGCGACCAGCTTTTAAAAGAGTTGACTATCGCTTTAGCCTAGTATATTCCCTTATTTCCCTTCTACTTATAGGAAGCATGTGATGGATGAAACCAATACTCCTGATGTTTATCTCGATTAGCATGATGTAGATAAAAGAATTGTCTTTTGTAAGAATAGTTTGCAGAACAGGTAGAGAAAGCCTAAGAATGGAACACATCAGCTTTTTTACACACGCCCACACACATACACACGAGTTTAATAATTCATGAGCGCTGGTTTTATAAGCGTTTAATTTTGAGGTAGCGATAATATAACCTCAATCCACGGCCTCCTATAGGCACAATCATTGATCCCAATATTAAAGAGGTCATTGAACTCAGCGCCTTCTAAAGCTACATATAATAACGGTCAATATCGGCGTATTAAACTAATTGTTTTCTAAGCGCATAGTACAGGCAAAGGGACCGCAGTGCGCCTAAGTGTGTGTATGTGTGTGCGCGTGTGTGTGTGTGTCAATTAATAGCCTGGCTTTGGTTAACCAAACAGGTCGCGCTGATGCATAATTAGCTCGTGATAAACCTCAAGATGCAGGTAAATTACTGCAGTAGTATAGAAGGCGTACTAGTACTTAATATGCAATGAATCTAGTTAGGTAGTATGAATATGTAGAAGAGAAAGCGTTTGTTTTCGGTTATTTAAACAAGCACACCTCTTATGCAGACTGCGACGGAAATACTTGGAGACCTAAGAATATCTAACCTCAATCATTTGGGTATAAGAGGCATTTTAAGTGAGTTAATCTTTCCTTTGTTAAATCTAGGAACCTCTGGTTACAGTCAGGAACTACGTATTCACATAGTTATGGAGTACCACAGGGTTCGGTGGTGGGACCTCTGTTGTATATTACTTTATCTTAACGTACTAAGTACATAGTGTATAGAGAAGATATTACACTCCACTCAAAAATTCGATACCGAAATGTCACCAGAAATATATATTTTAGGGTCGCCTGTATGCAAAAAAAAAAAAAGCATTTTCACAAAAAGGTCCGTGTGTGAGTGTGCGTGTGATTGTGAACACGATAACTCAAAAACGAAAAGCCGATAAAATACCAGACTTGGTATTTAAGTTTAGTATCTTCCAGGGATGCGATACAAAGATTTTGAGAAAAATCCCCCCACCCCAAACTACCCTTTACATGGAACTTTTTTCGAAGATATAGATTTTCTCAAAAATGGCTCTATGGATTTTGATTAAAATATCATATATATTAAAGATATTTACCTGACAAATAAAATGTATAACTTCAATTTTCTGGGAACAGGCTCTGAAAACTACTCCATTCTGGATGAATTTTACGGAATTTTACATAACTGCTAAACCGTAAGAGATGGAGAAAAACTTACCTCGCAAAACTTGTAGACCACTTTAAAACACACAATTTATGTTATATGCATTTTTTGTGGAGTTTGTTGTTTTTGAGATATTCCTTGTTTTTGGATTCAGCTTACAAAAAACTTATACTTTCTCACACAGGACTTTGTGAACTCCTGTCCATACAAACAAAGGAAGTTCAATCACATAACAACTAGGTTTTGGCTATCACTTTAACCTATGCTACTCTCTTATTTCGATTCTGCTTCAAGGAAGCAAGTAATAATACTATTTCTGCTAATTTTTTTCTCGATTAACATGAAGTAAATAGAAGCATAAGCTTCAATAATTTGTTGCAGAGAGGCATGTGAATGGAACACATTTTTTTTTTTAATCTAAAAGATTTGTAACATCACAGTGATGTTTAACTATATGTGCGGATATATATATATATATATATATATATATATATATATTCATTGCAGTGTGTGCCAATAGCATCGATGAACTTAACCTGAAACTTATAAATTCCTATGGTTTTTTTACATCTAATGGGCTCCATTTATGTGACTTTCTCTACATCTCTGTAACATAATATCGTCAACAAGCTTATTCTTCCACTTCAAGCTAATCGAGAAAAACATTTGAGGAAATGGTCTCAGTACTTGCATCATTGCGAAACAAGGCAACACAAATGTTTTAAAATGTGGATGCTATGGGAATGAATGCCATCTATTTGCGTGACCAAGCGTTGATAAGTTCCTGTATAAGAAATGCTTTAAGTATTTTAAAATTGAAATCAATAACAAAGAGTATCTGGAAAACGGCAACTCCAGGAGAAAAAAAAAAGGCATAAATTGTGTTTTATCGAGATCTACATTTTTGTATAGTAAGTTTTTGTCTATCTCCTACGATTTACCAGTTACGCAAAATTCAGCAAAATTCATTCAGAATAAAGAGGTATTTAGAGGCTATTGCCAGAAAATTCAAAATATACATTTTATTTGCAACATAAATATCTTTAATATACGGTAGAGCCATTTTTGAGAAAATAAAAATGTATGACACTTTTTCCATGTAAGGGTAGTTTGTGGTAGGGGGAGGGGTTTCTAAATCTTCGTATCGCATCCCTGGAAGTTACTGAACTTAAATACTTTTTTGAGTTATCGCGTTCACAAGCACACTGACACACACGAACCTTATTTTACAAATGCTTTTTTTTTTTGGATACACGGGACCCTAAAACGTGTATTTCTGGTGAAATCTCGGTATCGAATTTTGGGTAGAATGCAATATCTTCTCCATGCACTATGCACGCAGTACATGTAGAGAAAGTAAATAACTCTCTTTATTTAGTCTTAATGTAATTTTCATATTTATGTTACTAGAAGTATAAACAGCATTGATTTAGGAAAATACAATATAATTAAATATTCAAAATCACCAAAATGACTCGCAAGTAATATTGTCAACGCTTTTCCATATATGATATTATACAATTAAATGACAATGTAAGTTTAAAAGGTCACTGCGTTCATTTTAGAAGAAAAAAATTACAGTGTATGTAAATTATGATGAATTATAAAATGTGAATATAAGTTATGATGACAATAATTTATCCATCCATCCGTCCGTCCATCCATCCCCGTAATCCATCCATCGATCCACCTATCTACCTATCTGCCCATCAGTGAAACTGCAAGCAGGGATTAATAAAAATCTGATGTGTTCCATTCACATGACTTTCTCTACATCTCTACATCAAATTAATGTTAAAAAGGTTATTCTTTCATTTACTTCCTACTAAGCGAGAAAAAATTAGCAGAAATCGTCTTATTACTTGCTTCCATGTAAGTAGAAGGAAAATAAGAGAGTACTACAGGGTAAAGTGATAGTCAAATGCTGGTTGGTATATAAATGTAGTTCCTTTGTTTGTATGGACAGGAATTGGCAAATTCCTGTATGAGAAAAGTGTATGTATTTTATAGCCGGAACTAATAAAAAGGAATATCTATAAAACGATCAACATTGAAAAAATGTATCTAACATAAATTATGCGTTTTAACGGGTTCTACATTTTATACGTAGTTTTTGCCTATCTCTTACGGCTTATTAATCCAGATTAAACATAGATTCAGAGGCTATTCCCAGAAAATTCAAGAGATACATTTTATTTGCAATGTAAATATCTTTAATATATGAGATTTTAATAAAAATCCGTAGAGCCATTTTTCAGAAAGTAAAAATTTTAGAAAAACGTTCCATGTAAATGGTAGTTGGCGGTCAGGGGATTTTCTTGAAAATCTTAGTGTCGCATCTTGAAAGATACTGACCTTAAATACCAAGTTTGGTATTTAACGATATTTTCGTTTTTGAGCTATGCTGCCCACAGACACAGGGATATTTTTCTAAAAATGGCTTTTTTTTCGGATTCAAGGGGGTCTTAAAAATATTCATTTCCGGTAAAATATCGGTATCAAATTTTATGGTGAAATACAATACCTTCGCTATACATTATGTACATAGTAAGTATAGAGAAAGTAAAAAATTAGGGTCAACAGAGCAACCAGTGTGTATAAACAGTGAACCATTTTAATATGTACAGGAATATGTACGGTTCAAGTAAATACTGAAAACAAATTAAAAAAAGTATTGGACAGGCATGGAAAAATACGTGGAGCGTGAAATACATCCAAACTGATATAACGGATATGCTATTATGTTATTTATTGATATTAATGTCATTTAACGATATTATAGGTATTTCTGCCGTTTCTTTGATGCTAAATTAATTTTAAATACCATTTTACAAATATATAATACCTGTGCAAATCTGACTATTTTGTTCGCGTAATCCTCTTAATATCGAAATATTTCCCCTTAAATCGGGCGATAGTTAATTATATGACATTAGAAGAGCCAATATGTTAAGGGGAATTGAAATGGAATTTTCATAATTCTTTTCCATCTTTTGTTTTAATTCGGTATAAATATTTTGAATCTAGCAGTCAATTTGCTGTAACTTTCATAGAGCTCGCTAATTTTAAGTAGTTTAAAAGTATTGTTCAGTGTTTTTTTTTATAAAAAACATTCTAGTACACTCACTTGGTAAAACATCAATAACTTTGTAAATATTAGTGTTAGAGAAGAGATCTGTTATTTTGATCCGAAAGTTTTACTTTAGTATTGGCTGCATTGGCATTACTTTCATATTTCCTTCATGTGAAAGTTTAGAAGTCTGCAAAGTTGTGTTTGGAAAATTAGCTTAAATTGTTTTTACTTTCTCTAGGCCCATATGTACAATGTACATAAGGATAAAGAAGTATTGTATTCCACCCAAAATTTCGATACCGAGATTTCACCGGAAATACATGGTTTTTTTTTGTTTGTTTTTTTTTTTTTTGTTAATAAAATACGGTACCGGAGTCTGATCAGGACTCCGGCACTGTATATTCTACTTTTATTTACCTTTCTTTTTTTTTACCTTGTTTTTCTGTATTCTTACTGGATTGCTGTTTTCTTACTGTTACAACACACACATAAACACAAACATATAACACCCATGCCCAAGGCGGGACTCGAACACGATCCCCAGCGCTACGAAGCACCAAAGCGGGATGCCTTGGCGAGCGCGGTCATGGGGACCGGCTGTTTTAGGAACCCTTGTATCCAAAAAAAGCATTTTGAGAAAAAGGTCCGTGTGTGTGTGTGTGTGTGTGTGTGTGTGTCCGTGTGTCTGTGAACACGATAACTCAAAAACGAAAGGAAGCTAAAATACCAAACTTGGTATTTAAGTTTAGTATCTTCCAGGGATGCGACACAAAGATTTTGAGAAAAATCCCCCCCCACCTCAAACTACCCTTTACATGGAACTTTTTTCGAAAATTTTGCTACTCTTAAAAATGGCTCTAACAATTTTGATTAAAATATCACATATTAAAGATATTTACCTAAAAAATAAAATGTATATCTTGAATTTTCTGGGAATAGCTTCTGAAGACCTGTTTATTCTGGATGAATTTTGCTTCATTTGACATAACTAGTAAACCGTAAGAGATAGACAAAAACTTACTACACAAAAATTTTAAGTCTTGTTAAAATACACAAGTTAAGCCATATACATTTTTCTCGTGGAGCTTACCATTTTCGAGGTATTCATTGTTATTAGTTTCAGTTGTGAAGTACTTATACTTTTGAGACGGGAGTGTCCGTTTTTCTTTTGCTCTACTCCTGGCCAAGAAAAGCGACTTGTAATGACAATTGCATAACGACAGCTTTTAAAACTTTGACTATTGGTTTAGCCTAGTGTATTCCCTTATTTTCTTCCTACTTATACGGAGCTAAATGGTAAGAACATTGTGCTAATGAGTACCACGATTAGCAAGGCGCAGAAAGAAGAAGCATCTTATGTATGTAGTTTGTAGAACTGCTAGAGAAAGTCATGTGATTGCAGCACATTGGATTTTTTAATTTTATGTTTGAAAGCAATTTTGAAGATGTAATTTTTTTCTATACAAATGACCCATTATCTCGGTAACTAATTGACACCAAGGGCTGAAATTTTTAATACACGTTTGCACCTAAACAGGCCTTATTTTAACGAAAAAGTTTTATGTATATGGTTTATTTCTGTTTTAAATTTAAAAATCATAATTTTTCAATAAATTGTTAAGATCTTTATTTAAAAAATCGGATGTGTACCATTCACATGACTTTCTGTACATCTCTGCAACAAATTATTCTTAAAAAACTTATACTTCTATATACTTCATGCTAATCAGAAAAAAATAGCAGAAATGGTCTTATTACTTGCTTCTTTCTAAGTAGTAGCGAAATAAGAGAGTATCATAGGTTAAAGTGATAGTCAAAAGTGGTTGCTATGTCACTGAAGTTCCTTTGTTTGTATGGACAGCAGTTGACAAATTCCTGTATGAGAAAAGTAAAAGTTTTGCAAAGCAGAAATCAAAAACAAGGAATATCTCAAAAACGATCAACTCCACGAAAAAACTGTATGTAATATAAATTGTGTGTTTTAACGTGCTCTACATTTTTCGTGCAGTAAGTTTTTGTAAGTGTGCAGTTACGGAACCAAGAATCTGATGTTAACCTGTTTTCCATATAATACAGTAGATTGAAACTCTTATTGAATTCCACTTCTTTGTTACACAATAACGAGAGCAATGTTTTGCATACCATTATATAGATATCAGACAATTCGAAAAAAAGCTTTACTAAAATTATTGTTATAAAATTCAATTAAATAAATACAAACCACTGTTCACATGCTATTTGAATAAAACTCGCTGTGAAATTATATTTAATGACAAATCGGGAATTTGAGGAGATTTTGCAGTTTTCTGTATTCAATCAGCTTATCAACATGTTTGATTATTGCTTGTGTATAAGCCAATTTCAAGCATGCTTCAAGTGTTCATCACTTGAGTGACATTAGGGAAAACAGTGCTACATACCTAAGTTGTTCCAAACATGCACAAAATTCTGGCAGTGAGATTGAGAGTTTAGGACACCTGCGAATCGGAAACTGCCTTAGACGCTAGCTTCTTTTTCTTTTCTTTTCTTACTTTCACGACACGCACTATGTGCATAGTGTATAGAGAAGGTATTGTACTATACCTAAAAATTCGATACAGAGATTTCACCGGAAATATATATTTTAGGGTCCCTTATATAAAAAAAAATCATTTTGACAAAAAGGCCCATATGTGTGTGTGTGTCCGTGTGCCTGTGAACACGATAACTCAAAAACGAAAAGTCGGTAAAATATCAAACTTGATATTTAAGTTTAGTATCTTCCAGGGATGCGACACGAAGATTTTGAGAAAAATCCCCCCACACCAAACTACCCTTTACATGGAACTTCTTTAAAAAATTTTGATTTTCGCAAAAATGGCTCTAACGATTTTGAGTAAAATATCACATATTAAAGATATTTACCTGACAAACAAAATGTATATCTTGAATTTTCTGGGAATATCCTCTGGAGATTACTTTATTCTGGAGGAATTTTACAGAATTTTGCATAACTGCTAAACCGTAAGAATTAAAAAAAAAAAACGTACTACACAAGAAATGTAGATGACGTTAAAACACACAATTTATGATATATACATTTTTTTCGTGGATTTTATCGTTTTTTAGATATTCATGGTTTTTGGTTTCAGCTATGAAAAACTTACTTTTCTCATATAGGAATTTGTCAACTCCTGTCCATGCAAACAAAGGAACTTCAATCACATAGCAACCAGTTTTTGACTATCACTTTAACCTATGGTACTCCCTTATTTCGCTTCTACTTACAAGGAAACAACTAACAAGACTATTTCTGCTAATATGTTCTCGATTAGCATAAAGTAAATAGAGGCATAAGCTTTTTAACAATAATTTGTTGCAGAGATATAGAGAAATCCATGTGAATGGTACACATAAGATTTTTTGTAATATTTAGCGCTCGCTTTTACTACTTGTGGCACTGCATGCGATAACACTGGTGATACATGGAATGAAGATGGAGCACCGGTGGAATGCGATGACGGGCAAAACAGAGAACCGGGAGAAATTCGGCTCCTGCGCCGCTTTATCCACCACAAATCTCACACGCTGTCAAGGGATCAAACCCGGGCCGTCTAAATGAATGCTAACCTCTGTGCACAGCCTTCATTACAAAAATACGATATGCCTATTAACTGCCCGGCTAGAACCATTTGGAGTGATGAATGTGGGAGGAGCAGTTTTATTAAATTATTGTTATTAATTTTAGAATACGTATACGCTTTTGAAACGGAAGTTATCCTTGTTCTTCTTTTATGTTTTGGTTTACTCCTGGCCATGCAAAGAACGAATTTCAATGAAAATCACTTAGCGACAGCTTTTAAAGCATTTAAGTATTTTAGCCTAGTATATTCCGGTAATAAGAACATTCTGTTAATGTTTATCTCGATTACCATGAAGTAAGAAGAAGAATAAACCTTTAAAAGTTTGTCTTCAAAGCAGGTAGAGAAGGTCATCTGAATGTAACACATCAAATTTTCTGTTCACTCTGATAGAAACTCGTGTAATTTTGTATATAATAAATATACATATCGCAAAACCCATACAATTTCTCAATTTTTTACTTTCTCTACCGTATTATGTACATTTTATGTAGAGAAGAAATTGCATTCCACCCAAAAATGCAATACCGAGATTTTACCGAAAATGCATGTTTTATGGTTCATTGAATCCAAAAAGAGTATTTTCAGAAAAAGGTGTGCATCTTTGAAAAGTACAATTCGGTTAAATACCAAAAATGTTATTTAAGTTCTCTTTATTGTAAGGAAACACACGAAGATTTCAAAGATAATCCTAACCCAATAATATCCTTTACATTGAACATTTTCGAAAATTTTAATTTTTTCAAAAATTGCTCTAACGATTTTGATTAAAATACTATATATTCAAGATATTTGCATGACAAACCAAATATATATCCTGAATTTTCTGGGAATTATCTCTGAAGACCTCTTTATTCTGGATGGCTGTTGCATAACCGGTAAACCGTAAGCGATAGACAAAAACTTACTACCCAAAAAAAATGGATATTTCGTTAAAAGACACAATGTATCTCGTATACATTTTTGCAGAGTTAACGATTTCCAAAGATATTATCTGTTATTGGTTTCAATTTTAGTTTTTTTTTAGAATTCTACATGAATTCCCCCTCCATTTCATCTCTCTTTTGTTTTGCTTCTGATCATGGAAAGGGAACGGAATTTCAGTGTCAAATAGAGATAGCTTTTAAACGCTTTGACTATTGCTTTAGTCTGGTGTATTCTCTTGTTTCCTTACCTAAAAGGAGGCTAATAATAACACAATGTTTGCTAATGTTTATCTCGATTAGCATGAAATGGATAAAGCAATAATTTATCTTTTGTAAGAATGTTTTTTGAAAGAACAGACAGAGAAAGCCATGCGAATGGAAAACATCAAATTTTCTAGTAATAGTTCAAGAAGAGTAGGAGTGAAATGTGAATGTAAATATAAGATTATACATTTAAATAGCTGATTCAAATAAGTTTAATTCATACAGATGACTTCACGGAATATAATCCGAGTTAAATCGGAATCGGAGAAATCCAAGTTTTCGACCATCTTGACTCGGTTGCTATCCCGTGAAGTCATCTATAATAATCAACTCCATAAAGCTTCAAATATTTAATGTTAATTGCGCCATTCTGATGTTATTTAAACCGGCCAATAGTGACAAAGGCTTACTGTTGCAGGTTTTCTCGCACGCTAAAGTTCACTTTAGCATCGGAGGTCACCAGTTCACTGGGGAGCCCGTGTTCTTCTCCTACATGCCCGATGTGATCATGGAACACGCCAGGAACGTCACCATTAAACTACACAACCGAGTCGGTCGTTATATCAGACTTCAACTGTACTTCGCCGCCAAGTGGATCATGATCAGCGAGGTTTCCTTCGACTCTGGTAAGTGCCTGTGTTTTATCACCATAGCTCACGCAACGCTGAGCGCTGAAAAAGGGCTTTTAAAAGTTTTCAGTTTAATCTCATCTTGTCGTAAACACGTAGGATACAAAGAAATACAAAAACATTTCTTTGTTCTTTTATGCCTATTTAAGGTGCGGTAGCTTATGAGGTATAGGCCTCTTGGTCACATTGTTACACTCAGCTATGGTTGTCCGTCCTTACTT
The DNA here is from genome assembly GCA_030762935.1 of Hymenopus coronatus. NCBI lineage: Eukaryota > Metazoa > Arthropoda > Insecta > Mantodea > Hymenopodidae > Hymenopus > Hymenopus coronatus. The sequence goes on along the minus strand of CM060886.1, from coordinate 111,846,235 downwards.
CCTCATAAAGCGTCCTGTCCAAATAATAGAACAAAATATCAACAAAATAACTAAAAACGTGAGTTCATTATTGCATTGGTAATGGGCCACAATACTACTCCATCCAGAAAGTCACCAACGATTTGACGTAACTAAATGATAACGAACGGTATCAACAAAGTTTCAATTCCTTACTCTATTTCTCAAAAATATAAAAAAGAAAGAATCATGTCCTTTACATTTTTCTCGTAGAGCTAACCGTCTCCGAGATATTCCTTGTTATTTGTTTCAATTTTAAAATACTTATAACTAGGTCAAACAAGAAGTCATCCATATTTCTTTTAATTTATTCCTGGCCATGGAAAGAAGTGAAATCCAATAATAATCGCATAGCGACAGCTTTTAGCTATTGTATACCCTTATTTCCGTTCTACCTATAAAAAGCTATATAATAGGATCATCCTGTTAATGCTTATTTCATTAGCATGGAGCATAAAGGAAAATAATCCTTTATATGAAGCTTAATTGTAGAACGGGTGAAAAAGCTATGATGTTTCATTTCTCTATGGCATATGCACATTATATAGTAGTTAGAGAAGATATTGTATCCCACACAAAATTCGATAGCGATACTTCAGCGGAAATATATGTTTTAATACCTCCTGCATAAAAAAAAAAAAAATAAAAAAAAAAAAAAAAAAAAAAAAGTTAGTGTTTTTGGATAGCATAGCTCAAAAGCGAAAAATACGTTCAATACGAAACCTGATAATTAAGTTTAGTAAGTCACAAGAATGTGGCGCAAAGATGCTCAAGAAAATCCTCTCACCTGAAACTACCCTTTCCAAGGAACATTTTCCCATAATTTCGAGTTTCTTAAAAATAGCTCCAACCATTTTGATTAAGATATTGTATATTCAAGATATTTACATTGCATATAAAAAGCATTTCATGAAACTTAATGAAATTTGCATAACTGGTAAACTATAAGAAATAGTCTAAAAACTTACTACACAAAAAATGTAGATCTTGTTAAAACACTTAGGTGTAGAACTCACCATTTCCGAGATAGTCCTTATTAATTTCAATTTTAAACTAGCTAGTAAATTTTCTCAAACGGGCTCACCTTTCTTTTATCTCTTTTGTGTTACGAGCAATACAAAGCTTTAACCTCCTGTATTTATTTATTTTCACTACATTTAAGAAGGAAGCTAAGTAATAAGACTATTTCTGTAATGTTTTCCTCGATTGGCATAACGTAGAAAAGAATAATCTTTTGTAAGGAAAGATTCTTTGTGGAACAGCTAGAGAAAGTCGTGTGCATGGGACACATCAGATGTTTACTTTCTCTATACGTACCGTGTACATAGTGTGTAAAGAAGGTATTGTATCCCACTCAAAAATTCGATTCCGAAATATCAGCGGAAGTACATATTTTGAAACACCCCAAAAAAAGCATTTTTAGAAAAAGTCTGAGTGTACCTTTGTGTGTCTATGTATGTCTATGAACTGTGAACGGTATAGCTCAAAAACGAAAAGTTCCTTAAATACTAAACTTGATATTTAGTTTAGTATCCTCCAAGGATGCGTCATGAAGATTTTTAAGAAAATCTCCTCATCCCTAACTATGCTTTACATGGAAAGTTTTTCAAAGATGTTGATTTACTAAAAATATCTGTAATGATTTTGATTAAAATATCGTATTTACATCAGAAATTAAATGCATATATTGATTTCTGAGGTTCTTTTATTCTCCTGAATAACTGGTAAACATTAAGAGATAGACAAAACTTACTACCCAAAAAATATAGATTATGTTGTAGCAACACATAATTTCTCATATACGTTTCTGATCTTTTCTGAGACGTTTTCAACATTAAAATTACTTATACTTTTGCCAACATCTGGCTATACAAACAAAATAATTTCAATCCCATAGCAACTAGTTTTTTTAAAGAGTTTATAAAATGGAAATGGCGTTTTATTTGTGGACGCTCTATAACTGCTGTGGTTCTCAGCGTCCCATTCTATACTGGGCGTGAAAGACCGCTTAATTTTGCTCAGAGGTCTCTCTATCAGGCTTGAGGTTCTTTTACGTGCCGTAAATCTACGACACGGGACCAACGGCTTTACCTCCCTTCCGAAGGAAGCCATGCTAAATCCATCGACCTCCGCCGGATTTGAACCCGCGACCTTGGGTATGTGAAGTCAGCATGGTAGACGACGCTTTAGCTTATGGTACTCCCGTATTATCCTCCTACATATGCACAAGGAAGCAAGTAATAAGTTCATTTCTGCTAATGTTCATGTGGATTAGCATAAATAAATAGATTAATAAGGTTTCTAACAATACTTTGTCACAAAGTTGTAAAGAACGTCATGTGAATGGAGCATTTACTTTCTCTACACGTGCCATGTACGTAGTGTATAGAGATTCGATACCGAGATTTCACCGCAAATTTGTTTAGGATGCCCTGTATTAAAAAAAAACGCATTTTCAGAAAAAAGTCCGTGTGTGTGCCCGTGTGTCTGTCAACACGATAACTCACAAACGAAAAGTCGGTAAAATACCAAACTTGCTATTTAGGCTTAATATCTTCCAGGGATCGACACAAAGATTTAGGGAAAAATCCCCCACCGCAAACTACTCTTTATATGGAATTTTTTTCGAAAATTTGGATTTTCTGAAAAAGGATTCTATCGATTTTGATTAAAATATCGTATATTAAAGATATTGACCTGACAAATAAAATGTATATCTTTCAATTTTCTGGGAATAATCTCTGAAGACTAATTTATTCTGGAAGAAATTTATGTAAATTTGAATCACTGCTAAACGTAAGACTTAAGATAAAAACTTACTACACAACATTTATGTTATATACATTTTTTTTCGTAGAGTTGATCATTTTCTGGAATTTTCCTTAGCTATGAAAAACTTACTTTACTCTTACAGGAATTAGTCAACTCGTGACCATACAAACAAAGGAACTTCATCATATAGCAACCAGCTTTTGGCTTACACTTTAACCTATGGTACTCCCTTATTTCGCTTTTACTTACAAGGAAGCAAGTAATAAGACTATTTCTGCTAATTTTTTCTCGATTAGCATAATGTAATTAGAGGGATAAGCTTTTTAACAATAATTTGTTGAATGAAACACATCAGCTTTTTTCTATTGCAATAAACGCTTATGCTCATAACAACCAATAAGAGACGATTAGATACACATGATGTTGTTGACACGTAGAGTAATGTAAGGAGAAACTCGGTAAAGAATGGCGGATTAGGTGCGTGAGCCACAGTTTGTCCGTTGCTTCTCCGTTTGATAAGGGTTACACCGGTGATTGGACAGCTCTGTTGCTGGGAAATACAATGATTAATGTTCCGGGCAGCCTCTGGACCGGAAATATTGCAGGTAGTCAATCAAACGCCACCACCTCCTGCTCTTTCCGGACATTTACCAAAAGTACAAAGAAAGTTAACAGCTGCAGAAGAAAGTTGCAGGTTCCTAATCCACTAGGCGTGACAAAACACGGTCACGAGAACGCCTAGTCATATAGGCAGCAAAGAGCACACTGATGTAATGCATACATTCAATTTCTCCACACATAGGACATTTTTCCTTTTCTATACGTACTATGTATAGAGGAAGTATTGCATTCCACCCGAAAATTCGATACCGTGATTTCACCGGAAATACATGTTTTAGGACCCCCTTAATCCAAAAAACAAGAATTTTTACAAAATGATCCGTGTGTGTGTCTATAGACAGCATAGCTCAAAAACGAAAAGACCGTCAAATACCAAACTTGGTATATAAGTTTGGTATCTCACAAGGATACGACACGACGATTTCCAAGAAAATCCCCCACCCCCAACTACCCTTTACAAGGAACTTTTTTGAGAAAAATTTGATGTTCTTAAAAATGCCTCTGACGATTTTGATTAAAATCCCGTATATTAAAACTATTTTCCTGACATATAAAATGTATATCTTGAATTTTCTGGGAATATTTTCTAAAGACCCGTTTAATCTGGATGAATTTTGACTAATTTGGAATAACTACTAAACCGTAAGAGATAGACAAAAACTTACACTACAAAAAATTTAGATCTCGTTAAAATACACAAGTTATGTCATATACATTTTTTTCGTGGAACTTACCCTTTTCGGGATATTCCTTGTTATTAGTTTCAATTGTGAAGTACTTACACTTTTCTCAGACGGAAATGTCCGTTTTTCTTTTGTTCTACTCCTGGCCAAGCAAAGAAGTTATTTGCAATGACGATGGCATAACGACAGCCTTTTAAAACATTTCACTATCACTTTAGCCTAGTGCATTTCCCTTAGTGCCATTCTACTTATTAGAAACTAAGTAATACAATTCTCCTAATGTTTATCTCAATTAGTATGGTGTTGAAGGAAGAGTTAGCTTTCGTAAGAAGTTTGTAGAGTAGCTAGAGAACGTCATGTGAGTGTAACATATCAGATTTTTTATCTTCATCAAACACAGAATAAAATAAAAATGAAATTCCAAAAATTGCATACATTCACCAGCCACAAGGACAACGTAAACCGTGACACCCGAATAAAAATTCTGATGTGTTCCATTCACATGATTTTCTCTACATCTGGGTAACAAATTGTTGTTAAAAAGCTTATGCTTCTATTTACTTCATTTTAATCGAGAAAAAAATAGCGGGAATAGTCTTACTACTTGCTTCCTTGTAAGAAAAAGGAAATAAGGGAGTACTATAGGTTAAATTGATAACCATAAGCAGGTTGCTATGTGACTGAAGTTCCTTTGTTTGTATGAGAAAGTATCATTTTTTCAAAGCTGAAACCAAGAACTAGGCATATGTCAAAAACCATCAACTCCACGAAAAAAAATATACACATGACCTAAATTGTGTGTTTTAATGCGCTCTACATTTTTTGTGTGTTAAGTTTTGTCCATCTCTTACGGTTTAGCAATTATGCAAAATTCCGTAAAATTCATCCAGAATAAAGTAATCTTCAGAGGCTTTTCCCAGAAAATTCAAGATATGCATTTTATTTGTCAGGTAAATATTTTTAATACTTGACATTTTAATCAAATTTTTTGTGTAGTTTAAACGTCCGTTAATCTTGTTTGGTCATATCGGACGATGAATGAGATTGGTGAAATGATGCTCAAATAATTTCGGGCTCCATGGAGCTTAAAGTTACTCGACATTCTTCCTCTCAGAATAAGGGAAACCCCCGAAAAACCTTATCCGGGTAACTCACCCTAAGCGAGATTCGAACTCACGAACTTTTGAATGTGAGGCAGGCACGCTACCACCACACTACCCAGGCGGGCTATTATTCAAAATTGTTAGAGCCATTTTTAAAAAAAATCAAAATTTTCAGATAAAGTTCCATGTAGAGGGTAGCTGGGGGTGGGGGAATTTTCTTGAAAATCTTCGTGTCGCAACCTTGGAAGATACCAAACTTAAATACCAAGTTTGGTATTTTACCGACTTTTCGTTTTTGAGTTATCATGTTCACAGACACACGGACACACACACATACGGACCTTTTTCTGAAAATATATTTTTTTATACATGGGACCCTAAAACACATTTCCGGTGAAATCTCATTTTTGGTGGAGTGCAATACCTTCTCTATACGCTATTTACATAGTACGTGTAGAGAAAGCAAAAATGGAAGGAGCAAGGTTTAGGAGCCGGAACAGGCTGATAGTCTAAACCGTGTTTTAGAAAAAGATTATTTAGGCATGTCATAGAGTTCTTTACATTCAGGACTACCCTCGTAGTTCTCGTATTTAAGAGTTTAGCCCGTTCACGTTTGAGAGAGTAGATTTTCACCGCCCGTACATTAAAATGCAATATCGCGCTATTTATTTGTTTATCGGTGAGTAATGAAGGCGGGAGCTAATTGGGGGCTGTAAGGAGGGTGCTGCTGAGTCTGCAAGTCACGTGTAGTAGCGCCCTCTACTAATGAGAACTAATATTGCCGCACGGCTTGACGCTCTGCCAGCAATTAATTGACATTCCTGAGAACGTGTCAGCCAATGTGAATTATATTGAAGGAGTTTCCGCGCATGCGCTCTCTACAATCCGTTATTAATGTGCTGGATAATGTCGCAGAAAATCCCAAGCGGCTGTCGCTTTTGTTGTGGTTTCTTGTTCGTTTCTCTTCTCCTCTCTTATCCACTAAGTCTATTTCCTCTTATTCCGTTCTCTTCTTTTACCAGCTAGTCTTGCTTCCTAGAACAGGAGCTTATCGTAGCAAGTAGACATCTAGATTTCACGGATGTATGCGTTTGAGTCATCCTGAAACAAATGAAAGCAATTTAAGACCTGTGTGTCTGTTTCTATAAAAACAGCATAACTATGGGAAATGACTGAATACCCTCTATGCTAAAGCGATAGTCACATTTTTACTTTCTCTATACGTATAATGTACATAGTGTATAAAGAAGGTATTGCACTCCACTCAAAAATTCGATACCGAGATTTCACAGGAAATATATGTTCTAGGGACCCCTGTATCCAAAAAAAAGCATTTCCAAAAAAATGTCTGTGTGTGTGTCAAAAACGAAAAGTTGATAAAATACCAAACTTGGTATTTAAGTTTAGTATCTTCCAGGAATGCGACACGAAGATTTTGAGAAAAATCCCCCCACCCCAAACTAGCTTTTACATGGAATTTTTTTCGAAAATGTTGATTTTCTAAAAAATGGCTGTAACGATTTTGATTAAAAATATCGCACATTAAAGATATTTACCTGACAAATAAAATGTATATATTCAAATAGCCTTGGAAGCTTACTTTATTCTGAATGAAATTTACGAAATGTTGCATAGCTCCTAAACCGCAAGAGATAGATAAAAACTTATAATAATAACTCCATGGCACGACAGCTCATGAGGAACCTTGGCCTACCGCCCGGCCGCTGCGTCCCCCATCTCGATCCATTAGAGACGTCATGGATGGGGTGCAGAATTGGAGGGTGAGACGTGGTTAGCGCCTCGAGCCCCCACCCAGGGACCTTACGAGGCTGAGTGCACCCCGGGCCAGGTCTGCCAGAGGGGGAAAAATCCCCACGCCGGTACTGGGGATCGAACCCAGGTGTCCCGCTTGGTAAGCAGCTGTACTACCACCGCACTAAGGAGACGACCAGATAAAAACTTACTACACAAAAAAATGTAGAGCATATTAAAATACAATTTCTGTTATATACATTTTTTGATGGAGTTGATCGTTTTTTTAGATATTCCTTGTTTCTTGGCTTCAGCTATGAAAAACTTATTCTTTTCTCATACATGAATTTGCCAACTCTGTCCATAGAAACAAAGGAACTTCAGTCACATAGTAACCAGCTTTTGACTTCACTTTAACCCTTATTTCCCTTCTAGGAATCTTACAGGGAGTCAAGTAATAAGACTATTTCTGCTATTTTTTTCTAGATTAGCATGAAGTAAATAGAAGCATAAGCTTTTTAACAATAATTTGTTGCAGAGATGTAGAGAAAGTCATGTGAATGGAACTTATCAGATTTTTTAAAAGCATTCGTTGTGCAATTAGCATTAGAATGACCAGGAGTGAAGGTAAAGAAATACGGATAATGACTTACTGTATTAGAAATGTATAAGTATTTTAAAGTTGAAACCAATAACAAGGAATACCTTGGAAGTGGTTGGCTCCATAATAAAAATGCAAAGCGCAAATGTCGTATATTACAGATACAATAAAAACATAACGTATATTTTGAAATTTCTAGGAATAGTCTCTGAGAACCACTTTATCCGGGATGAATATGCTGAATTTTGCATAACTGGTAAACCATAAGAGATAAAAAATCTAATGTGTACCATTCACATGACTTTCTCTACCATACTGCAACAAACTATTCTTAAAAGCTTATACTTCTCCTTACTTCATGCTAATCATTAAAAAAATAGCAGAAATAGCCATATTACTTGCTTCCTTGTAAGTAGAAGTGAAATAAGGGAGTACCATAGGTTAAAATGATAATCAAAAGCTGGTTGCTATGCCACTGAAGTTCCTTTGTTTGTATGGACGGCAGTTGACAAATTCCTGTATGAGAAAAGTATAAGTTTTTCATAGCAGAATGTCCCAAAAACGACGAACTCCACGAAAAAATGTGTATAACATAAATTGTGTGCTTAAACGTGTTCTACATTTTTGTGTAGTAAGTTTTTGATCATCTCTTACGGTTTAGCAGTTATTTAAAATTCAGTAAAGTTCATCCAGAATAAACTACTCTTCAGAGGCTATTCCCAGAAAATTCAAAATATACATTTTATTTGTCAGGTAAATATCTTTAATTTACGAAATTTTACTCAAAATCGTTACAGCCATTTTTGAAAAAATCAAAATTTTCGAAAAAAGTTCCATGTAAAGGGTAGTTTGGCGTGGAGGGATTTTTCTCAAAATCTTCGTGTCGCATCCCTGGAAGATATTAAACTTAAATACCAAGTTTGATATTTTACCGACTTTTCGTTTTTCGTGTTCACAGACACACGGACACACACACACTCATACGGACCTTTATATGAAAATGCTTTCCTCTAAAACATATATTTCCGGTGAAATCTCGGTATCGAATTTTTGGGTGGAGTGCAATACCCTCTGTATACACTATGTACATAGTGTGTATAGAGAAAGTATAAAGCACTTATTCCACATGACTTATGTCATACACTTTTTGGGTAGAGAAGACCGTTTTCTATGATATTATTTTTATTTGGTTTCAGCAAGCTTTGTCTAACGCTTTAGCCTGCTTTTATCCCTTATTTCCCATATACTTACAAGAAAGCAAGTAATAAGACCAACTCTAATAATGTTTATCTCGATTAGCAAGAAATAGGTAGAAGAACAAGCTTTTTAACAGTAATTTGTTTGTGATATGTAGAGCAAGTCATGTAAATGGAACAATCAGATTTTTTTACACAGGGACCCTAAAACATGTATTTCCTGTGAAATCTTAGTATCGAGATTTTTGTTGGAATGCAATCCTTCCTCTATATATGTAATATATACGAAGTAGCGAAATTTTTTTTTTCCAGGGGACCCAAAAACGCATATGCCAAATGAACTCTGTATAGAATTTTGGGGTGGAATGTAATAGCTTTTCTACCTATGTACTGTGTAAAATAAAAAAAGTAAAATTGCTTTTTTTATTTAGTTTTTCTGAAACGTGCATTTCAACTAAAATCTTCGTATCGATTCTTTAGTTGAAATGCATACCTACTCTAGGTGTAAACGAAGAAGAGAAAGTAGAAAGAAGTCTCTAGCCAAAGTATTTTTGGGCTGGAAATTATTCGTTAGTTTTTGTCATCTCAAAACCGCTCTAAGAGTTTTTATAATGTCATTTGTTCAGATATTGACATTGCAGATATAATATCTTGCATTTTCTATGCCAGCTATGTAGTTGAAGGGCTACGGATAAGGCGAGGTGGTTTAAAAAGGGCTGTTCATTTTCCTTATGTGTATAGTACCAACCTCCGGGTCGTGAACTTCCCTCTGTTTCGCTTGTTTTTTACCTCTGAAAAGCAAAGCAATTCCTTGCACGTCACACTTTGATTGCTACTGCGTGAAAACTGCAGCAGGGTTTTGGACAAAAGAGCAACGTAGAAACAAAAGAAACACGGCCAGGAGAGGAAAGGGAACTACCCTTCTGCAGTCATTATAACTATATTATTTGTATTAACTTTTGTGGTCTTTACTTCGAGGGTAGAAATAATGAGGCTCAACTCTTATGACTCGATTTTTAAAAAAAAAATGAGAAGGGAGAAAAGAATTTTAATTTAGACGCCGATCTGCAAGAGGATGCACCAACGTGCCATGTTTTCACTTATTAAATTTGTTCGGTTGGACGCACTGGGGAGACACAAAGAGTCAGGAGGTTGCGCGTTCACCGTTCTTTAACAGACATCGGAACATAACATTTGTTTCTTGGTTTTCCAAAAAATACAATTTGGAATCCATAGGAACCATCATAATAAATATGCACTAAATATTAGAAAGAACTGATAACAGAAAAAACCGACTTGGAAGTTAAAGACCAGCAAAGACTAATATCGGATAGATAGAGTCAGACTGAAAAATTCAATGCCATAACCTGGTTTAAAAAACTGATTTCCCGGTCTCCACCCGGTTCATCTTGGCAATATGATGGCACCGCAATAAATTCCTCAACTGATTCGCATGCTTTCCAGTAAACCACAATGTTATCTCAAATTATTACTTTCTCTACAAATACTATACAGTGTATAGAGAAGGTATTGTATTTTATTCGATACCGAGATTTCGCCAGAAATATATGTTTTGAGACTCCCTGAACCCAGAAAAAGCAGTTTTTAGAAAAATGTCAATATATGTTTGTGCGTGTATGTGTATATGTGTATTTGTAGACAGCATAGCTCCAAAACGAAAAGACAATTAAATACCAAATTTGGTATTTAAGTTTGGCATCTTCCAAGGATGCCACACGAAGATTTTCAAGAAAATCCCCCACCCCAACTACCCTTTACATGGAACATTTTTCAAAAATTTTAATTTGCTCAGAAACGGCTATAGCGCTTTTGATTAAAATACCTTATGTTTAAGATATCTTTATGACACACTAAATGTTTATCTTGAGGTTTCTGGGAATCGCCTCTGAAGACCTCTTCCTTATGGATGACTTTTGTATAACTGGCAAACCGTAAGAGATATACAGAACTTACTACACAAAAAAATGTAGATCTCTTTAAAACACACAGGTTGTGTTAGATACATTTTTTTGTAGAGTTAACCGTTTTCGAGATATTTCGGATTATTGGTATCAATTTTAACCAATTAAACCTTTCTCGAGCTGAAAGAAATCTTTCTTCTCGTTTCTCGTTTGTTTATTCCTGGCAAGCAATGAGATTGGCATTTCAATTGTTTCACATAAAGGACGAGACTATCGCTTTAATCTGTGCATTTTCTTATTTCCCTTCTGCTTAAAAGGAAGCTAGTAATGAGACTAATTTTGCTAATGTTTATCTTCTAGATAACAAATTAATGTTTTGAATAAATGGTTTGCTTATCGAACAACCAGAGGGCATTATGTGAATGGAACACACTAGATGTTTCCCCTTATACTTACAAGGCACTAAGTAATAAGGACAATTTTGGCTAATGTTTATCTCGATTGGTATGATGTAGAGAGCACAATAAGCTTTTTAACAATAATTTGTTACATAGATGTAGAGAAAGTCATGTGAATAGAACACATCAGATTTTTATAGACATACAACATTGGCATCAATATCACAAGTAGTTTGGGCTTCATAGTTAGCCAACTATTATAGTCAATTAGTATTAATTGTTTTTTTTACTTTCTCTATACGCACTATGTACATAGTGTACAGAGAATGTATTGCACTCCACCAAAAAATTCCAGACCGAGATTTCACCGGAAATATATGTTTTAGGGTCCCCTGTATCCAAAAAAAGTGTTTTCAGAAACAGGTCCGTGTGTCTGTGAACACGATAACTCAAAAACGAAAAGTCGGTAAAGTACCAAACTTGGTATTTAAGTTTAGTATCTTCCAGGGATGCGACACGAAGATTTTGAAAAAAAATCCGCCCACCCGAAACTACCCTTTACCTACAACTTTTTTCGAAAATTTTGATTTTCTAAAAAATGGCTCTAACGATTTTGATTAAAATATCATATATTGAAGTTAGTTACCTGACAAATAAAATATATATTTTGAATTTTCTGGGAATAGCCTCTGAAGACCTACTTTATTCTGGATGAATTTTTCATAACTACTAATCCGTAAAAGATGGGCAAAAACTTAACCCACAAAAAATGTAGAGCACGTTAAAACACACAATTTATGTTATATACATTTGTTTCGTGGAGTTTATCGTTTTTGAGATATTCCTTTTTCTTGGTTTCAGCTTTGAAAAACATACTTTTCTCATACAGGAATTTGTCAACTGCCCTCCATACAAACAAAGGAACATCAGTCACATAGCAACCAGCTTTTGGCTTTATCTTTAACCTATGGTACTCCCTTATTTCGCTTGTTTTTACAATAAAGCAAAGAATAAGACTATTTCTGCTAATTTTTCTCGATTAACATGAAATAAATAAAAGATAAGCTTATTAACAATAATAATTTACAGCCATGTGAATGGAACACATCAGATTTTTTCTATAGAAGCCATGTGTACGACCACGGATCACCCGGTCTGTAGCCGGTTGTTCCTACCTCTGAGTTACCATGGCAACTTGCAGCCATGCCATTAATTTCTCAACTAACTCGCTTGTTTCCTGTTAAACCACAAAGTGATATCACATTATTTTGGGATGACAACCCCAATGGCAATTTACAATGTTGTAAATACTATAAGTCCCGGGCTTCATAGTATAGCAAAAATATCAGGACAATTAGTGTCGCCATGGTAGCTCAGTGGTTAGAGTTACAGACCAGGAGATCCGTGATTCAAATCCCAGCATTTTTCAGTCCAGCTCTATCTATTAAGCTCTTGTCCTTCACAGTTCTGTGAAAAAAAAAACTGTTAAATTAAAGACATGTCATTTCCCTTCGTATTGTAATGGTCCAGTCGTCTAGTCACCATATGAAAGACTCGTGGTGAGCCTAGTTACTTTCTCTACACGTACTATGTACATTGTGTACAGAGAAACTATTGCATTCCACTCAAAAATCGATACCGAGATTTCACCGCAAATACATGTTTTGGGTCCCCTGAATCCAAAAAAAAGTATTTTTAGAAAAAGGTCCTTGTGTATCTGTGTGTATTTATGTATATGTATGTGTCTATGTGTCTGTAGATGGCTTAGCTCAAAAACGAAAAGACCGTTGAATACCAAGCTTGGTATTTAAGTTTGGTATCTTCCGAAGGATGCGACACGAAGATTTTCAAGAAAATACCCCCATCCCCAACTACCCTTTACATAGAAAAAATTTAGAAAATTTTGATTTTCTTAAAAATGTCTCTTATCGATTTTTATTAAAATATCGTACATTAAAGATGTTTACATGACAAACAAATTGTATATCTTATATTTTCTGGGAATAATCTCAAAAGACCTCTTTATTTTGGATGATTTTTTCTGAATAAGAGATAGACAAATAAGTAGATTACGTTAAAACATACAATGTATGTCATATACATATTTTTCGTGGAGTTGGCATTTTTATACATTCTTTGATATTGATTTCAGTTTTAAAATCTTAAACCTTCCTCATACGGGAACTTGTAAACTCCTGGCTGAAAAAACGGATGTCAATCACATGGCAACCACCTATTAAAATATTCGACTGTCGCTTTAGCCCACTTTATTCCATTATTTCCCTTCTACTTACAAGCAAGCAAGTAATAAGAGCATTTCTGCTATTTTTTATCTAGATTAGTATGAATCAGATAGAAGAATAAGCTTATTAACAATAATTTGCTACAGGGACGTAAAGAAAGTCATGTGAATGGAACAGATCCAATTTTTACTTTCTCTAACGTACTATGTACATAGTGTATAAAGAAGGTATTGTATTGCAGCCAAACATTCGATAATGAAATTACACTGTAAAATAAATGTGGTCAGCATGGCTCAAAAACGAAAAGTCGCATAAACTGTAAACTTGGTATTTTAATTATTTTCCAAGCATGCCACTGAAGATTTTCCAGAAAAACTCCCCACTCCGAACTACCCTTTACATGAAAAAATGTTTGAAATTTTTGTTTTTCTCAAAAATGGCTTTAATGATTTTGATTAAAATACAGTATATTAAAGATATCTACATCACAAATAAGGTCGTCTCCATAGAGCGGTGGTAGCGCAGCTGCTTACCAAGCGGGAGACCTGGGTTCGATCCCTAGTACCGGCGTGGGGATTTTTCCCCCGCTGGGAGACCTGGCCCGGGGTGCACTCAGCCTCGTAAGGTCCCTGGGGGGCCAATTGAGGAGCTACTTGATGGAGAAGTAGCGGCTCCAGGTCATGAGGACCGCATTAACCGGCCGGGAGGGACTCGAGGCGCTGACCACGTCTCGCCCTCCAATACTGCACCCCATCCATGACGTCTGTAGTGGACCGAGATGGGGGACGCAGCGGCCGGGCGGTAGGCCAAGGTTCCCCGTGAGCTGTCGTGCCATGGAGTTATAACATCACAAATAAGAGGTTTATTTTGAATTTTCTGGGAATTGCCTCTGAAGACCAGTTTACTCTGGATGAGTTTTGAATAAGGGTTAAACCGTAAGAGATAGACAGAAACTTACTCCTCAAAAAATGTAGATCTCATTAAAACATATAATTAAGGTGATATATATAGAGTTAAGCGTTTTCGAAATATTTGGGATTATTGTTCTATCCTTAGCCACAAACTTTTCTCGAAAAGGAAGATACTTTTCTTTTCGTTTCTAGTTTGTTTACTCTTGTTAAGCAAAGAGATTGGAATTTAAATTGTTTCATATAGCGACCGGATTTTAAAGGACTGGACTATCGCTTTAGCCTGTGCAAGTTCTTATTTTCCTTCTACTACAAATAAGCTAGTAATAAGACTAATTCTGCTAACTTTATCTTGATTAGCATGATGTAGATAAGAGATTAATGATTTGAAGAAAAGGTTTGTTTACCGAACAGCTAGATTTTATCCTTCTACTTACGAGAAACCAAGTAATAAGGATAATATTTGCTAATGTTTATCAGGATTAGCACGAATCAGATAGAAGAATAACCTTACTAACAATAATTTGTTTCAGAGATGTAGAGAAAGTCATGTGAATGTAGCACATAATATTTTTTACTTTCTCTATACGCACTATGTACATAGTGTATAGAGAATGTGTTGCACTCCACCCAAAAATTCGATACCGAGATTTCACCGGAAATATATGTTTTAGGGTCCCCAATATCCAAAAAAAGCATTTTCACAAAAGGTACGTGTGTGTCCGTGTGACTGTGAACACGATAACTCAAAAACGAAAAGTCGGTAAAATACCAAACTTGGTATTTAAGTTTAGTATCTTCCAGGGATGTGACACGAAGATTTTGAGAAAAATCCCCCACCCCCCCAACTACCCTTTACATGGAACTTTTTTCGAAAATTTTTGATTTCTCAAAAATGGCTCTAACGATTTTGATTAAAATTTCGGATATTGAACATATTTACCTGACAAATGAAATGTATATCTTGAAATTTCTGGGAAAAGCCTCTGAAGAGTAGTTTATTCTGGATGAATTTTACTAAATTTTGAATAACTGCTAAACCGTAAGAGATGGACAAAAACTTACTGCACAAAAAATGTAGAGTACGTTAAAACATACAATTTATGTTATAGACATTTTTTCCGTAAGTTCGTCGTTTTTGAGACATTCCTTATTTTTGGTTTCTTCTATGAAAAACTTATACTTTTCTCATACAGGAACTTGTCAACTCCTATCCATATAAACAAAGGATCTTCATAGACATAACAACCAACTTTTGACTATCATTTTAACCTATGGAGTCCCTTATTTCGCTTCTACTTACAAGGAAGCAAGCAATAAGACTATTTCTGCTAATTTTTTCTGATTAGCATAAAGTATATAGAAGTATAAGCTTTTTAAGAATAATTTGTTGTAGGGATATAGAGAAAGTCATGTGAATGGTACACATCAGATGGTTTTATATCGCAATCAGTGGCACTGTTGACGATCCGCCACTGATACCTAGTGTAGTTTCACGCAAGCCGCAAATCTCTTGAGTCGATATTTTCTTAAATTACCCTCGTTAATTACTCCTTATCGATCTTCCTGATTTCGGTAAACAGTGACGAAGTTATGTTAGATGACTTTCCAAATATTGTTGGATCGCCTCCTCCTCATTTTAAATTATAAGTAGCCACACACTCTACAAGCGGCGGCGAATTCCAATCACAGGACTACCGCCTCTTTCCAAAAGGGCATCAATCTTACTCGGGTCACCGAGCTCTGATTATGAAAAATGAGTCGCTCCAACGTACCACGCGCCATCCTGCAACATACCGTACCTTTTAGATTCGCTACCAATAACTAATTTATTTATTGCAACGTTGTTTATTCTTTATGGGCGTTTGGAACCGAACAGCGAGACCTTTCCTTCAGTCTAGATATCGGAATTACTATCGTATTTTATTAGTAATTATTTTATAGAGAACAAATGCTAAAATACATAAACAATTTAATAAATACGTTTAAAAATCGAATCTACTGCATTCCCTCTACCTTTTCGGTAAACAAACATTTTATTCAACGCATTATCTAACTCCATGGCACGGCAGCTCACGGGGAACCTTGGCCTACCGCCCGGCCGCTGCGTCCCCCATCTCGGTCCACTACAGACGTCATGGATGGGGTGCAGTATTGGAGGGTGAGACGTGGTCAGCGCCTCGAGTCCCCCCGGCCGGTTAATGCGGTCCTCATGACCTGGAGCCGCTACTTCTCCATCAAGTAGCTCCTCAATTGGCCCCCCAGGGACCTTACGAGGCTGAGTGCACCCCGGGCCAGGTCTCCCAGTGGGGGAAATATCCCCACGCTGGTACTGGGGATCGAACCCAGGTCTCCCGCTTGGTAAGTAGCGAAGCTACCACCACGCTAAGGAGACGACCCAACGCATTATCTACAACATGCTAATCAGGATTTACTAGTTTCCTTGTAAGTAAAAGGGAAATAAGAAAATACACTAGGCTAAAGCAATAATCTCATCCTTTAAAAGCCGGTCGCTATGTGAAACAATTGAACTTCTAATCTCTTTGCTTGTCAGAAGTAAATAGCTAAAAACGAGAAGAAAGATGTTTTACCGTTTGAGTAAGTGCCTTAAAATTGAAGCCAATAATCGAGAGTATCTCGGAAAAAGGTAACTGAAAAAAAAAACTGGTGCATTCCATTCACATGACTTCCTATATATCTACACGCACATTTACGGACCTTTTTCTGAAAATGTTTTTTTTTATTCAGGGGGACCCAAAACATGTATTTCTGGTGAAATCTCGGTATCGAATTTTTGGGAGGAATGCAATAACTTCTTTATACTCTGTGTACATAGAACGTGTAGAGAAAGTAAAAAAAGTATTAGACATAAATTGTGTTTTAATAAGATTTACATATTTTGTTTATAAGTTTTTGTATACCTCTTATGGCTTTCCATTTATACAAAAGCCATCCAGAATGAAGAGGTCTTCAGAGGCTATTCCCAGAAAATTCAAGATATACATTTCGTTTGTCATAAAATATCTAAAACGTAAGGTATTTTAATCAAAATCGTTAGAGCCATTTTTGAGAAAATCAAAATTTTGGAAAAATGTTCTATGTAGAGGGTGGGAGGATTTTCTATAAAATCTTTGTGTCGCATCCTTGGAAAATACTAAATGTATATATTAAGTTTCGTTTTTGAGTTATCGTGTTCAGGTATAAACGAACCTTTTTCCAAATATCTGATGTGTTCCACTCATATGACCTTCTCTACATCTCTGCAACAAATTATTGTTTAAAAGCTTATGCTACTACTTACTTCGTACTAATCGTGAAAAATTAGCAGAAATATTCTTATTACTTGCTTCCTTGAAAGTAGAAGCGTAATAATGGAGTACCATAGGTTAAAGTGATAGTCGAAAGCTGGTTGCTATTTGACTGAAGTTCCTTTGTTTCTATGGACAGGAGTTAAATTCCAGTTTGAGCTGAAACCAAAAACCAGGAATATCTGAAAAACGATCAGCTCCACGAAAAAAATGTAAATGACATAAATTGTGTGTTTTATCCTGATCTACATTTTTGGTTGGTGAGTTTTTGTCTATCTCTTACGGTTTACCAATTATACGAAATTCAATAATAATCATCCAGAATAAAAAGGTCTCTAGAGACTATTCCCAAAAATTCAAGATATGTATTTTATTTGGCAAGTAAATATTTTAAATATAAAGGACTTTTATCAAGAACTTTAGAGCCATTTTTAATAATATCAATATTTTCGTATTTTTTTCCACGTAAAGGGTTGTTGGTGGTGGGGGGATTTTCTTCACAATCTTCGTGTCGCATCCTTGGAAGGTACCAAATTTAAATAACATGTTTGGTTTTTAACGGTCTTTTCGTTTTTGAGCTATGCTGCCCACAGACACACACACAGACAGACAGACAGACTGACAGACACACACGGACAGTTTTCTAAAAATGCTTTTTTAGGATTCAGGGGGTCTCAAAACATATATTTCCGGTGAAATCTCGGTATCGAATTTTTGGGTGCATTACAATACCCTCTCTATTCCTATGTACATTGTACATATGATGGGGCTAGAGAAAGTAAACAGAAGAATTTTTAATCTCTGTATTCGATACCGAGATTTCACCGGAAATATATGTTTTGGAGTTCCCTCAGTCCGAAAAAAACTTTTTTTACTGCCTATACGTACTATATACTTAGTGTATACAGAAGGTATTGCATTCCACCCAAAAGTTCGATACCGAGATTTCACCGGAAATACATGTTTTGAGTCCTCCTGAATCCAAAAAAAGCATTTTTACAAAAAGGTGCGTGTGTGTATGTGTGTCTGTGTGTCTGGGGACAGCATAGCTCAAATACGAAAAGACCGTTAAATACCAAACTTGATATTTACGTTTGGTATCTTCCAAGGATGTGACACGAAGATTTTCAAAAAAAATTCCCCCCCCCAAACTACCCTTTACATGGAAAAAATTTCGAAAATTTTGATTTTCTTAAAATTGGCTCTAACGATTTTGATTATAATCCCGTATATTAAAACTATTTATGTCCGAAATAAAATGCATATCTCGAATTTTTTGGGAATAGCCTCTGAAGACCTTTATTCTGGATGAATTTTTCCAAATTTTGCTTAACTGCTATACCGTAAGAGATAGAAAAAAAAATCTCAATACGCAAAAAATGTACATCACGACAAAACACACAATTTATGTCCTTTACGTTTTTGTTGTGGAGGTAAACTTTTCCGAGGTATTCCTTCTTATTGGTTTCAATTGTGAAGTACTTAAATTTCTCTCAAACAAGAAGTGTCCGTTTTTCTTTTGTTCTACTCCTGGCCAAGCAAAGAAGCGATTTGCAATGACAATCGCATAACGATAGCTTTAAAACATTTGACAATCACTTTGGCATAGTGCATTCCCTTCTACTCATAAGGAACTAAGTAATAAGAACATTCTGCTAATATTTCCTCGATTAGCATTATGTACAAAGAAGAATATTTTTTGTAGGAGGTTTGTAGAGCAGTTAGAGAAAGTCATGTGAGTGTAACACACCAGATTTTTTTTTATACAGGAATCCTAAAATGTGTATTTCCGGTCAATCGAACTTTTGGGTGCATTACAATACTTTCTCCATACACTATGTACATAGTACGTGTAGAGAAAGTAAAAAGGTGTCCCTCCAACGTAACGCGCGCCATACTGCCACATACCATACCTTTTATATTCGCTGGCAATAACTAATTTATTTATTGCAACGTTGTTTATACTTTATGAGCGTTTGGAACCCGCAGAGCGTGACCTTTCCTTCAGTCTAGATATCGGAATTACTATCGTATTAAATTAGTAATTACTTTATAAGGAACTAATGGAAAGATATAAACAATTCTAATAAATATGTTTATATATTAAAATCCATGCAAAACTAAGGCTGCAGCATAATAAACCTAAAAATCTTATGTATTCCATTCACATGACTTTCTCTACATCCCTGCAATAAATAATTTGTTGTTACAAATCTTATGCTTCTATTCACTTCATGCTAATCGAGAAAAAATTAGAAGAAATAGTCATATTACTTGTTTCCTTGTAAGTAGAAGCGAAATAAGGGAGTAACATCGGTTAAAGGGATAGTCAAACGCTGGTTGCTCTGAGACTGAAGTTCCTTTGTTTGTATGGACAGTAGCTGACCAATTCCTGTATGAGAAAAGTATAGGTATTTTAAAGGTGAAATCAAAAACAAGGAATAACTCAAAAACGATGAACTTCATGAAACAAATGTGTATAACATAAATTGTGTTTTAACGTGCTCTACGTTTTTTGTGTGGTAAGTTTCAGTCCATCTCTTACGGCTTAGCAGTAATGCTAAATTCCGTAAAATGTATCCAGAATAAAGTAGTCTTGAGAGGCTATTCCCAGAAAATTCAAGATATACATTTCATATATCTTTAACATATCGTTGGATCCATTTTAAAGAAAATCAAAATTTTGGAAAAGAGTTTCATGTAAAGGGCAGTTTGGTGTGGGGGCTTTTTCTCAAAATCTCTGTGTCGCATCCCTGGAAGATACTAAACTTAAATACCAAGTTTGGTATTTTACCCACTTTTCGTTTTTGAGTTATCGTGTTCACAGACACACGGACACGCGGACCTTTTTCTGAAAATGCTTTTTTTTAAGATACAGGGGACACTAAAACATATATTTGCGGTGAAATCTCGGTATCAAATTTTTGGGTGAAGTGCAATACCTTCTCTATACACTTTGTACATAGCACGTGTTGAGAAAGTAAGAAAGGTAGAGAAAGTAATGTGAATAGAACACATCAACTTTTTTTATCTATGTTTGTGTAGATATCTGAGAAAGAATCGTTCTAAAATGAGTCCCTATAGGTATGATTGACGTAATTTCAAGCTTCTCACACGAACGCCCTTAATTCTATCTCATAGTTTTCCTTCTCCCTCTTCTCTTGTCCCCATTGGCAGCACGATTAATATGATACATGCAGAGCTGAGGAGAGGGAGTTAAACCGTCTGCTTATTTATGTACAGTTGACATAAGATCGGACTGTAGTTTCCATTGCCTCCTATAGCGGCATTAAGCCTCACTCACACGGAGCGGGAATTTTCAGGCTAAGCATAACCTCTTTATCGGCAGGTATGCTTCCATTAAATTATGAAGCTTGTCTTATACTTTTTTCAGTTATGTAGTGGCTAATTGAAAAAGAAAGAAAAAAGTGTTACATTTATATGAATTCTTCTATTTATTGTTCTTTACAAACTTTTCTTACAAAACATTTCGTTCGATCTAGAATTCATTGTAGATAGAAGTGGAATATCATAGACTGAGGTAATAATCAAATAATAATAATAATAATAATGGAAACACACAATTTAAAAACGTACGATTAGGCAAAGAAAATTTTAAATTAATAACAACACCTATACTAAAAATGATAAATATTATAACAATTTTATTTGACATAATTGCAGGTATATTACAATTTGGTTTACAATTTGACTACTTGTAAGTTGTTGTATATATACTTGTATTTGTTGACGACGTTGTTTATTGCTAGAATATCAACCCCACCGTTGGGCTGGAACTTTGTTATATAATTAAATTAATAAATAATTTATTACTGTAAAACCTATTGGAAAATTCAGACATAAAAATCTACTTGGTATAAAACATAGCTCCCATAATCGATTAACTGTAACTATGTCTTACAGCGAAATGTAATCTAGGTACTACGCATGCTTCCAGGGTGTCTGGTGATTGGTTTCGATTCTACGTCCGTTATATCGACTTATTCTGTATGGTAAGTTTCTCCTCGTCTTGGTTTATATTTTCTATGTTGCCAAATATAGACTACTCGATCGTTTTACTTTTTTTCTTTTTTCTTTAGATAGAAATGGGTAACTGGAATTTGGATAAATATGATTAGTAGCAATACGGTTTATTTGCCTTAGTCAAGGTTTTAGCAAGGAATTGCAAGAATAGGAATGCCGAGGTTCCGCACAAGTACCTCGGTTAGTTTGCGTGACGAAGTTTTGACTGTAGCGAAGGTTGAAGCAAAAATTACGAATAGTGGAGTTAGAATATTATTTTATCATTTTGTTCAGTTCACTCTTTGGACTAGGTTTTTTCAGGAGCCACCTGGCATAAACATAAGTTTTTTTATATATTAGATAAACATCTTTATTGACGTCAAGTTATCAAAGTTATTATACAAATATTTACTGGATGGGTCATTGACCGCACATACATATTTCAGATACAAGATAAAGGTGACAGTAAGAAACAAGTGAGAAAAGTAGCGAAAACTAAAGAGCAAAATTAGAGATAAATTACTCCTACTGAACATAATTTGATCTGGCTTCGCGCATTTTAGTTAGGAAATTACCCATGTTTTATCAGTTCCTCCGCTCAGCCCGTAGATGCTAACATGTTAATCTCCTTCTAGTAAGACTTAAAATATGTATTAATTGATGGTGGTTTTCCCATTTTGCACATTCCAGCAAAGTTCATAATATCGAAGCCGTAGAATGGATAGATTCTTTGTCTGTCATTTTCTGTGCCTTCCCAGCCTATGTCTGAAAAATATATGCCTATTTACTTCCCAATTAAGCTTTATATATTTTGCTAGAGCTAAGAGAGTTTAATTTTACAGCTATATTCAGTTTCCTATCAGCTGATAACTTTTAATCTTCTTTAGACAGCTTTACAAATATGTTTAACATTTGTTTCGTATCTTTGCCATACTGATCCAAAGCCTCTTCTCCTCAAACTTCGAGTTCAGCTGCCCAAAACTTAGGAGACAGGTTCCTGGTATTTAAATGTATGGAAGGTGATATGGAATCGTCTTCAGGCACCAACCTCAATCTCAACAGCTTCACTGCTCTTATTTTACAATCACTGTGTCTTCATATCTTCCCTCCTCTCGCAGAACTCCAGAATTTGATGTACCATATAAAACTCCAAGAATTCTTTTCCAAAATACTAGCTGTGTTTTGTTTACGTGCTCTACTGTTTTCCACCCCGAATTCACTTAATCGCTAAGTGTAGAGACGCCTTAATCCGAATCGTACACTACGCATGCGTGCAGGATGCCCGGTGATTTGTTCCGACTCTGCATCCGTTTCTTGGAGCAAACGTCATGTCGATTTCTTTTGTATCGTACGTTTCTCCGCACCCTAATTTATCTTCGCATTGTCGACGGTGGCGGTCTCTAGTTAGCGGCACAAGAAATAGTTTTAAAACTGTATGAGTGATGGTTTGGGGGAAGGGGTTTATTTTTACAGGCATGTGTTTCCGTTATGACAAGTTGCTAGGGTAACTAAGAAAGAAAACAAAAGCATAACTTATGCGTAGCAGTATATTTGTTTTAAAAATTGTAACTGTTGGTATGCATTAAGAGGAGCATATATTCTTTACCCTGGGGATTAAGGTTATGTCTCCAGTAAAGGTTTATGGAGAGAAGAAATAATCAAATTGTGATCTGTGTATCTTCTATAAAGGAAACTGATTATTGAATCATTCTGCTAAATAAGAATATGAGAAGGAACAGAATAAGAAGAAGCAATAGAAGAAGAAGTAGAACTAGAAATTCCAGGTTAGCCTTCTTCACTTCGTGTCTATGAGTACCTGTGGATTTGTGACCCTTCAGACAAATAAAGCCTCAGACTTTAAGATGCATATTTCATAGTTTATTCTGATTCGTTGTAATTTATTAATATAAACTCGACCTAGGAAAGAAATGCTTTTTACTGATTCTAGGGCGCGTGTACAATGTACATAGTGGATAGAGAAGCTATTGTGTTTCACCCAAAAAGTCAATGTTGAGATTTCATCAGAAATATGTTTTGGAGGTATCCCCTGAATCCGCAAAAACCATTTTTAGAAAAGCGTTCATGTGTGTCTGTGTGTGTGTGTACCTGTGGACAGCATAGCTCAAAAACGAAAAGCCCGTTAAATACCAAACTTAGAATTTAGGTTTGGTATCTTCCAAGGATGCGACGGGAAGACATTCAAGAAAATCCTCCCACTACAAACTACTCTTTACATGGAAAAAATTTCGGAAATTTTGAATCTTTCAAAAATGGCTTTAATGATTTTGATTAAAATCCCGTATATTAAAGATATCCACATCCTTAATAAAATGTATATCTTCAAATTGCTGGGAATAACCTCTGAAGACTTCTTTATTCTAAATGAATTTTGTCGAGTTTTGCTTAACTGCTAAACCGTAAGAAGTTTGTTTGTAGAGAGAAAGTAATGTGAGTGTAACATATAGTTTTTAACACTTGGTTTCTCTACTACATATTGGAAGTAGGGGACGTTTTGCACTCCAACCAAAATTTTGAGGTATAGATTTCGCCGAAAATACGTTTTGAGACATTCTAAACCCTCCTCAAAAGAAACATTTTTAGAAAGATTGTCCCGTATGTGCGAGTGTGTATCTGTTGTGTACAAATTCAAAACCGAAAAGTCAGTTAAATATAACTTGCTATTTAAGTTCAGGAACTTCCGAGCATGTGATACGAAGATTTTCAAAAAACATTCCTTCATCCAAACTATCCATTACGCTTAAATATTTCGAATTTCTTTTTCTTTTTTAAAAAGAATCCTCTAACGATTTTTATTAAAATACCATTTTTAAGATATTTTAATGGCAAATAAAATGTTTTCTCATCCTAAAAGTGTATGTATTCGTGAACAGCGTAACTCAAAAACGAAAAGTTCGTTAAATACCAAATTTAGTTTTCTTTGCAGCATCTTAAAAGATACAAAATATTTTCAAGAAAATTCTTCACCCCAAAGTACCTTTTACATGAAACATTTTTTGAATATTTTAATGTTTTTAAAAATGTCTCTAATTAGTTTAATTAAAATACTATGAGTTTAAGATAAGTTCATCAAAAATAAAACTTAAATTTTCTTAAAATTTCTGAGAAATAGCCTCTGAAATTCTAGTCATTCAGACGACTTTTGCATAAACGATAAACTGTAAGAGATAGAAAACAGAACTTGCTAAACAATTTAGATATCAAAACGCAATTATTGTCAAATTCATTTTTTGTGGAGTTAATCATTTCCGAGGCATTCCTTGTGTTTAGTTTAAATTTTCCAATACTTACAGATACTTTTTTAAATGAAAGGTCGTCTTTCGTTTTTCTTTTCATTTTAGTCCTAGCCATACTAAAATAACTGTATTTCAATGCCATTACAAGGCGACCAGGTTTTAAAATATGTGGATATCGCTTTAGTCTCGTGAAATCCCACATTTTTGTGTATCGAACAAAAAGTAATAAGAATAATTTTTGCAGAATAGGTCGAGAGAAAGTCATGAAACAGTAACAATACCATTTTTAGAAAAATGGCAGTGTGTGTGTGTGTGTATGCGAACAGTCCAGCTCAAAAATGAAAGTCTGTTAGATACTAAACGTATCAGATTCTGCATTTTCCAAGGTTGCGAAATGAAGATTTTCAAGAACATCCCCTCCCTCAGTACACTTTACATGGAACAGTTTTCGAAAATGTTGGATGTCTCCAAAATAAATCAGATGATTTGGATTTAAGTATCATACTATTAAGCTACTTTAAAGCTAAATGAAATGTAGGTATATTTTGAATTTTCTGTGAATATCCTCCTATTAATTCTGGATGACTTTTATATGAATGGTAATTCATAAAAGAAAAATCTTATGTGTACCATTAACATGACTTTCTCTACATCTGTGCAACAAATTATTGTTAAAAAGCTCATGCTTCTATTTATTTCATGCTAATTGAAAAAAAAATAGCAGTAATTGTCTAATTACTTACTTCCTTGTAAGCAGAAGCGAAATAATGCAGTACCATAGGTTAAAGTGATACTCAAAAGCTGGTTGCTATGAGACTGAAGTTCTTTTGTTTGTATTGACACGAGTTGACAAATTCCTGTATGAGAAAAGTATACGTTTTTCAAAGCTGAAGCCAAAAACAAGGAATATCTCGAAAACGATCAACTCTACGAAATATATATGATATAAATTGTGTGTTTTAATGTACTCTACATTTATTGTGTGGTATGTTTTTGTCCATCTCTTACGGTTTAGCAATTATGCAAAATTCCGTAAAATTCATCCAGAATAAAGTAGTCTTCAAAGGCTATTCCCAGAAAATTTAAAGATATGCATATTGTATGTTAGGTAAATATATTTAATATACGATAATTTAATCAAAATCGTTAGAGCCATTTTTGAAAAAATCAACATTTTCGAAAAATGTTCCATGTAAAGGGTAGTTGGGTTATGGAGATTTTCTTGAAAATCTTCGTGTCGCATCCTTGCAAGATACCAAATGGTCTTTTCGTTTTTGAGCTATGTTGTCCACACACACAAACACACACACGACATGGACCTTTTTCTAGAATTTTTTTTTTGGATTCTGGGGACCAAAAACATGTATTTTCCGTAAGTCTCGGTATCGAATTTTGGGGTGCATTACAATATCTTCTCTATACACTATATACACAGTACGTTTAGAGAAAGTAAAAAGAAGTGTTATTACGCAAAATAATGTATATCTCGCTAAAATACACAATTCAGGTCCAATACAGCTTTTCTGCAGTCAACCGTTCTCAAAATATTCCTAGTTAATGGTTTCAGTTTTGCTATACTTATACATTACTCGTCTGGAAAAATCGATAGTCATTTTTCTCTCTCCTAGTCAAGAAAATAGAACGGAATGTCATTGCCAACATTATAGTGATATGCAATTGAATAATTTTATTAATTATCGCTTAAGCCTAACATAAACCCTTATACCCGCGTATTTGCAAGGCATTGTATAATAAAAGTATTTCAGCAAATGTTTATGTTTTTATACTTGAAGTAGATAGACAAATGTGACGTGTTGCATTTACAACACTAGCTCGTTACAACTTTGTAACGAGTTATTGTTAAAAAGTTTACTCTTATATCTACTTCATGCTAATCGAGATAAACATTAGCAGAAATAGAATTATTGCTTAGTTCCTTGTAAGTAGAAGGGAATACACTAGGCCAGGGCCGGTAAGATAAGCACCCCTAGTGTGAAATCCTCTACCCCTACATTCGCCCCTTTCTTTTTCCTTGCACCTGGCAGAGAAGCGGAGTGGTTACATGTGCAATAGTGGTGATTGTTCTTGAAAAACAAATACTTGTTCTCCCAGTCCCGATTAAACATTCGCTGTTCACTCATATTGCACACGTAAGCCAACACTGCACTGAATGAACTAGTTGAAGCTCTAAATGATGGTTGAAGGAGAGAGTAGGGACGAAAGGGAGGGTAAGTTCGCACCTCCTTGCCAGACCTGCACTAGACTAAAACGCTCGTCAAATGTTTTAAAATCTTGTTGCTACGTGATTGACAAATTGCCACAGGAGAGAAGTTTTAAAATTTTAAAAGTGAAACCAATAACAAGATATCTTTCGGAAATGATAGACTCCACGAAAAAATGTATATGACATAGATTGTGTGTTTTAAGGAGAGCTATATCTTTTGTGTAGAAAGAATTCTTACGGTGTACCAGTTATACAAAAGTAATGCAGAAAGAAGAGGCCTTCAGTGGTTATGCCCATAAAATTCAAGATTCATGTATCTTTAATACATGGTATTTTAATCAAAAGAGATAATCCATCTTTGAGGCAAAAAAAGTGGATTTTTTTTCTTATTAAGGGTAGTTTCGGGTGGGGAAATTTCTTCAAAATCTTTATATCGTATTCTTGGTGTATACTAAACTTAAACACGAAGTTTGGTATTTAACGACTTTTCGTTTTTGAATTATCGTGTTCACAGACCCACGGCCACGCATACATCGGACTTTCACAGGGACCTTTTTATAACAATACCTTTTATGGACACAGATTACCCTTCACGGTTAAATCTCGGTATCGAATTTTGGGGTGGAGTGCAATACCCTCTCTACTTGCACTAAGTAAAAAAGGTAAGAACAAATGTTATAGAAGAATTTGTTACAAAATAGGGAGAAAGTCATGTGTATGTAACAAAGATTCATTCTAATTCAAGGGATCTAAAAATATACATTTTCCTATTAAATTAAGGGTTCGAATTTTTTTATATAAATAGGATTTCAAAATATACATACAATGATGCAAAGACGTTTGGTCCTGTAGTTCAATTGTTAGATCTCCTGTCATCTTTGCGAGGGCCCCTGGTCCGACTCCTCACTGGGGGTGGACATTTTTCACTAGCCAAGATAATTCACCATCACATTCAGAGTGTGGAGGTATGAATGACAACATGAATTTGTGCGTTTAATGTTGAAGATAATTTACCAAAGATAAATATTGTATCGCCTTCCTGCATGTGATCATTCTCATATTCGCTCTGGCATGCGGCAGTGAACCTGGAACGTGAGACATCGCAGTTCGATTGTAAACAACGGCGCGACGCAACAGGATCCTTCCGAATGCGGGAAGGCTCGCGATTCCTCTGATATTCGAGATGTTTCTCTAACCTTCGACAAGTTTCCAAAAAGTTTGTGATGTCATTTTCTCGCTCTACAAAGAGGAAGAATTGCAGTGAGGTGTGCTGTGAATTGTACGGAGTCGTGAGTGATTGGAGTGTTTGCGCGCGTTTATGTATGTATGTATGTATGTATGTATGTATGTATGTATGTATGTATGTATGTATGTATGTATGTATGCATGCATGTATGCATGTATGCATGTATCCATGTATGTATGTATGCATGTATGCATGTATCCATGTATGTATGTATGCATGTAAGCATGTATCCATGTATGTATGTATGCATGTATGCATGTATGCATGTATCCATGTATGTATGTATGTATGTATGTGTGTATGTATGTATGTATGTGTGTATGTATGTATGTATGTAAGCATGTAATGTCTGTCTGTCTGTCTATCTGTCTGTATACATATAAATATCCAGTGACATCTCTAAATCAAACTTTTGGGTGGAATGGTTTTTTTTTTCATAGCTTAACGTCCTTTTATCTGGCTGGTCATATCAAATGATGACTGAAATTGCTGAAATGATGCTCAAAAGATCTCAGGGTCCATGCAGCTTAATGTTACTCGACATTCATTTTCAAGGATAGGGGAAAACCCCTAAAAAACCCATATCCGATTAGATCACCCTTAGCGAGATTCGAACTTCTTACCCAGGTGTGCTTTTGGGAGGAATGCAATATCTTTTCTACTACTATGTGCATCGTACTTACGTACTAGAGAAAGTAAAAAGACTGCTGTAACCCAGTCTGAGTATAAAATCAGCAGTGTTTTATTTATAGAAGCGATACGTGACAGTGTTCTGTTCTGAAAGCTCGGGATCAATCTGTTACATGAACAGCAGGTAGTCAATTTACCCTGGAGCAGATGATGGACGTGAAGACACCCCCCCCCACGCCTGGAGCTGCAGCATCCGGCGGTGGAGGGGGGCGACACCGCGGCCTATATTTAACCTCACTTTGGGGTCGAGACTAAACTCATAAACTTCACATTAGGTAGAGAACATCTCACAGAGTTCAGATACCAGAAGGCACATAATTTCTTGAGTAGTTAAGGGAGACCGCTTTGATTAAATGTCACAGCTCGGGCGTTCTCTACTCTGTGATGTCACACAAAGAGGGCAATAAAACCAGTTTATGTATACAAACCAAATATGTTCTGCCATATTCATTAAAACAATGTAACATCCTCTAACCAGAGATACACATGGAAGACTCAATGCTGAAAATCGCCGAAAATTACGTTTAGCTTTTGTGTAGCTTATTGATCTGGAATTTATTCTTTAAGTTCATATTTTAACTATAGTTGTAGGCACATGGTTTTTACTTTCTCTAGCACGTATGTATAATGTACACAGCAGGTAGATAAGGTATTGTACGCCACCCAAAAATTCGATAGCGAAATATATGTTTGGAGATTCAAAAAAATAAACTATGTATGTCACTGTACTTCTCCTAAAAGTCTGGACCAAGGCCGCACCGTGGCCGAGTGGTTAGACCACTAGCCTCTCACCTAGACGGCCGGGCTTCAATCCCAAGCGACCGCATGTGAGATTTGTGGTGGACAAAGCGGTGCTGGGGCGGGTTTTCTCCGGGTACTCGCTTTCCACCGTACTCCATCATCATTCTGTATCATCTGTGTCACCGCCTGCGGTGTCATTAGTAGTTAAAGCGGGCGTTAAACACTACCAAACGGCTGGACCAATTTTGATGATTTATTACTTTCTCTACACGTACTATGTACATAGTGTATAGAGAAGGTAGTGTAATGCACCCAAAAATTCGATACCGAGATTTCACCGGAAATAGATGTTTGGGACCCCCTGAATCCAAAAAAGTATTTTTAGAAAAGTGTATGTGTGTGTGTATGTGTGTGTCTGTGAGCAGCATAGCTGAAAAACGAAAGGTCCGTAATTAAATACCAAACTTGGTATTTAGGTTTGGTATCTTCCCGGGATGCAACACTAAGATTTTGAGTATAATCCCCCCCACCCCCAAGCACCCTTCACATGGAACTTTTTTCAAAAATTGATAAAAATATTGTATATTAAAGATATTTATCTGACAAATAAAATGTATTTTTCGAATTTTCTGGGAATAGCCTCTGAAGAGTGCTTTATTCTGGATGAATTTTACGGCATTTTGAATAACTGCTAAACCGTAAGAGATGGACAAAAACTTACTGTACGAAAAATGTAGAGCACGTTAAAACACACAATTTATGTTATATACATTTTTTTCGTGGAGCTCATCGTTTTTGAAACATTCCTTGTTTTTGGTTTCTGCTTTGAAAAACTTAACTTTTCTCATACAGGAATGTGTCAACTCCGATCCATACAAACAAAGGAATTTCAGTCACATAGCAACCAGCTTTTGACTATCACTTTAACCTATGGTACGCCCTTATTTCGCTGTTACTTACAAGGAAATAAGTAATAAAACTATTTCTGCTAATTTTTTATGAATTAGCATGAAGTAAATAGAAGCATAAGTTTTTTACAATAAATTGTTGAAGAGATTTAGAGAAAGTCATGTGAATGGAATTTGTTTCCAAATTTTACTTTAGCCAGAATTTTAACCAATTAACGTTTTCTAATATAAATGATCCGTTTTCTCAGAAACTATTAAATATAGTTCAACGATAATTAGATATAATAAAAATAACATCTCAGCGCTTTTAAGAAACTACATTGGTTGTACTAAAATGTTTAATATTAAATAAATTAATTCCAGATATATTTTTAAAAGAAAAAAAAGCTTATGTGTTCCATTCACATGACTTTCTCTACATCTCTGTAACAAATTATTGTTAAAAAGCTTAGGCTTCTATTTACTTCATGCTAATAGAGAAAACATTAGCAGAAATAGTCTTATGACTTGCTTACATTGTAAGAAGAAGGGAAAAAGGGAGTACTATAGGTTAAAGTCATAGTCAAAAACTGGTTGCTATGTGACTAAAGTTCCTTTGTGTGTATGGGCAGTAGTTGACAAATTCCTGTATGAGAAATGTATTAGTTTTTCAATCCTGAAACAAAAAATCAGGAATATCTTAAAAACGATCAACTCCACGAAAAAAATGTATATAGCATAAATTGTGTGTTTTAATGTGTTCCTCATTTTATGTGTGTTAAATTTTTGTCCATCTCTTACGGTTTAGTAATTATGCAGAAACATGTTAAATTCATCCAGAATAAAGTAGACTTCAGAGGCTATTCCCCGAAAATTCAAGATATGCATTTTATTTGTAAAGTAAATATCTTAAATACACGATATTTTAATCACAATCGTTAGAGCCATTTTTAAGAAAATCAAAATTTTCGAAACTTTTTCTAAGTAAAGGGTGGTTTGGGATGGGGGGATTTTCTTGAAAATCTTCGTATCGCATCCTTGGAAGATACCCAACTTAAATACCAAGTTTGGTTTTTAACGGTA
Organism: Hymenopus coronatus; assembly: GCA_030762935.1. NCBI lineage: Eukaryota > Metazoa > Arthropoda > Insecta > Mantodea > Hymenopodidae > Hymenopus > Hymenopus coronatus. The sequence goes on along the minus strand of CM060886.1, from coordinate 111,814,562 downwards.
TTTTAATTTTTGAGCTATGCTGTCCACAGACACACACATAGACACACACAGACATATGCAGGACATTTTTCCAAAACATGCTTTATTTTTTGGATTCAGGGGACCCAAAACATATTTCCGATGAAATCTCTGTATCGTATTTTTGGATGCAATACAATGCCTTCTCTGTACACTATGTACATAGTACGTGTAGAGAAAGTAAAAACAAAACAAAATGGCATAATTCCAGTTTATCAAACTGTAAACATATGTAATCATATCCTATACAAAATTCAGTATGATATCTTAGTTTCTCAGATAAAAAATCACAAATAAGCCTAGGATATGATTTTAAGTTAATTTCGTATACTGGTACGTTGTTTACAAGCGAGTGGAAAGGGCAGAGGCAGTAGTCCCGTGCCTTACTGAGTTTGTACTTTAGATACAGTTTGGTACAGAAGTACTTACGTTACGGTGGCGGTAGAACAAAATGGTAGTTATTTTCCGAACACACCTCTTATAAAGTTCTCTAATAAATATAAGGTTTAATTCCAATGAATAAATATCATGCACTTCGTCAGATGAAATAATCAATTTCATATGACGTTTACATGCGTGGACAACAATTGCAATGGATTACAATGTAACGACGACTTACGCCCAAAGGAACAGCTGCGTGGCCCGCTAACAATAGAACGAACTATAACAATACCGGACAAAGAAAGGCCTTACTGTGCTTTTCTGCAAAACTTCTCGCACTCTCACTACCCCCGGGCCCAGAACATTCCTCTTCAAATCTAATCTATTTCTAAATGGACAAAACGTAATGTTCCCGTAATTTCTAAGACTGGAAATTTCGAAGCCTGGCGACGGATTATATAAGGGGCCGACAAATGCCGGTAAATGAAGTGACTCAGTTATTTGTGTACCAAAAGTGTAAGTGCTATATTACGGGTAGTGCTTTAGTGACTATAAAACGAATTTAACAGAAACTGGTATTCTCATTAGTTGTAATATATTTTATGAATGTATCAAAAGCAAAACGTCTTCTATTGAACTTCGTACCTTCAGCACTGGCTCAGATGTCCTAATCGCTTGCTTAGAGAGAATATCGGCAGTACTTAGAGAGGGAGAGTTCCCAGTGAAAACCAGTGTGCACGTAAATATTTTCCAGTCAGAGTGCAACCAAACCGCAACCGTGTCGGAAGCCTACTCATAAACACTGACTGGATAGGATTTTTAGTCTCCCCTTGAATAATACTCTTGATCATTATCATTGTGTGACCGTTTTACTACTCTGCACATTAAAATGGTAACATAACAGCTACAGAACCTAAATTTGTACAACGAAATAGAGGAAAAGCTGATGAATATGGAGGTTCCCCATTTGTAGGTCAGTAGGTTAACCGCTTGGGAAAACACGCACAGTTTACGACCATCGAAAGAAATAATCTTCAGAGATGTTGAATATAAAATTTGTTTTAAGGTTTTTAATATTAGCTAGCCACAAGTTTCTGCCTTCATACTCTATTTTAGCAATCTTCGTTATAACATAGAAAGCAAACAGAGGAAATCGCTCTTATTTGAGGGTTATTGAAACATATTGGTATAGCACTGTATTGTCTCGTTACAAGGATTCGATTCTGTTTTGTTTAGCTGAGTACTTAGTTGCTCGTAACCATATATATGTTTACACTGTTTGGAATGAAATTCCGCAATATTTTGTTTATTTAATCTTGAATTCTGTATGGGGTACTATGACATTCTGAACCAAAAGTCAAGGCCTTCTTCACAAACTTGTTCTTTCATAAAAATGTGTTCGTAATCAAGTACATGGGCTTTGTAAATCCTATTTTACTTTTTCTACATCGTACATAATACATAGGTAGAGATGATATTGTTTTTTGCTCTCAAATTCGATACCCAAAATTTCACCGGAATTCCACGTTTAAGGGTCCCCTGAATAAAACAACATTTTAATGTGTTCCATTCACCTGACTTTCTCTACATTTCTGCAATAAATTATTGTTAAAAGCTTATTCTTCTATTTACTTATTGCTAATCGAGAAAAAATTAGCAGAAAGGGTCTTATTACTTGCTTCCTTGTAAGTAGACGCGAAATAAGGGAGTGCCATAGGCTAAAGTAAAAGGGAAATCTTTTAAAAGCTGGTTGTTATGTTCCTAAAGTTCCTTTGTTAGTATGGACAGGAGTAGACAAGTTCCCGTATGAGAAAAATATAAGTATTTTAACTCTAAAATTAATAACAAGGAATATTTAAAAAAAAGTGATCAGCTCCGCACAAAAAAAAAAAAAAAAAAAAAAAAAAAAAAAAAAAAAAAAAAAACCCTATACAACATACATTGGGTGTTATAATGAGCTCTACATTTTTTGGTGAAGTAAGGTTTTGTCTATTTCTTACGGTTAACCAGTTATGCAAAATTCAATAAAAATCATCCAGAAGAAACTAAGAGACTTTTCCTAGAAACTTCAAGATATACATTTTATTTAGCATGTAAATATCTTAAATATATACGATTTTAAATGAAATCGTTAGAGTCAATTTTGAGACAGTCAAAATGTTCGAAACAATTTTCCATGTTGGCGGTGGCGAGATTTTCTTGAAAATCTTGTGTCGCATTCTTGGAAGATACTGAACTTAAATACTAAGTTTGGTATTTAACGGGATTTTCGTTTTCGAGAGACACACACACACAGACACACGGACATTTTTTATAAAAGTGCTTCTTTACTTTCTCTATACATACTATGTACAGTGTATAGAGAAGGTATTGTAATGCACCCAAAATTCGATACAGATATTTCATCGGAAATACTTGTTTTGGGTCTCCCTGAATCCAATAAAAGCAGTTTTGGAAAAAGGTCCGAGTGTGTGTGTCAGTCAGTGTGACTGTGGACAGCATAGCTCAAAAAACGAAAAACCATTGAATACCAAACTTGGTATTTAAGTTTGGTATCTTCCTAGGATGCGACACGAAGATTTTCAAGAAAATCCCCCACCCCTTACTACCCTATACATGGAACTTTTTTCGAAAATGTTAATTTTCTAAAAAATGGCTCTAATGATTTTGATGGAAATATCGTATATTCAAGATACTTATATGACAAATGAAATGTATATCTTGAATTTTCTGGGAATAGCCTCTGAAGACCATTTTGTTCTGGATGAATTTTTCGGAATTTTGCATAACTGCTAAACCGTAAGAGACGAACAAAAACTTACCACACAGAAAATGTAGAGCACATTAAAAATACAATTTAATTTATTTACATTTTTTCCTGGAACTGATCGTTTTTAAGATATTCCTTGTTTTTAGTTTCAGTTTGAAAATCTTGTACTTTTCTCATACAGGAATGTGTCAGCTCCTTTCCATACAAACAAAGGCACTTCAGTCACATAGCAACCAGTTTTTGACTATCACTTTAACCTATGGTACTCCTTTATTTCGCTTATACCTTCAAGGTAGCAAATAATAAGACCATTTCTGCAATTTTTTTTTCCATTACAATGAAGTAGATAAATAGAAGCATACGTTTTTTAACAATATTTGTTGCAGAGATGTAGAGAAAGCCATGTGAATGGAACTCGTCAAATTTTTTTTATTCAGGGAGGCCTAAAATATGTGTTTCCGGTCAAATAACGATATAAATTTTTGGTGGAGTACAATACCTTCTCTTTAGACTATGAACATATTACGTATAGAGAAAGTAAAAAAGTGTGTGTACGTCCCTTGAGTGTATGGAAAGGCGATTGACGCGATATTCAGTTACTTTGCGACACGTCCAGTACACATTGAAATTGTTTCAGCCCTGTTAATATGTACATTTATGGCAGCACTCCGAAGATTAGCTGCTCGCCGTGGTTCCCTTCCAACATTTATAGCGACAATGGCAAGAATTTTGTAGTTGCTCCAAGGAGTTAGAAGAAGTTCAGTCATTTATTCAAGACCTCAAGGCTCAAAACAAAATACATTGCAAGCGCCGCTGGAAAAGCCATCAAAAGGCATTTCATTACACTTTTAGCTCCGCATTTTGGTGGAGTCTGGGAGCCCATTGTCAAAAATTTCAAATAACATCTCCGAAGGACCAAGTGAAGCGCATTACTCACCTTTGAAGAACTGTCAACGCTCTCTTCATAAATAGAGGCCTGCTTAAATGTCCGGCTAAGCGACGATCCTAATGACAATGCCGTCCTCACTACGTCCCACTTCCTTACTACTCTTCCTAAGCATGACTTCAAATCATGTCCCATTAATACGCTCTCCAGATGGAATCACGTTCAGAAAATGGCTCATCATTTTTGGCGGATATGCCATAAGAACTATCTTCAAACTTTGCATCAGCCTCAAAAGTTGGTCCACAATTCATCCGAATCTTCAACCCGGGGATCTCGTAATAATCATTAGGACAATCTGCCACCTCTCCAATGTAGAAGGGGAATAATAGAAGCAGTTCCTGTTAGTGACGACGCTCTTGCCAGAGTAGCTCAGTTCTGGTACCATCGTGCGTCCCCTTAAGAGGCTATGTGTAATACCAAAGACTATTTAATGGTTCTTTTACAAATGAATGCTCAACTTAAGTAAAGTTGCAAAAGACTACGCATTTTGATGGGGCGGTATGCTTGGAATTTCATTTCTCGGTGAATAAATTTGTTTCTCATGTGATAACAATAAAAACGTGACAATCTAGTAAAAATGGTGAACGGTGTATATTTTATTTATTAACGACCGAAATATCAGTTCTATACATTTCAATCTTACACATTTTACATACTGTGTATTTTCCAAAGTTCACAGATACATCATCTTAATACGATCCGAACTTCGCGGAAGTTTTGTTGTCCACTCCGTTGTGGCCGCAACGAGCCAGTGTGTGTCAAGAGGGCAGGTAGGGGTAGAACATAACTGATAAAGGAAGTCTGCCAACATTAAATAAAGAGAAAACAGTATAGGGAGGCTCATTTTCCTGTCGATTGTACATTGGTACACAATCTCGTTCAAGAGTTAACCTAATGTTCAGGCTGCTGAACAATTGTCATTAGTCTTTTGGCTTCCCAATACAGTTGTCAGTTTGATATATCCCAAAATTATTGAAGAGCAGAGCATGTACGAGGGTCAGTTGATAGGTCCCGGGCCTCTCAATGAAAACGGCATTTAATTTCTTTTTTTTTTGCTTTATTTCTCAACATAATCTCCAGAAAGGCTAGTACATTTGTCATATTGGTGTTCTAATTCAATTAAACCATCTCTGTAGTGTGATTTATCAAGGTCCTCAAAATAGCTATTTACCGCATCAATGACCACCTCGTTGCTGTGAAATCTTCGTCCTCCAAGACATTTTTCGAGGGCTGGGAACAAGTGGTAGTCACTGGGTGCTACATCTGGCGAATAGGGTGGATGTTCAAGCAATTCCAACTTTAATTCGCACATTTTTTCCCGTTGCAATGACTGAAGATGGGCCAGAGCATTGTCGTGATGAAGCAAAGATTTTTGTATTTTGGCCAAATGAGATCTTTAGCTTTTCACCTCACCACTCAAACGTTGCAGTTAGCTTGCGTAGTAGTCACCAGTGATACTTTTATCTTTTTCCAAGTAATCAATAAAAATAAATCCCGAAAACACATAACCTTGTTAGCTGACAAAATGGACTTTGCTTTTTTTGGAGTTGGTTCACCTGGCACAATCCATTGTTTTGACTTATTTACTTTCTGGAGTGTAGTGACGTATCCAAGTTTCATCCATAGTAGTAAGCTGTCTCAAAAATTGCAATGGGATTTTTACAATAGAGCTCCACATTCTTAATAGAAACAGCATTTTTTCTTTGCAACTTTTGATCAGGTGTCAACAAACGCAACACCCATCTTGCACAGACCCTGTGAAAGCCCAAAGCATTACTTAAAATATTACTTGCACGCTCTTTTGATATGTTTATAGCCTCTGCTATCTCAGACAACTTTAATCTGCGGTCTTCCAGTAATAAACGATGAATATTTTCAATGATCTCTGGAGTTGTCACTTCTACAGGGCGTCCAGAGCGAGGCTTATCACTAGTGCTCCCATTTAAACACTGCAACCCACCATTTAATTATCGAATATGAAAGGGCAGAGTCTTTCAATGTTCTGTCCATTTCTTCCCTGATTTCTTTAGGTGTTAAGTCTTTCAAATGGAAGTATTTAATCACTGCTCGTTTTTCCAAATCCTCCATTTTCGTGAAAACTCTAAAGTTGTGTTGCTTAAAATGCTGTCATTCGAAAACTAAACAAGCTATTGGCCTGTAACTATGGATACGAGTCAGTCTAGAGATAAACTATACGATACTACCGTCTAAGTGGCCTAGTGGCGTCATATCTGTGTGAGGTCCGGGACTTATCAGCCGAACCTAGTGCTAAGATGTTCCCAGTTTTGAATGGCATCCTCTTAACACAGCATGTAGTTTGGTAAGTTAAGACATTTATAGATGTGATGAACATGACAAATTGCTGTTACTACACAATCACGTTACACTCTCTTCTTGCAGTGGTGGTGCAGGGAAACTTCACCGAGGAGGAGGTGGAGGGTGGAGTGCTGAGAAGCGACGAACAACATGGGAAGGAGTATCCCTTGCAACGGGACGAGGTCCAGACAACGCCCAGCCGCGATGATGGACGTGGCGGAGCCGGCATAAGCCATGGCAGTCCAGGAGCGGCGGCGGCGGGGCCTGGTGGAGGCGGCGAGTCCAAGCAGTACATCGGCCTCGTGATTGGCGTGCTTACCGCCGTCATTCTCCTGCTGATGGGTGCCATCATGTTCATTGTCTTCCGGAACAGAAGACTCAAGTCTGGACCTGGGGGAGGTCATAGTGTCCTACCGGGGGCGTTCGGTGCAGCCTCTGAGAAGGGCGTCACTATCAATATGAAGGTGAGTCAGTTGTAAGTGCCCTAAGATGTTGCTTTTCTAACAATATCACCTTACGATATAATAGATGTACAACCGAAACATGTTTGGTTAATTGGCAACGAATGTTGATATGGCAACCTAGCAGCTTGTGGCACATTACCACTTTCTGTACTTAGCACATAGTACATAAGTAGAAAAGGAATTTTACTCCAACCAAAAATTCTAAACCAAGATTTCAATAGAAATACACGTTTTAGTTTACCCCGTATGTAAAAAGGCATTTTAGAAAAGAAAAGAAAAGTGCATGTGTATGTGTGTGTCCCTGTGTGTTTCTGTGTAAAACATAACTCCAAAACGAAAAAGTCGCTAAATATAAAACTTGATATTTAAGTTCAACATCTTCCAAAGATGCGATACGATTTTCAAGAAAATTCTCTTAACCCAAACTACCCTTTCCATGGACAAATTTTCGAAAATGTTAATCTTCCCAAAAATTGTTCTATTTTTGTTCAATTCTTGTTCATGTTGATTAAATTGTCGCATATTAAATGTATTCATATAATATATTATGTCTTAAATTCTCTGCGAATACCCTCTGAAGACCTCTTCACTCTGGATGTCTTTTGTATAACTGTTGAACTGTAAGAAATAAACAATATCTTACTACACAAAAAAATGTAGATCTCGTTAAAACACGCAATTTGTCATAACTAATTTTTGTAGAGCACATAGGAAACAACGGGGCTAAGTGAAGAGATGCATGGAAGTTCCCAACAATTTCACTAGATGGCAGCTCTGGCGCGTCACGGGGATCGAACGCGGACCTCCCGAACGGGATCGTGGGTTCGAGTCCCGCCTTGGGAATGGGTGTTATATGTTTGTGCAATGTGTATATGTGTGTGTAAAGAAACAGTAAAACCATTAAACCAGTAATCAGTAAAGCCTACGGGGGGAAATGTAAATAGGGATACAGTGCCGGAGTCTTGATCAGACTCCGTTACTGTTTTTATAAAAAAAAAAAACAAAAAAAAAAAAACGCCAGTGCCAGACAAAACGCCTGAGTCACCTACCTGGGTGTACGTTTTATTCTCTCTACACGTACGATGTACATGGTGTATAGAGAAGGTATTGCACTCCACCCAAAAATTCGATACCGAGATTTCACCGGAAATATAAGGTACCCTATATCAAAAAAAAAAAGCACTTTTACAAAAAGGTCCGTGTGTCTGTGAACACGATAACTCAAAAACGAAAGTCGGTAAAATACCAAACTTAGTATTTAAGTTTAGTATCTTCCAGGGATGCGACATGGAAAAAAATTCAAACATTTTGATTTTCTAAAAAATGGCTCTAACGAATTTGATTAAAATATCGTATATTAAAGATATTTACCTGACAAATAATATGTATATCTTGAATTTTCTGGGAACAGCATCTGAAGATTACTTCATTCTGGATGAATTTTACGGAATTTTGTACAACTGGCAAACCATAAGAGATAGACAAAAACTTACTTAAAAAATGTAGAGCTCGTTAAAACATATAATTTATGTTATATGCATTTCTTTCGTGGAGTGGATCGTTTTTGGAACATTCCTTGTAATTGATTTCAGCTTAAAAACTTAATACTTTTCTCATATGGGAATTTGTCAACTCCTGTCCATACAAACAAAGTAACTTCAGTTACATAGCAACCAGCTTTTGACCAATACTTTAGCCTATGCTACTCTCTCTCTCTCTCTCTCTCTCTCTCTACTTGTATGACTATTTCTGCTATATTTTCTCGATTAGCATGAAGTAAAAAGAAGTATAAGCCTTTTAATAACAATTTGTTGCAGAGATGTAGAGAAAGTCATGTGATTGGAACATCAGATTTTTGTATGTGTATACAAATTAATAGGAGTATTTAGAAGGCTACGGCGTAGTATAGGCTGGCTCTGTTCTTGTTTTTCTTATCTTCTGCCCTAGATCACTTCCATCCTCTCAAACAGACGTTGCTTTACTGTCAGAAGCTGTGTCCCAATTTTGCTAAACATTGATAAACGCTTAGAATTGTAGCCTTAAACGCAGTTTTTATTTGAGAACCCGGCGAAGGGCGATAGAAATCTTTAGGATGGCCTCTTTCGGAAGGGAAGTAAATCCGTTGGTCCTGTGTCTTAGATTTACGGCAATAAAAGAACTTCAAGCCTGATAAAGAGGACTCTGAGAAACATTAAACGGTTTCCCACATCCAATATAGAATGGGATGTTGAGAACCACTGGACGGAGACCAGATCCGTGAAGCAAATTCCGGCACACACACTTGAACCATTTTCTAAAATGATTTTTTACTTTCTCTACACTACTATGTACATAGTGCAGGGGAGAAGATATTTTGGCTCCCCCTGAATCCAAAAACAAGGTATTTTTTGAAAAAGGTCCGTGCATAGCTCAAAAACGAAAAGACCGTTAAATACCAAACTTGGCATTTAAGTTTGGTATCTTCCAAGGATGCGACACAAACATTTCAAGAAAATCTCCCCACTACAACTACCCTTTAAGTGAAAAAAAAAATTCGAAAATTTTGATTTTTTTTTAAAAAGGGCTGCAACGATTTGGATTAAAATCTCTTATATTTAAGATATTTATATGCCAAATAAAATGTATATCTTGAATTTTCTAGAAATAACCTCTAAAGACCTCTTTAGCCTGGATGATTTTTATTGAATTTTGCATAACAGGTAAACCGTAGGAGATATACAAAACTTACTACACAAAAGATATAGATCACAATAAAACATACAATTTATGTCATATACATTTTTTTCGAGGAGTAGGTCGATTTCGAGATATTCCTTGTTACTTATTTCAGTTTTCAAATAATTACATTTCTCATACGGGAATTTGTCAATGTTTGGCCAAGCAAAGAAACGGATTTCATTCCCATAGCAACCACATATTAAAAAATTTGACTGTGGGCTTAACCTGGTGTATTCCCTTGTTTTCCTTCTATTTATAAAGAGACTAAGTAGCAAGACCGTTTCTGCTAGTGGTTTAGCATTAAAGAGGTAGAAGAATACCTTTATTAACAATAATTTGTTACAGATATGTAGAGAAAGTCATGGGAATGTTGCACATCAGAATTTTGAGGGGTTTCAGGGATCCTCAAAATATATATTTCCGGTGAAATCTCGGTTTTGAATTTTTGGGTGGACTACAATACCTTCTCTATTATGTACATTGTACCTTCGTGGACAAAAAAAAAAAAATAGTCATGTCTGGAACGCCAAATTCGTCTATCCTACACAGCGTCTTGTATACAACATCCGCGATACAGTTGTGAAAAAATAAAATGTAAATGGCGTGTTATTTATGGACGCTCTTTAACTGCTGTGGTTCTCAGCGTCCCATACTAAATTGGGCGTGAAAGACCGCTTAATTTTTGCTCAGATGCCTCTCTATCAGACTTGGGGTTCTTTAACGTGCCGTAAATCTATGACACGGGACCAACGGCTTTATTTCCGTTCTGAAGGAAGCCATACTAAGTATTTTTACACCCGATGTCATATGTTCCAAATCTTAATATTACTAACGCATATAATCAATAACCACCTTCTATGTGTGTTCACTGTAGCGCTGTGGCAAAACGTAGGTTGCTCCTCTGGTGAATGTAACATGTTCGCTTCTCACATGTGGCAAATTCTTTTTTTTTTTTTTTCTTTTCTTAATGATGATGAATCAGCACATACTAACTACTTATTTTAGACATACTATTTATTTCATACTCGACATTCGGTACAGTTAATAATATGATAGTTATTATGATGCTTCTTTAAGGGTTCATTCCACTGAATGCTGCACACGAAAGCATGTGGTCCAAAAAATGAATAAATAAAAAAGGAATCTGTATAGAATGAAAAAATACTAAAAGCATTATTAAGAAAACCAATGTTTTGAAGCATTTCTAGGAACGCCATTTTAGGCAAATTTGTTTTTTTGGAGGGTACGATTTTGAACTCACCCTTCAGAAACCGATCCAACAGGAAAATGCCAACCTCAACTAGAATAACGATATTTCCAGACGAGATGACATTTTTATCCACACGAATGGAAAAGGTGATTGTCTATCGTCCAAAGCAAAATACGTGGCTTCACAGTACCAAAATGGTCGCGTATTGGGGGCTGGTTATCTAGGTGTGCTGTGGCAGCATGATGATATACTAAACGGTACGCAGTACAGCAAATACTCAATAATATTTTTGATTCCCTCCGTGAAAATGAGATATCCTGATGGAATTGTTTGAATTTGTACAGGATAATTACCCTATCCACACATCTCGAAAGGTTTAAAATTGATTTTCAGAGAGACAGTATATCAAAGTAATAGATTGGCCTCGCTGTTCATCAGATTTGAATCCTATTGAGAATGTGTAGGCTGAGGTAAAAAGGGAGTTGCGCGCCCATATTTACCTGTAGATGGGCGAAGAACAAAGGATGACTTCTGGGCACAAATTCAAGAAGTCTGAAACTATGTAGCTTCTCTCCACATTACTGTAGGCATTTAATTTTGTCTATGACCCCAAAGTTGACAGTTTTGTGGGCTGAGGGTTCATATACGCGATATTAATTATGCTAATTTTTTGTGTTTTAGTTTTAGAAGATAATATTTTATGTACATAGACTTCATACTCCAAACTTGTATTAATGCAATTTTATGCTCTAATACCTACCCATAAAATTAACAAACATAAAAAAATATAAACAGCGCGCGATTTGAGCGGAGGAACTTATAAGTAGAAGCAGAACCTTCATAACCTCTCGGCTACCGTAACGTTGTTCTAGATCTGTTAAACCATTGCCTGCTTGGGTAGTGTGGGGGTAGTGTGTCTACCTCACATTTAACAGGTCGCGAGTTCGAATCTCGCTTACGGTGAGTTACCCGAGAAGGTTTTTTCGGGGTTTTCCCTTAACCTACGAGGTCGAATGACGAGTAATTTAAAGCTCTATGTACCCCGAGATCATTTGAGCACATTATTTCGCCAATTTCATTCATCGTCCGATATGGCCAACCAGATTAAAGGACCTTAAGCTTTAAAAAAGAAAACAAGTAGCCATTGCGCTGCCAGTCACAAACCAATTACAGCTTTTATGAACATACTACTCCAGGCTCTTCGATTAACACATGGAATCTGGGGATGATATGTGACAAATATGACCTTTGGTCATAACAGCATGCATTTATATGCAAATCCTAAGTCTACTGGTTGATAGCTCATAATAACTCCATGGCACGACAGCTCACAAGGAATCTTGGTCTACCGCCCGGCCGCTGCGTCCCCATCTCGGTTCTGGGTGGGAAGTAGTATTGAAGGGTGAGACGTGGTCAGTTCCTCAATCCCTCCCGGCCGGTTAATGCGGTCCTTTCGACCTGGAGCCATCAATTGGCTCGCCAGGAACCTTACGAGGCTGAATACACCCCGGAATAGGTCTCTCAGGGGCGAGGGGGGAAACCCCATCTGGCAAGCAACTACGCTAAGGTGTACTGATTATACGTAGTTGTGTTCTGGGCTCGTCGGATGAGGAGTGGGGACAGGGGAAAGCGAGATCTGGTTACCCGGTGAGCTGCTATGCAGTAGTCATTCTTGTAGATATGTGCATTAATCTAATTGTGCCCTCCTTGCAGAAGAAGTTCAATGCTATAAGAAGATGTGCATTCTTTTCATAATGTCTGAAGTTAAGAAATGTAAGGTAGTGCATTCAGAAGGGTATGGCATTGTAAGCAGCGTTATGGATACATGTGATAAACTCTGAATAAACAGTATTTATATCCAGTAACACAAGCTGTATGTTACACGCAAATAATAAAGAGAAATCATAAGGAGACGAAAGAGCTGCGGCCAAGAAAAGGAACTAGTGTATTGAGCACTCCTGGAAAAAGAAGAAAAACTAGACCAAATCATACTAGTGTGCAAAGTGATGACTTTGATGCTGCCGTTATAGGAAGAATAATACATGATTCTTATGTTCAGGAGAATCGAGTACCGACAGCCAGGAAATTGCTGCCCATTGTGGAAGAGAGAGTTTGTTTTTCTTGGGGGAGAATTGTTAGGGCTAATTTTGAGAAAATCAAAATTGTCCAAAAATAACACACATACACGATAGTGGGGATATGAACATCTTTGTGTCGCATCTTGGAAGATACTGAACTTAAGTAGGTACCAACTCTGGTATTTAACGAGCTGTTCGTTTTTGAGCAATGCCGCCGACAGACAGACACACACACCTCTTCTTCCTCCTTCTCTTCTTCTTCTTCTTCTTCTTCTTCTTCTTCTTCTTCATCTTCTTCAGAAAATGAAACGGCGTGGTCAGAATTGGACATGGAATTGGCACGGCCAGTACTATATAAACATAGGCTACATGTTATTCTTCAACAGCGTTTATTACTTTCTCTGCTCGTACTATGTACATAGTGTATAGAGAAGGTATTGTATTCCACCCAAAAATTCGATACCGAGATTTCACTGAAAATACATGTTTTAAGTTCCCCAGAATCCAAAAAAACCAACACATTTTTGGAAAAAGTTCCATGTGTGTGTGTCTCTAAAACATAATATCAAACTTGGTATTTAAGTTTGCTATCCCTTATACCCTTTACATAGAACTTTTTTTCGAAAATTTCGATTTTCTCAAAAACGGCTCTAACGATTTTGATTAAAATATCGTATATTAAAGATGTTTACCTCACAAATAAAATGTATATCTTGAATTTTCTGGGAATAGCCTCTGAAGACTACTTTATTCTGGATGAATTTTGCGGAATTAGCATAACTGCTAAGATGGACAAAAACTTACCACACAGAAAATGTAGAGCACATTAAAACAAAAAATTTATGTTATATACATTTTTTACGTGGAGTTGATCGTTTTTTAGGTATTCCTTGTTTTTGGTTTCAGCTTTGAAAAACATACCTTTCACATACAGGAATGTGTCAACTCCTGTCCATACAAACAAAGGAACTTCGGTCACATAGCAACCAGCTTTTGACTATCACTTTAACCTATGGTACTCCCAAGGAAGCAAGTAATAAGACTATTTCTGCTATTTTTTTTTTTCGATTAGCATGAAGTAAATAGAAGCATAAGTAGAGAAAGTCATATGAATGGAACACATCATAATTTTTTTTGCGTGTGCGACCTTATCTGTACTCATGTGTGTGTTGTGTGCGCATTCTTTTCAAGGTCCACGAGCTGGGAACGCAACTAAACGGATATGAAATGCTGTTAAACAGTAGATTTTTCTTCGCCGTATGGCACTAATATCCTCTAGCTTCAGCGCGCTGTTATCACTTAGAAACAATTTAGCTTTCAGCATGGTGCTCCATCAAGGATCGAGTTCGATCTTGTGGGAATCTTCCCCCCACCCCCGCCCCCGGGTTAAAAATATACATGAGACAGAAACTATATCCGATATCTTTTTTGACATCTCCGCTTGATTTATGAGCACGTGGGGACGAGAGGAAGGGAAGTAAAAAAAGCAGGCTGTGGTATCCATTCGGGCTATCTACGTCATTTTGGGTTTAAAGCGATAACGGTGCCTTAACCGCGTCGAGTGTGTATGTGAACTTTCATTATTATTATTTCCTTTTTGCCTACATTTCATCATGCCTCTTGTACCACATGCCCGTGGTTTCCTATATTATTGGAGAATGGGTAAAAAGAAAAAAAAATTGGGAGGAGGGGGGTTTGGATGGGTTTAGCTGCTTTCGCCGTGGGATCATTTTTAATAACAGATGGTTATAACGTGCGCCTATGTATATGTCTCTCTTTCTGGTAAATGTGAAAAGTGCTTCAACGAGAATGGTTAATTTAAAGGTGCATAAAAGACTGCGAATATATCTAGGTATTGAATATGTGCGCGTGGAGTGGGAAAATACGGTTTCAAGCGCGCATGCGTGATATGATATTCGTCGGCATCCATCAACACATTCAACAAACGGAATCAATCGGATTCAACTCTTTCAGTCGACCTTCTATCACCGATCCATTGCTATCTGCAATCAGTCTCAAACTTAAGGGGATTACGGGTGAAATTTGAGCCATTTTCGGTAAAAATCTGATGTATTCAATTAACATTGCTGGTTCCCGTAGCCGCGCTCGCTAAAGTGTCTCGCTTTGGTGCTTCGCGCCGCACGGGATCGTGGGTTCGAGTCCCACATTGGGCATGGGTGTTTCTGTGTTTGTAAATGTGTTTGTGTTTGTGAATGTATACGTAAAAAGGAAAACGAATAGGTCAAACTAGGAAATTTAGAAACTAGAAAAAAGAGGTAAAAAGGAATACAGCGCCGGAGTCCTGACAAGCCTCCGGAACTGTATTAAAAAAAAAAAAAATTAACACGACTTTTTCTACATCTCTGCTACAAATGATTACTTTCTCTACACGTACTATGTACATAGTGTATAGAGAAGGTATTGTAATGCACCCAATAATTCAATACCGAGATTTCACGGGAAAGACATGTTTTGAGACCCCCTGAATAAAAAAAAGCATTTTTAGAAAAATATCCGTGTGTAAGTGTCTGTTTGTCTTTGTGTATATGTGTGTGTCTGTGGGCAGCATAGATCAAAAAACGAAAAGACCGTTTAATACCAAACTTGGTATTTAGCTCTGGTATCGTCCAAAAATGCGACACGAAGATTTGGAAGAAAATCCCCCCATCCCCCAACTACCCTTTACATGGAACATTTTTTGAAAATTTTTATTTTCTCAAAAATATCTCTAACGATTTTTATTTAAATACCGTATATTAAAGATATTTACCTCACAAATAAAATGTGAATTTTTCTGGGAAGAGCCTCTGAAGACTGCTTTATTCTGTATGAATTTTACGGAATTTTGCATAACTGCTAAACCATAAGAGATGGACAAAAAGTTAGCACAGAAAATATATTTTACATTAAAACACACAATTTATGTTATCTACGTATTTTCGTGGAGTTGATAGTTTTTTAGATATTCCTTGTTTATTGGTTTCAGCTTTGAAAAACATACTCTGTCATACAGGAATTTGTCATCTCCTGTTCATTAAACAAACAAAGGAACTTCAGTCACATAGCAACCATCTTTTGACTATCACTTTAACCTATGGTACTCCCTTATTTCGCTGCTACTTACAAGGAAGCAAGAAATAAGACTATTTCGGCTAATTGTTTTTCTCAATTAGCATGAAGTAAACAGAAGCATAAGCTTTTTAACAATAATTTGTTGCAAAAAGTCATGTGAATAGAACACATCAGATTTTTTAATTTTGCAATCCACCATAACTTAAATAAAATTAATTTTCAAGATTCGTAACCCTACAGTGACGCTGAATTCCACTTGCTTTGTTAATGTTCAACTGTCAGTAAAAACCTTTTTGTTTGAGTGTGCACACAGTAATCCTTAAAAACAATTTGGCAACAAGGATAGGGTGGTGTTTTCTGCAATGAGCCTTTTTGTGTGATTTTTCGTTCTGTTGAAAGTGTTTGGAGTATCTTTGCTCGTTAGCTGAGTCCAATTCTTTGGAAGATTTGTCGTTGCTCTTTTTTTTTCTCTTTCTTTCTTCTTAAGAGTTCACTTTTTTTGATGTTGTTGTTTTTTTTCCCACAAGGCAACGACAGGAAGTTGTTGCCAAAGAGTGAAATGCTACCAGAGGAAACAGACAACGTCGGTTTAACGTACAATTAACAAATGTTTTGGAAACAGCTAAATCTACAGTGCTGAGCTTTTAAAACTTTATGTATTTAGATAACGTGATTCATCCGTGAACGATTAAGAAAAAATCAAAGAATTATTTTGTTTATTAATACAATGTAATTAACTCTGACAAGTGAGAAAAAGTATATGTTTTATGTTTAAACTTTAACTACAAATTAACTGAAGCTAAGGATGGGAAGGCGCCTCCATTAAAAAGCATTTCCAAATTTAAAACTTATTTTTTCGAAAATGTTTGCTAACACTTTTGTATACTAAATTGGTAATTAAGTTCTGCATTTTCCAAGGTGCCACACGAAAATTTCAAGTAAATCCTTCCACCCAAAACTATTCCTTACATGGAAAATTTTCGAAAATGTTGATTCTCTTGAAAACGACTTTAACAATTTTGATTAAAATACCGTATAATACAGTGTCAAGAAAGTTACGGAATTGGTCAATAAAACACAAAAATGAATTATTCATCCGATTTTATTTTATCGCCTTCAAAGTAGGCCCCTTCTGAAATTATACATTTATGCCAACGAATAATCCAATCATCAAAACATTTTTGTAGGCACTTTTAGGAATTGATGTCAATTGTCGCCGCGAATTTTCCTTTGTCTTCTATCGACAGAAAACGGGTGCCTCGAAGTGGTAACTTGAGTTTTGGAAAGAGAAAGAAATCAGCAGGAGCCAGATCAGGTGAATACGGTGGTTGTTCGATGAAATTTGTTGAGTTTTTGGCCAGAAATTCGTTCACAATAATAGCCTTGTGAGCTGGTGCGTTATCGTGATGGAGAATCCATGAGGTGTCGTTCCACAAATCTGGCCTTTTTCGCCACATTTGTTCTCCCAAACGCCGCATAACCACTTTTGAATACTCAGGCAAAAGTCTTTATTTACCATCTGACCTTTCTTTTCAGTGCATTCAAAAGTGGTCGAGATGTGGTGGAAGATTTGCCTCGCTCTGGTCGGCCATCAACGGTTTCAACTGAACTGAACATCGCTAAAGTGAAGAAAATGGTGTCTGAAAATCCCCATTTAGGTCTGAGAGAGATTGCCGCTGAAATTTCTGTGTCTCACGAATCGATTCATACCATTTTAAAGGATTGTTTGGGCATGACACGCGTTGCAGCTCGGTTAGTTCCGAAAGACTTGAATTTTCTACGAAAACTCAATCGCGTAAGGATTGCTGAAGACATAGTAGAACGAGCCAGTACCGACCCCACATTCATGAAACGCATTGTAACTGGTGATGAGACGTGGGTTTACGAGTTTGACACTCAAACCAGTCAACAAGCTTCCGAATGGCGCCTTCCAACTGAATCGAAACCTAGAAGCTCGATCAAAACTGAAGGTCATGTTGACAGTTTTTTTCGATTATCGCGGTGTCGTGCACTCAGAGTTCTTGCCAGAATGTCAGAAGGTAAATAAAGACTATTATCTGATCGTTATGCGGCGTTTCAGAGAACAAATACGGCGAAAAAAGCCACATTTCTGGCTATTATTGTAAACGAATTTCTGGCCAAAAACTCAACAAATGTCATCGAACAACCACCGTACTCACCTGGTCTGGCTCCTGCTGATGACTTTCTCTTTCCAAAACTCAAGTTACCACTTCGAGGCACCCGTTTTCAGTCGATAGAAGACATAAAGGAAAATTCGCGGCGACAATTGACATCGATTCCTAAAAGTGCCTACAAAAACTGTTTTGATGATTGGATTATTCGTTGGCATAAATGTATAATTTCAGAAGTGGCCTACTTTGAAGGCGCTAAAATAAAATTGGATGAATAACTCATTTTTTGTGTTTTATTGGCAAATTCTCGAACTTTCTTGACCCAGTAGGATATATACACACAATAGAACTTCATTAATCCAGATCCCTATAGTCCGGACTTCTCTTAATCCGGTCAGCCGTTTAATACGTGACAACCTTCACTCGCACTGCCTCCCATCAGTCTCAGTCGGTAGGCCTACGTGCCGCAGCTAGTGAAGGTTGTTGACTTTCCCAAGGTTGAGTTGCTTGCACGAGTTAATTATTAAAGAAATTATGTAATGTCAAAGGAGGACAACAAAAGATCAGCAGTTTATTCAAGCCATTAAGGTGTCAAGTGTGATCAATTTCAATGTACCTTGATTGCCATGCTCGAACTCTCTGCGGCGCAACGACGATATCTTGTATATTAGATAACCTCTGTATTTCTTAAGTTTAAAATACACGCTGTTCTTACTGAATAGAGCGTTTTAATATCTACCAAGGCTAATTTCATTGATTATTTTGTTTATTCCGGGCTTTTATTAATTCGGAAAAGCTAGAACCCCAATTAGACCGGATTAATAAGGTTCTACTTATGTATATAAAACACTATGATCAGTTTTAGTTTTTCTTCTCGCCTCTTGCCTAATATCAGTCTTCTGAAATCTCAACTGCCTATCCTTAAGTAGAAATTTACCTATCCCGTCCATGTCATCCGTGCCTGCCAGTAGCGTCCAACATACTCCTCTCCATTCCTCTGTACCCCTACATCTTTTCAAGATATGGGTCCACGACTCTTCCTCCTCTCATACCATTCTCGTCAGCACAAAAGGCTAAATATCTCATGGAAGGTAGGCTATACAAACCCTCACGAGGACTCTGAATGAAAGCCAAGAGTGTTGGCAGACAACAACGGAGTAAAGTTTGAAGAGAAAAGGATAGTATTCTCTTTTTATCAGCATAATGCCATTGCCGGCTAAGTCGCTGAATCGGAAATTAACACAGAGATGCTCTTTGATGCCGCGCGTTTCTCGAAGAAAATATCGATTGTTGCGCTCCTTCCAAAAGAAGAGGGCGAAAAAAGCCAAACAAACAAAACACTTCTGTGGAGTGTTAATATCGCTATTAAATTAATTTGATAAAATCTTTTAAATTTTCCTTGCAGTTGGAGATATTTAAAAGGGAATGGAGATTATTAATGTTCCTCTACTTGTTCTTAGGACCGGGAGGAGGAAATTTAGAGATAAAAAGAAATATGTATACTAACGAGCTATTTCCTTCTGTTCTTTATGGTTTCAAATGTTGGCAGCAGTGCCTGATTTTCTCTGTATCTCATATTTCCCTTTTGTTTTTCTTCTTCCTCATACTTCTCATTTATTTGCCTTTCATTTAATTTCTTATTCCACTTTTCATTTTCTCCTTATCACATACCTATATTTTTCTTTCCTTATTTACACTTTTCAATTACATTTCCCTGTATCCTTAGCGCCCCTTATCTTATTTTCTACATACTTTAGTGTTTCTCATTTCCTTTTTTGTAATTTTAATCTCTTTTCTATTTTCTATCTTATTACTTTCTCTACTAATCTTGTAAGTAGAGGAAGAGTTATACTGCAACCAAAAATCCAGCTCGAGATTTCACCAGAAATGCTCCCTCAACCCCAAAAATCACTTTAGGAAACCGGTCCACGTGTGTGTGCCAACATAATTTAAATATCTAATGTTTTCCATTCACATGACTTTCTTTAACATTTCTTACAAAGGATTCTTCTTTTGTTTTCGTAAAGCTAAGCCAGATAAACATTAGCAGAAATGGTCTTATTACCCGCTTCCTTTTGAGTACATAAAGGAAAATAAGGGAGTACACTAGGCTAAAGCGATAGTCAAATCTTTTAAAAGTTATCGCAATTTGAAACAATTGAAATCTGGTTCTCTTTTGCATTCCCTTGAGGAGTAAAACAAAAGAATGAAACGATGTTGACTCGTCCCGTTTGAGAAACGTTTAAGTAGTTTAAAATTGAAACCGTAAACAAGGAATATCTCGAAAACGGGATAACTCTACAAAAAAATGTATATGGCATAAATTGTATGTTTTAAAATACATTTTATACAGTGCTTTTTTGTCTATCTCTTACGGTTTACGAGTTATACAAAAGTCATCCAGAATGGAAAAGTCTTCAGAAGTTATTCTTAGAAAATTCAACATAAACATTACCTTTGGCATTTTAATCAAAAACGTTAGAGCCATTTTGAAAAAAATATTTTTTTTTAAAAAAGTTCCATATAAGAGTAGTTACCTATGCGTGGATACCGAACTTGAACGAGTAGTTTGGTATTTAATTGACTTTTCCTTTTTGAGCAATACTGCTCACCATAAAATAATTAAATTAGGCTTTAAATCGTTAGTCCGAAATCACTGATTAAATCCTCTTAATTTCATTAAAATATATTTTAATTTTTGACTGCAAAGCATGTTTAAAGTAATGTTATAATTATTAAAAGTGATACCATTAGTTGTATCTAACATACACCGACATTTTCATTAAAATGCTTTTTTTTTTGGTTCAAGGGGTCCCAAAACATGCATTTCTGGTGAAATTTCGGTGTCGAATTTTTGGGTGGACCACAATACCTTATCTATCTATCATGAATGCACATTCTAGCACATGATAGAGAATGTGAAACCGAAATAATGGATAAATCCCAAATTTGGCCTTTTGTCCAGCATCTTCCAAAGATGCGACACGAACGTTTTTTACTTTTTCTATACGAACTATGTACATAGTGTATAGAGAAAAAATTCGCTGCCGAGATTTCACAGGAAATACATGTTTTGAGACTCCCTGAATCCCCCCAAAAAAAGCATTTTTAGAAAAATGTCCGAGTGTGTCTGTCTGTCTGACTGTGTCTGTGCAACATAGCTCAAAAACGAAAATACCGTTAAAACAAAAATTGGAGTTTAAGTTTGGTATCTTCCAAGGATGCGACATGAAGATTTTCAAGAAAACCCCTCACCCCGAACTACCCTTTACACGGGAAAAATATTTGAAAATTTTAATTTTCTTAAAAATGGCTGTAACGATTTTGATTAAAATATTGTATTTTAAAGATATTTACCTGACAAATAAAATGTATATCTTGAATTTTCTGGGAATAGCCCCTGAAAACTACTTTATTCTGTATGAATTTTACGGAATTATGCATAACTGCTAAAATGAAAAACTTACTACACAGAAAATGTAGCTCATGATAAAACACACAATTTATGTCATATACATTGTTTTAAGATATTCCTGGTTTTTCGTTTTAGCTTTGAAAAACTTATACTTTTCTCATACAAGAATGTCTTAACTCCTATCTATACAAACAAAGGAACTTCAGTCACACAGCAACCAGCTTTTGGTTATCACTTTAACCTATGAAACTCCCTCATTTCGCTTGTACTTACAAGGAAGCAAGTAATAAGACTATTTCTGCTAATTAGCATGAAGTAAATAGAAGCATAAGTATTTAACCACAATTTGTTGCAGAGATGTAGAGAAAGTCATGTGAGTGGAACACAGATTTTTTCTCGAGAATTTGTAATAGCAAGAGGAATAAAACAAAATCTTATGTTTTCCATTTACATGTCATTCTCTAGATTTATGCAACAAATTATTATTAAAAAGCTTATGCTTCCATCTGCTTCATGCTAATCGAGAAAAAATTAACAGAAATAGTCTAATTACTTGCTTCCTTGTCAGTAAATGCGAAATAAGGGAGTAACATAGGTCAAAGTGATAGTCAAAATCTGGTCGCCATGTGACTGAAATTCCTTTGTTTGTATGGACAGAGTTGACAAACTCCTGTATGAGAAAAGTATAAGTATTTCAAAGCCGAAATAAAAAACAAGAAATATCTAAAAATTGATCAGTTCCACGAAAAAAAATGTGTGTAGTAAGTTTTTGTCCATCTCTCGGTTTTTATACAAAATCCGTAAGATTCATCCAGAATAAAGTAGTCTTCAGAGGCTATTCCCAGAAAATTCAAGATATACATATTATTTTTCAGGTAAATATCTTGAATATACGATATTTTAATCAAAATCATTTGAGCCATTTTGGAATGAATCAAAATTTTCGAAAAAATTTCCATGTAAAGGGTAGTTTGGGGTGGGGATATTTTCTTGAAAATCTTTGTGTCGCATCCTTGGAGGATACCAAACTTAAATACCAAGTTTGGTCTTTTCGTTTTTGAGCTATGCTGCCCACATACACACAGACAGATAGACAGACAGACATATACAGGGTCATTTTTCTAAAAATGCTTTATTTTTTTATTCAGGGGGTTTTAAAACACATATTTCTGTAGAAAATATCGGTATCGAATTTTTAGGTGATTACAATACCTTCTCTGTACACTATGTATATATAACGTAAAGTGTGTTTTAACGTGCTGTACAATTTTTGTGTGGTAAGTTTTAGTCCATCTGTTACGGTTTAGCAGTTATGCAAAATTCCGTAAAATTCATCCAGAATAAAGTAGTCTTCAGAGGATATTCCTAGAATATTCAAGTTATACATTTCATTTGTCAAGGAAATATATTTAATATACGATATTTTGATCAAAATCTTTGGAGCCATTTTTAAGAAAATCAAAAATTTTGAAAAAAGTTCCATGTGAAGGGTAGTTGCGGGTGGGGGATATTTTTTGAAAATCTTTGTGTCACATCCATAGAAGATACGAAACCTAAATACCACGTTTGGTATTCAACGGTCTCTTCGTTTTTGAGCTATGCTGTCCACAGACACACACACACACACACACACACACACACACACACACAGACAGACACACACACGGACCTTTTTGTAAAACTGTTTTTTTTTTGCAATCAGGGGATCCTAAAACATGTATTTTTGGTGAAATCTCGGTATCGAATTTTTTGGTGGAATACAATACTTCCTCTATACACTATGTACATACATAGTACGTGTAAAGAAAGTAAAAACCTGATGTGTTCCATTCACATTACTTTCTCTAGTTACTCCACATATAAAAGGATTAGTCTTTTGACTACATCATGCTATTTCAGATAAACATTAGCAGTATAGATCTTGTTACGTGCTTCTTTGTAAGTAGAAGAGAGATAAGGGAAATACTCTAGGCTAACGCGGTAGTCAAATCTTTTAAAACCGCACGCTATGTGAAACAATAGAAATACGTTGCATGGCTATCAGAAAATAAGAGAGACGAAACGAAAGGTGTCTTCCTGTTTGAGGAGAGTTAACGTAATTTAAGATTGAAATCAATAACAAAGAATATCTAAAACCCAACTCTAGAAGAAAACGTATAAGATAAATTATGTGTTTGAACAAGATCTACACTTTTGTGTACTGCGTTTTTGCCTATCTCCTAGGACTTGTCCGTTATGCAAAATTTAGCAAAACTCATCCAAAATAAAGAGGTCTTCAGAGGCTATTTCCAGAAAATTCAAGATATACATTTTATTTGTGATGTAAATATCTTTTATATACGGTATTTTAATCAAAATCGTTAGAGCCATTTTTGAGAATATCAAAATTTTAGAAAAATGTTTCATGTAAAGGGTAGTTAAGGGAAGGGGGAACTTTCTTGAAAATCATCGTATCGTATCCTTGGAAGATATCGGACTTGCACATCAAGTTCGGTATTTAATCAAATTTTCGCATTTGAGCTATGCTGTTCACAGACACACGCACATACACACACACTAAAAATAGTTTTTTTGGACTCAGGGTACCTCAAACAAAGAATATCTTGAAAAAGATCAACTCTACTAGAAAAACATACATGATAAATATGAGTTACCTCTCTCTAATATTTATCAATTTGCAAAATTCATCCAGAATAAAGAGGTCTTCAGAGGCTATTTCCAGATAATTCTAGATATGCATTTTATTTGTGATATAAATATTGTTTTGCACACGGTATTAATCACAGACATTTAAGTCATTTTTGAGAAAAACATTTTCAAAAATGTTTCCATGTGCAGGGTAGTTTGTGGTAGTGAACTTAAACACCAAGTTTGATATTTATTTGATTTCTGTTTTTGAGCTATGCTGCCCACAAAGAGACACACACAAACAGGCAGACACACCCACGGACATGTTTCTTAGAATACTAGTTTGAATTCAGGAGGTCTCAAAACATGTATTTTCGGTGAAACCTCGATATAGAATTTTTGGGTGGAATACAATTGTACAGTGTACATATGGGCTAGAGAAAGTAATAAATAAAACTCTCTGTTCGTCCGCAAGTATCGGAGGAGGCACATCATTTTAGTAGTACATTACCAGAAAAATTCTAAATTTGTATCAAAATAACTAAAAATAACTCGTACCAACTTTACCAACTCACTTGGACCACAAAATAATTAACTACCTGCTTAAAATTTTACGCTGTAGTTTATCTTTCTCATATGCAATTTAATATTTCAAGCTTTTTAACAAAATTTCGAATTGAGCGACGCAAACGTTGGGATAATGAACTGCTATTTTTACTTTCTCTACATATTCTATGTACATAGTATACAGAGAAAAGACCATTACATGCCAAAATTGGTGCTTATTTTAGTATCTTCCAAGGTGCGACATGAAATTTTCAAGAAAATCCTTCCACCCTAAACTACCCTTTATATGAAACATTTCTAAATTGTTGATTTTCTGAAAAATGGCTCTAATGACTTTTATTAAAGTCTCTTATATTTAAGACATTTACATGCCACATAAAATATATATCTTCAATTTTATGGGAATAGCCTCTAATGACCTCTTTAGTCTGGGTTATTTTTATTGAATTTTGCATAAATGGTAAACCGTAAGAGATAGACAAAAACTTACAACACAAAAAAGGTAGATCACGATAAAGCACACAATTTATGTCATATGCATTTTTTCATGGAATTGTTCGTTTTTTGGATATTCCTTGTTATTAATTTCAGTTTTAAAATACTTGAACTCTTCCCATACGGGAGTTAGTCAGTGCTTGGCCACGCAAAGTAACGGATTTCAATCCCATAACAACCTTCTTTTAAAAGACTTGACTATCACTTTGGCCCATGTATTTCACTTCACACTTATAAGGAACTAAGTAATAAGACCATTTCTGCTAATTTCTATCTCCATTAGCATGAAGTTGAAGAAAAAATAAGCTTTTTAATAGTAACTTGCTACAAGTATGTAGAGAAAGTCATATGAATAGAACATCAGTTTTTTTTTTTTTTTTTTCTCTATGCAACATTAATATTTCAACGTTTTTAACGAAATCTCGAGTAGAACGACGCTACGTTTGGATAATGAACTGCTATTTTTACTGTAATTCTTTTCAATTAGATATGGCCATATAATATAATTCACTTAATTGCAGCTGAGATCCGTAATCCCCGTCTCCAGGTTGAGTCAACGCCCCTTTCGTGTCAACAATTTTAAAATTGCTTTTTTCATAAATATTAATTACACGTAATAGCTCTCAAATTGCGGCATACGTTAAGATAAGCAATGTTTCATGACTTTAGTTTGACACGAGAAGCCAATTTTGTTTTCTTCCTAAGAACGATATTTACTTCATGAGTATTTTCAGAGAAAGCCATCGCTTTTGATTTTACATCACAGAGCGTGTTTTGATTTTGTACCTTCCCTAGTCTGTAAGTACAAATTTCATAATGGATAGAGAAGGTATTGTATTCCACCCAAAATTCGATAATCTGTAATACATGTTTTGAGGTCCTCTTGGTCCGAAAAGGCGTTTTTATAATAAGGTCCCTGTGTATGTGTGCCTGTTTGTGTGAGAAGATTTTAAAAAAATCCCCCCACCTTAACTACCCTTGATATGGAACATTTTTAATTTTCTCAAAAATGGCTCTAACGATTGTTATTAAAATACCGTACATTAAAATATTTATATCACAAATAAAACGTATATTTTAAATTTTCTGGAAATAGTCTCTGAAGCCATCTTTCTTATGGATGAGTTTTGCAAAATTTTGCATAAGAGACAGAGACAGACAAAATTTAGCACACAAAACACACAATTTATGTCATATAATGTTTTCTTGTAGAGTTGTCCGTTCTCAAGATATTCCTTGTTATTGGTCTCAATTTTAAACTACCCAGATTTTCTCAAAGGGACCATGCAAAGCAAATCCTATCTCGATTGTTTCACATAGTGACCAGCTTTTAAAATATCAATATCAATTCTGCTAATGTTTATTTCGATTAGCATGATGTAAATAAATATTGAACAGCTAGGGAAAATTATGTGAATGGAACTGGTCAGATTTTATAGTGAGATATTACGTATATTTTTTGTGCAATTAAGGCGGTCCACAGGGGAAGGGAGGTTTAAGTTGGTTAATGAAATATTCAGCTCCGTCATATCCTTTCTACAAACCCTCTAGTATATGTTCAATCAGTTGTTTGGCAAACTGTTTACGTCGACCCAAAAATGAACGAAATTAACACTCCCAATAGACATTCTACGATATTACTGGTTAGGTATATTTAAGCTTACAATGACCGTGATAATATTAATAAAAAATATGATAATTATCATAAGTAATACCACGAGTGTTTTCATCTTGTCGATAATTGTCCTAAGAGATGAAAATATGAGTTATATTTGATAAGAAAATTCAGCGTAATAGACTATTAGTACTTTATAATATATACGTAGGGAAATTTTATCAGGTTATGGTTGTAATATATAAGTTCTCAAATTGTAAATGGCGCATTCAACCATCTTTATTTACCCAATTTTTACTTTCTCTATACGTACTATGTACATAGGTATAGAGAAGATATTGCATTCCACCTAAAATTTGATTCCGTGTGTGTGTGTGCGTGTGTGTGTGTGTGTGTCTGTGAACAGCATAGCTCAAAAATGAAAAGACCGTTAAATACCAAACTTAGTATTTAAGTTTAGTATCTTCCAAGAATGCGACACGAAGATTTTCAACAAAATCCCCCCATTCCCAACTATCCTTTACATGGACTTTTTTTTTAAAATTTTGATTTTCTCAAAAATTGCTCTTAAGATTTTGATTCAAATATCGTATATTAAAGATATTTACCTGACAATTAAAATGTATATCTTGAATTTTCTGGGAATAGCTTCTGAAGACTACTTTATTCTGGATGAATTTTATGAAATTTTGCATAACTACTAAACAGTAAGAGATGGTAAAAAACTTATCACCAAAATGTAGAGCACATTAAAACACACAATTTATGTTATATAAATGTTTTTCGCAGAGTTGATGGTTTTTACTTTCTCTACACGCACTATGTACATAGTGTATAGAGAAAGTATTGCACTCCACCAAAAAATTCGATACCGAGATTTCACCGGAAATATATGTATGTTTTAGGGTCCCCTGTATCTAAAAAAGCATTTTCAGAAAAAGGTCCATGTGTGTGTCCGTGAACACGATAACTCAAAAATAAAAGGTCAGTAAAATACCAAACTTGGTATTTAAGTTTAGTATCTTCCAGGGATGTGACACGAAGATTTTGAGAAAAATCCCCCCCACCCCAAATTTACCTGACAAATAAAATATATATTTTGAATTTTCTGGGAATAGCCTCTGAAGACTACTTTATTCTGGGTCAATGTTACGGAATATTACATAACTACTAAACCCTAAGAGATGGACAAAAGCTTACCACACAACAAATGTAGAGCACTTTTAAAACACACAATTTATGTTATGTACATTTTTTCGTGTAGTTGTTTGTTTTTGAGATACTCCTAGTTTTTAGTTTCTGCTATGAAAAACTTATACTTTTCTCATCAGAAATTTGTCATCCCCTGTCCATACAAACAAAGGAACTTTAGTCACATAGCAACCAGCTTTTGACTATCAATTTAACCTATGGTACTCCCTTATTTCGCTTCTACTTTCAAGGAAGCAAGAAATAAGACTATTACTGATACTTTTTTTTTCTCGACTAGCATGATGAGAATAGAAGCATAAGCTTTTTAACAATGATTTGTTGCAGAGATGTAGAGAAAGTCATGTGAATTGAACACATCATTTTTTTCCCTTTGTTCACTGAATCCTGAATTATAATATGGCAGAATGTGCCTACACCCAATATACGAATATCTATAGCAATAATAGAAATAGGGAACTATTATTTTATTTCAGCTTTTAATAAGTAGTTCATGAAATGTAAACAAACGTTATTTTATTTGAGGTTATTGTACTCATTGCATACATAAGAAATACAAATAATGATTATTTTCACTCCCTCTTTTAAACTAAATACATTA
Organism: Hymenopus coronatus; assembly: GCA_030762935.1. Classification (NCBI taxonomy): domain Eukaryota; kingdom Metazoa; phylum Arthropoda; class Insecta; order Mantodea; family Hymenopodidae; genus Hymenopus; species Hymenopus coronatus. The sequence continues at coordinate 111,785,927 of CM060886.1, read as the reverse complement.
TGAACTAGATTAAAATGTAAATAAACATTGTAACTGAATGAATTGCTAGTACAAATGTGGAACTGACAATTATTTAAAGTGAAGGTAGGCTGACTGGATTGTCACGTTGTTACCAATAACCAAGACAGGAGATTAAAAATGCGAACGTCATGTGTGAAAGAAATGAACATCAACTGCGCTAAGATTTTTCGACAATATCGCTCCAGTCAGATGACCGCGATTGGTTGAAATTGCCTAATGTCGGCCATTGCATTGGCGTTTTCATAGTGGAGCTGAATTGTCAATTTAAGTCGTCCTCCATGGTCTATGGGTAACATGTTAGCCTCTGGTTCCCAAGGTTGCGGATTGCAACTCGGCAGAGGGCGATGGATTTTTTTGGTGTAAAAACTCCTTAGCATAGCTTTCTTCGGAAGGGAACTAAAGGCATTGGTCCCGTGTCTAGATTTATGACACGTAAAGGAATCTCAATTCTGATCAAGAGGCCTCTGAGCAAAATTTAGCGGTCTTTTACGCCCAGTATGGAATGGGACGCTAAGAGCCATAGTAGTTAAACAGATATTTTATTACTTAGCCCCATATGTACAATGTACATATAGATAGAGAAGGTATTGTAATGCACCCAAAAATTCGATACCGAGATTTCACCGGAAATATATGTTTTGGGGTCCCCTGAGTCCGAAAAGAGCATTTTAAAAAAAAGGTCCGTGTGTGTATGTCTATGAAAAAGAAAGGACGAAAAGACCGTTAAATACTAAACTTGGTATTTAGGTTTAGTATCTTCCAAGGATGCTACACGAAGATTTTCAAAGAAATCCCCCCACCACAAACTAACCTTTACATGGAAAACATGTCGACGATTTTGATTTTCTTAAAAATAGCTCTAACGATTTTGATTAAAATCCCGTATATGAAATCTATTTATGTCCGAAATAAAATATATATCTCAATTTTTTTGGGAATAGCCTCTGAAGACCTCTTTATTCTGGATGAGTTTTGCCGAATTTTGGTTAGGTAACTGCTAAACCGTAAGAGATAGAAAAAAAACTCACTGCACAAAAAATGTACATCACGACAAAACACACAATTTATGTCCTTACATTTTTGTTGTGGAGGTAACCGTTTCCGAGATATTCCTTGTTATTGGTTTCAATTGTGAAGTACTTAAATTTTTCTCAGACAGGAATTGTCCGTTTTTCTTTTGTTCTACTCCTGGCCAAGCAAATAAGTGATTTGGAGTGACAGTCGCATAACGATAGCTTTTAAAACATTTGACAGTCACTTTAGCATAGCTCATTCTCTTATTCTCTCCTACTTATACGGAACAAGTAGTAATAACATTCTGCTAATATTTATCTTGATTAGCATTGTGCTCAAAGAAGAATAATCTTTTGTAGGAGGTTTGTAGAGCAGCTATAGAAAGTCATGTGAGTGTAACACATCAGATTTTTCCATCTATTTACGGACAAATTTTGAAATGGAAAAAGTGATATGTTACAATCACTGGGATTTCTCTATCCTCTTTATTTTATTGGTAGATATTTAAAAGCTTAGTAACCTTCTCTTGCACGTGTATACAACGTACATAGTAGACAGATATTTGATCGGATATACATGTTTTGAGATCCCATTAACAAAATAAAGAATTTTTTCCGGTGAAATCGGTGAATTATCGAATTTTTGGGTGGAATACAATACCTTCTTTGGCTACTATGTTTATTGTAGTACATAATAGTAGAGTAAGTAAAACTATCCAAAATATTTAGTAACTGCAATTTAACACATAACCTTCCTCGTGTTTCACTAGATGTTATAAGCCTGCCTCTCGCGCGCTTTCGATTCTACATTGTTTATTTTTAGCTTTATTTAACATTTTTTTGTTTTATTTTTGTAGTAATTTGTTTTCGTTTCGTTGTTTGTTTTGTTTTGTCCCTCCCCGCCGTCCCTCCTGCACCACGCATGCATGTAGGAACTCCAGATGAGAGTGAACGTGAATGCTAATGGACACGTGTATGGCCAGGTGTCGATGGAGGACCCCGCGGAAGTGGACAAGAGCGCCCTCTACCATGAGCCCTACCACCTCAACATGTACAACACGGGACCAGGGAAACGTCATCCTAGCAGCCCGGACTATACAGGTAAGCAAATGTTCATACCGTACGTCTCTAGGGAGTAAGTGCTTATTTTCCTCAGTTCATGGGTAGCCGTGGCCGTTAAGGCAATGCATCTGTAAAAATCTAACATCTATAGTTATAATTTTTCTACAAAAAAAGATGACCCTCAAACGGGACCGCTCCCTCTACCACTGGGCAATAATCATTACAAACAAAAGACGAACCTGTATTAGGGGGCGAGAGGCAATGTAGTAAAATCAGTTTCCTGGAGACACTGCTTGCAGGTCGAGAATCACGCTTCTTTAGGAACCAGTAAGTGGAAGAATTGGCAACAGCGAGGTTCGGTTTCCAACCGCACAAACCCTAATCCCAAACTATGGAAAAAGAGTGGGGCAGGGTCATCATGTTCTGAAAAAGTACTGTATCTTCTGATTGCTTTGTCATTTTTACCATTGACTCAGAACATAAAATATTTAGGGTGCTTCAAAAGTAATTTCAAACGATTATAAATACATTTGAGTTAGGAAAAAACCGGGTAAACAATTATTAAGTATTGGGAATATTTCTCCATTCTCTTGTTCAACGTACACTATTCTTTATACTACTCCATGCACAGATGATGTCACGGAATATTAGCAGTTTCTTGAGAGATAGGATCCTTCAGTTGCTGCCACAATGTGTTAGGCAACTCCTTCTTTAAGGGAATCTCATGCCAAAGAAAGGTCGTATTTAAATCTGGAGATCGCGGCGGTCACTTTTTTGGAACTTTCGACTGGAGCATTCACCTGTTCTTAAATTGTTAAAGGGATACATAAGTGTTTTGCCCAACAATTTTGATCAAAACCGTAAATTTTGGGATTTTAGTACAAAAACTCCCCATACTTAGTGTACATATTTGCAAAAGTTTTATTTTCCTAGGACGCTGTAACAAATATTTTGATGCTAATTTAAAGCGCTGACCCTCTATATTGAAATTTAAGGTCATTTTTCTGAAGTTGAGTTTTGTTGCTATTTTTCCATATTCAAAATCTATCTTCTCCCCAAAAAATGCTGCTAAAAGTCTGAAGACTTTCCTCAGCGTACTTCACAAAATGTGTTTTAAAGTGTTGCATTGTAATTTTGATATTGGTCATAGTTTTGTTTTAAAAATGGTTATCATAATCATACTCTGCTTTATCTCAGTTTTTTCACTTTATGGTAAAAATAGTTTCAAATAATAATACAATATTGCAAATTTCAATCAAGCATGCTGTTACAAAGGTATTAAGAAATGTAGCTTTGACATACACTTTGGATATAATAACTGTAAAAAAAGATAGATTTTGAATTTTCCTAATAAAATGTATATAAATTAATCTGAAACTTGGTATAAATACTTCTGTTATTTCTAGTAATTCCCTGCAAAAAAGTAAAAACTCTGGCACTAATGCTTCAGAAAATGAAGTCTAGCGTTTCGATGTCCTCTTAAGGGTTCTAAATTTTCAGAGACCTTGAGAAAAACGCCTCTTGCTTTCATAATATCATTGATTCAGCAGCATTCTATCATTTAGTGATACAGTCGTGAATTCTAACTTACAAATTCTTATGGTGTTATGAATAAAATTAGTAATGTTATATTTAACAAAGCTGCATCCATGGCAACGGTGAACTGAAAAAATAAAAGAAAAACAGCTCTATTGTTTCCCCAGTATGTGCTTTCTTTTGCTTTTATCATATCTCACATATTATAATATTTATAGCGGTTTAAAGTTTGATGCGAATTTTGAAAAATCCGTATATAATTGTACCCCTGAAATAATTATCAATTTAATATTAATACATGGAAAACTAAATCAAAATGATCCAACTCTTTTCCATGTAGCTAATTGGGGGGGGGGGGATTTCCTTGAAAATCGTCGTGTCGCATCCTTAAAAGATACTGAACTTAAACACCAAGTTTGGTATTTAACGAACTTTTCGTTTTTGACCAATGCTGCCCACAGGCGCGCGCACATGCACACTCACAAACACACACAGTCAAGGACAGTTTTCTAAAAGTGATTTTTTGGATTCAGGGAGTCTCAAAACATGTATTTCCGCAGAAATCTCGGCATCAAGTTTTGGGTGGAATACAATATCTATCAAGTTTGGTATTTAACCAACTTTTTGTTTTTGAGCTGTGCTATCCATAACACACACACAAACAGACCGACACTAACACGAACATGTTTCTACATATTTTTTTGGATTCAGGAGGTTTCAAAACATGTATTTCCGATAAAATCTCGGTACCTATTGACTTTTTAGGTGTAATACAATACCTTATCTATCACTATGTACATTGGGCATAGGAACATTGTTGTTTAGTAGTTATAATAATTATTGGGGATTAATTATGAATCTATATATGATGTATGTTTGACGTTTTAGTTATTCATTTATATTTTTTTATATTTTAGAAATGTTATTAGTATTTTACTCTCTCTACACGTACTATGTAGATAGTGTATAGAGAAGGTATTGCATTCCACCCAAAAATTCTATATCGAAATTTCACCGGAAACACATGTTTTGGGTCCCCTGAATCCACAAAAAGTATTTTTAGAGAAAGGTCCGTGTGTGTCTCTGTCTGCGGACAGCATAGCTCAAAAACGAAAACACTGTTGAATACCAATTTAAGTTTGGTATCTTCCAAGGATGCGACACGAAGATTTTCAAGAAAATACCCCCACCCCAACTACCCTTTACATGGAACTTTTTTCGAAAATTATTTTCTTAAAAATGGCTGTAACGGTTTCTATTAAAATCTCGTATATTTAAGATATTTACTTGACAAATAAAATGTGTATCTTGAATTTTCTATGAATAGCCTCTGAAAACTACTTTATTCTGGATGAATTTTACGAATTTTTGCATAGCTGCTAAACCGTAAGAGATGACAAAAACTTACCACACAGAAAATGTAGAGCACATTAAAACACACACTTTTTGGTATATAACTTTTTTTCGCGAATTTGATCGTTTTTAAGATATTTCTTGTTTTTAGTTTCTGCTTTGAAAACTTAATCTTTTCTCATACAGGAATTTGTCAACTCCTATCCATGCAAATGAAGGAACTTCAGTCACATAGCAACCAACTTTTGATTATCACTTTAACCTATAGTAGTCCCTTATTTCGCTTCTGCTTACAAGGAAGCAAGTAATAAGACTATTTCTGTTTTTATTTTCTCGATTAGCGTGGAGTAAAGAGTAGCATAAACTTTTTAACAATAATTTTAGATATAGAGAAAGTCATGTGAATGGAACACATACGATTTTTATTTTTGTTTGTTTAGTTATATTTTTCCTTTTTATATTTTATTTTTATAATATTATTATATTATTAAAATTCTGGCATTGGTTTAAGTAATTCGGTTTCAGGGTTATTATGTAGATTTTTATTTTACTTTATTATATTTTATTTTATTTATTTTATGTACATGCGAACTAGAGAAAGTAATACACCTATGTAAGAATGGTTTGTTGCAGAAACGGCAGAGAAAGGTGTGTGAATGTAATGCACAATGTTTACTCTCATTTATATGATATATCTAATGAAGTATAGATATAAAAGCAGTATAATAAATTCTCTTCCATCTTGTATGAAATAAACTGTTCCACTTTATTTGAATATTTCGGGAATATTTTTTTGCCTATCTGCCGTGCGATTTAAAATGGTATAAACCATACGTCATGTGCAATGTTTAAATGCCGAAACATTTAAAGCCAGGCTTATTGCTTCCTCTTTATCCAGGGAATATGCTTTTAAGCCTTTCTTTCCTTTTTTTTTTTAAGCCGCTGTCTGGTACGTAGTGCGAAATAAATGGATAAAACGTGTTAACTTTCTCTCTTGCACACCTTTCGGCGAGATGAAGAGGTAGGGGGGAAGCCTGGCATCGCAGAAAGCGCATATTAAAATACTAAAGCACAAGAAACTTTTACTTTTGTCTTCTCAGCTATTTTCCATGCCTACATAAAACAGTTTCAGCACTTTAAATGAGGAATATTGTTTTGTGACTGCTTAACTTTTTGATAATAGCTTTGTTTTACGAGGGTCATTTCAATGCGTACCTCTGCTGCAGGGTCATAGTCAGAAATTCACTCAACGAGGTAACTTGTGCAACTCGCATAACATTCAATCCCTGGCGACAACTCATTCTGATACACAGGTGTTTATAATCCATGAAGTGTTAGTTATCACTTGTCTATTAGAAAAAATCTTATGTGTACCATTCACATGACTTTCTCCATATCCCTGCAACAAAGTATTCTTAAAAAGCTTGTACTACTATTTACTTTATGCTAATCAGAAAAAATGAGCAGAAAAAGTCTTATTACTTGCTTCTTTGTAAGTAGAAACGAAATAAGGGACTAACATAGGTTAAAATGATACTCAAAAGCTGGTTGCTATGTCAATGAAGTTCCTTTGTTTATATGGATAGGAGTTGACAAGTTCCTGTATGAGAAAAGTATAACCAAAAATAAGGAATGTCTCAAAAACAACGAACTCACGAAAAAAAATGTATATGACATAAATTGTGGGTTTTAACGTGCTCTACATTTTTTGTGTAGTAAGTTTTGTCCATCTCTTACGGTTTGGCAGTTATTCAAAATTCAGTAAAATTCATCCAGAATAAACTACTCTTCAGAGGCTATTACCAGAACATTCAAGAAATACATTTTATTTCCGGGTAAATATCTTTAATATACGAACTTTTAATCAAAATCGTTAGAGCCATTTTTGAGAAAATCAAAATTTTCGAAAAAAGTTCCATGTAAAGGGTAGTTGCGGGTGGGGGGATTTTTTTTTTTTCAAAATACTAAGTTTGGTATTTTACCGACTTTTCGTTTTTGAGTTATCGTGTTCACAGATACACAGACACACGGACACGATCCTTTTTGTGAAAATGCTTTTTTTGGATATTGGGGACCCTAAAACATATATTTCCCGTGAAATCTCGATATCGAATTTTTGGGTGGAGTGCAATACCTTCTCTATACACTATGTACAAAGTGCGTATAGAGAAAGTAAAAACTTGATGTGTACTATGTATATGACTTTCTATAGCTGCTCCACAAACACACTTTCCTTTATCTACGTCAGCTAATGTAGGCAAGCAGCAAAATTGGTTTTATTATTTGCTTCCTTGTAAGTACAAGGGAAATAAGGGACTATATTAAGTTAAAGCGATAGGCAAATCTTTGAAAATCTGGTCGCTATGTGAAACAATTGAAGTTCGATAGGTAGAGTCAGTCCAATGCCATAGCCGGGATTTGTAGCACGGATCACCCGGTCTCTATCCATTGAAATGAAATGCCATTTTATTTATGGACGCTCTTTAACTGCTGTGGTTCTCTGCGTCCCATTCTATACTGGGCGTGAAAGATTGCTTAATTTTACTCAGAGGCCTCTCTATCAGGCTTGCGGTTCTTTAACGTGCCGTAAATATACGACACGGGACCAACGGCTTTATTCCCTTCTGAAGGAAGGCATGCTAAGGATTTTTACGCCCGAATAAAACTTTCGTCCTCCGTCGGGTTTGAACCCGCGACCTTGGGTATCTCTAGCCGTTGCTATACCACTGACCTACCATGGCAACATACCGGCATAGTATTCAGCAACTGAGGGGTCCGTGGTTCAATTCCCGGCTATGGCATTGAATTTTTCAGACTGACTCTACTTATCCAACTCCTGTCCTACACAGCTTGTGTGAAAAAAAAATTAAATTAATACTAATTGAGGTTCGGTTTGCTTTACATGGTCTAGTTTAAGAAAAGTTAGTTGGAAATTGAAACCAATAACTATGAATATCTCAAAAACGTCAACTCTTAAATAAAAACGTTTATTTCACAAACTATGTGTATTAACCGATCTAAATTTTTGTACAGTAGATTTTTGTTTGTCTCTTTCGGTTTAACCGTTTTACAACTCGACTGGAATAAAGGGCTCTTCAGAGGCTGTTCCCAGGTGTTTCAAAATATGAATTTTAATTATGATGTAAATATCTTTAATATACGGTATTTTAATGAAATACGATAGAGGCACTTTTGAAAAAATAAATATTTTCTAAACTTTTTCCATGTAATGTGTAGTTTGAGGTGGAGGATTTTCTTGAAAATCTTCGTGTCGCATCCTTGGACGATGCTGAACATAAATATCAAGTTTGGTGTTTAATGAACGGAACTTCTACTAAAATTGTGTTTTTTTTTTTTTTGTTTTTGTTTTTTTAATTTTTGCTTTCTCTAGCCCATATGTACAATGTACATAGTGGATAGAGAAGGTATTGTATTCCACCCAAAATTCGATACCGAGGTTTCGCCGGAAACATATGTTTTGTGGTCCCTTGAGTCCGAAAAAAGCAATTTTAGAAAAAAGGTCCGTGTGTGCGCGCGTGTGTGTTTGTATGGATAACTTAGTTAAAAATGAAAAATCGGTTAAACACCAAACTTTAAGTTCAGTACCTTTCAAGGATACGACACGAAGATTTGCAAGGGGGGCTACCCTTTACATGGAACATTTTCAAAAATGGCTCTAAAGATTTTTATTAAAATACATATATTAAAATGTATATTTTGAATTTTCTGGCAATAAGTTATGCAGAATTTTGCAAGCTGTTAAACCGCAAGAGACAGACAAGAACTCACTACACTAAAGTGTAGATCTCTTAAAATATACAATTTATGTCACATACATATTTCTTCTAGAATTGACCATTTTCGAGATATTTATTGTTATTTGTTTCTATTTTAAATTAATTATCTTTTCTCAAATGAAACCATGCAAAGCAAACCGAACATAAATTGTTTCATATTTTAAAAGATTCGACTATCGCTTTAGCCTAACGTATTCCCTTATTTCCCTTCTACTTACAAAGAAGCAAGTAATAAGGTGCATTCTGCTAATGTTTATCTAGATTAGCATGACATAGATAAAAGAATTATCTTTTTAAGACAAATTTGATTATGGAATAGCTAGAAAAAGTAATTTGAATGGAACACTACATTTGTTTTATTCTGGAGACAATAAAATATGTATTTCCAGTGAAATTTTAGGTGGAATGCAATACATTCTTTACCTTGTACTAAGTAGAAAACATTTAAATACAAGTTTCAGATCCGTTTTTGTGGATTTCGTCTGTGAAAACAGTGGCTGTGTTATTTGTGATGGATTACACCCCCACACACACAATCATAATGCTGTTATTATCTTTTGTTTTAGAACACAGCTTTCTGCACCCTCTTTGTGGCTTCAGCCCTTTTATTTTATTTTGCTTTCTTTTTTATGTCTTTTTACCCCTTAACGTGTGGTTTATTTCAACGCTGGAGTATTTGTTTTCTGTCGGCGCATGTTTTTCTTTGGTTGGTTTCACAAAGCTTGTCTAACAAACCGTGGCATAGAGGTCAGCACTAATATGGTTTTACTCGTGAAATGAAGGGTAGGCGACCACTAATGTCTGTTAATCATGTGGTCTGTTACTGTTCGTCATTGACGGTACATTTTAAGCTAATAATCCGTTCAGAAAGCCATTTCAAAACCACAGCACAGCGTACCGAGGTTGGCTGATAAACTGATTTCAAGTCCACAGTCCATCATATGTTTTGTAACTGTCTACCTGTAACACTCTACTGTTGATGAGGATGGAAACGAACCTTGAGGAAGCCAAAGTTACTGAAGGTTATACAGGGTGACTTATATAGAGCCGACGCATTTCTTTCATTAATTGTTTCAAAACGGTTAGCTAGCGACAACTTATTATACCTAAATTGTAGAGGATTTTCGAGAGATTATTTACTTCTATAGCAAATGTTGAAAATGTCCTCCATCCTGCATAAGGCACAACTCTACACGTCGTTCCATGTTACTGGCCACTCGTTGGAGGACTCTCTTGTCAATAACTTGAATCTCCTTTGTGATGTTGTGCTTCAAATCGTCCAATGTTTGAGGAAATGTGGCGTAAACCCTGTATTTTAAGTAACCCCATTGAAAGAAGTTCGGTGATGTCAAATCCGGAGATCTCGGTGGCCACAGATTCCTGAAAATTATCCGGTCGTCAAAGAAACTTGCAATTAGGTTCATGGATTCATTTTGTGTATGGCATGTAGAGCCATCTTGCTGAAAATATGCTTGACTCAGCTCTGCATCATCCAGTTGCTCAACAAACTCCATGAAAATCAGTCGGTACTCTGCAGTGCTCACAGTGTGGTTAAAACTCCAGGAACAAAAGAAACAAAGAAATCAAAACTCCAGAACATTCTGCTTAATTTGGTGCTAAAATCGGGTCATGGGATGAATTTCCAACGGAATAATTAAAGAAAGAAATGTGTCAGTTCTATATAACTGCATCTGTACAATTACATGCGGTATGAACAGTTTCGAAAATAACCCTCAGCCTTATATTTTCTCTACATGCACTATTTACATAGTATTTAGAGAAGGTACTGTATTCCACTCGGAGATTTCACCAGAAATATTTGTTTTGACACCTCCTCAAACGAAAAAGTGCTTTAGAAAAACGTCCGTGTGTGTCTGTTTGTCAGTGTTGGTGTGTCTGTCTGTCTTTGGGCAGCATAGCTGAAAACGTTAAGTCCGTTAAATACCAAACTTGGTATTTAAGTTCAGTATCTCCAAGGAGGCGACGCCGTGGGTGAGTGGTTTGACCGCTCGCATCCCATCTAGGCGACCCGGGGTCGATCCCAAGCATGTGGGATTCGTGGTGGACGAAGCATCGTCTGCGCGGCTTTTCTCCGGGTCCTCCGGTTTCCCCCGCCATTCATTCCAACAATTGCTCCATCATCACCTTTCCAATCATCCAGTTCATGTTCATGCCTGGCTACAGGTTCTCCATTCTGTGGTTTCGTGCCGTTGGCTCTCCGACAGGCTTCTGACCCCTAGGCAAGCACACGAAGATTTATAAGAAAATCCCCCCACCCCAATTTACAGTTTACAGGGGAAACTTTTTTAACGATTTTGATTAAAATACCATATATTAAAGATGTACGCGGCAAATCAAACACATATCTTGAATTTTATGGGAATAGCCTCCAGCCATCATTATTCGACTGTTGCATAGGATGAAAGTAACTTGGAAACTAACCTTGAGGAAAATTAACAATGACACGCACTATGAATAAACATTTCCATAGCCATATTTTTACTCTCTCTACACCTACTATATAAATAGAGTATAGAGAAGATATTGTATTATACCCTAATATTCGTTACCTAGATTTCACCGGAAATGCATGTTTTATAAGCCCCTGAATCCAAAAAGAGCATATTTAGACAAAAATCCGGGTGTGTGTGTCTGTGTGGGCAGCATAGCTCAAAAACGATACGTCTATCAAATACCAAACTTGGTATTTAAATTCAATATCTTCCAAGTATGCGACACAAATATTTTCAAGAAAATCCCCCCACCTTTATGTACACCTTACATGGAAAAAGTTTCTAAAATTCTGATTTTTTCAAAAATGGCTCTAACGATTTTGATTACAATGACGCATATTAAAGACATTTACACAGAAAATAAAATGTGTATCCTGAATTTTCTAGGAATAGCCTCTGAAGACGTCTTTATTCTGGATGCATTTTTTGGAATTCTGTATAACTGGTAAACTATGAGAGACAGACAAAAACTTACTTACCAAAAACGTAATTCTCGTTAAAAACACATTTATGTTATATACGTGTTTTTCGTGGAGTTGGCCGTTTTTGAGGTATTCTTTGTTATTGGTGTCAATTTTAAAAAAACATACCTTTCTTATATGGGAGCCTCTCAACTCCTGGCCACGTAAAGAAACGGACTTCAGTCCCATAGTAACCACATTTTAAAACATTTGACAGTCCCTTTAGCCTAGAATATTCCCTTATTTCCCTTTTACTTATAAAGAACTAAGTAATAAATAAAGACAATTTCTGCTAATGTTTGTCTCTTATTAGCATGAAGTAGATAGAAGAATAAGCGTTTTAACAATAATGTGTTAAAGAGAGTTAGAGAAAAATCATGTGAATGAAACATAAGACATTTTTACTTTCTCTAGCCCCGTATGTACAATGTACATAGGAATAGAGAAGTATTCTATTCCACCCAAAAATTCGAAATCGAGGTTTCGCCGGAAATACATGTTTTAGGACCCCCTGAGTCCAAAAAATAGCGTTTTCAAAAAAAGGTCTGTGTGTGTGTGTGTGTGTGTGTGTGTGTGTGTGTGTGTGTGTGTATGGACAGCATAGCTCAAAAACGAATAGACGGTTAAACACCAAACTTGGTATTTAAGATTGGTATCTTCCACGGATGCGACACGAAGATTTTCAAGAAAATCCCCGCACCCCTAACTACCCTTTACATGGAAAATTTTTCGATAATTTTGTTTTTCTTAAAAATGCCTCCAACGATTTTGATCAAAACATCACATATTAAAGCCATTTCCATCACAAATAAAACGCATATCTTGAATTTTCTGAGAATAGCTTCTAAATACCTGTTTATTTTAGATGAATTTTGCTTTATTTAGAATAACTAGTAAACCGTAAGAGATAGAAAAAAACTTACTGTACAAAAAATGTAGATCTCGTTAAAATACACACATATGCCACATGAATTATTTTCGTGCACCTTACCGTTTTAGATGTATTCCCTGTTATTAGTTTCAGTTGTGAAGTACTTATACTTTTCACAGACGGAAGTGTCCGTTTTTCTTTGGTTCTACGCCTGGCCAAGCAAAGAGGTGATTTGCAATGACAATCGCAAAACGACAGCTTTCAAAACATTTGACTGTCACTTTAGCATAGTGTATTCCGTTAGTTACAGTCTACTTATAAGGAACTAAGTAACAACATTCTGCTAATGTTTATCTCGATTAGCGTGGTGTTTTAAGAAGAATTTTCTTTTGTAAGACGTTTGTTTGTAGAGTAGCTAGAGAAAGTCATGTGAGTGTAACACATCAGATTTTTTAAAAATATATTTAATATTATTACTTATTACTTTCTCTATCGCATACCTACGTAAAATGTACATAGGTAGTAGATAAAGTACCCTTGAGATTAGATACTGATATTTCACCGGAAATACATGTTTTAAGAAACCCTGAACCCAAAAAGTCAATTTTTGGAAAAAGACCAAGTGTTGTGTGTGTACATATATATGTGTATGTGTGTGTTATATCTACAGTATAACTCAAAAACGAAAAATAATAAAAGAGGCCTCTGAGCAAAATTAAGCCCAGTATAGATTGTAATGCTGAGAACCACAGCAGTAGGGCTTCCGTAAATAAAACTCCATTTCCATTTTTTCAAAACGAAAAGGCCGTAAATACCAAACTTGGTATTTAAGTTCATCTTCCAAGGATATGACACGAATATTCTCAGGAAGATCCCCCCACCCTAAACTACCCTTTACATGGAACATTTTTCTCAATAAATATATTTACATAGCAAATAAAACGTATATCCTGAATTTTCTGGGAATAGCCTCCGAAGACCTGTATATTTTGAATGACTTATGTATTAATTGTTAAACCGTAAAGAGATAGACCAAAGTTATTTCATAAATTATAGATATTGTTAAAACACATAGTTTACGTCATATACATTTCTTGGTACAGTTAACGACTTATGAGATATCCCCTCTTATTTGTTTCGATGTTAAAATACCTTAAACTTTTCTGAAACAGGAAGTTCTCACCTTTTTACTTTATTTATACGCACTATGTACATAGTGTATAGAGAATGTACTGAGTTCCACTCAAAAATTCGATACCGAGATTTTATCGGAAATATATGTTTTAGGGTCCCCTATACCCGAAAAAAGCATTTTCACAAAAAGGTCCGTGTGTCAGTGTGCCCGTGTGACTGTGAACACGATATCTCAAAAACGAAAAGTCGGTAAAATACCAAACTTGGTATTTAAGTTTAATATCTTCCAGGGATGCAACACGAAGATTTTGAGAAAAATCCCCCCACCCCAAACTACCCTTTACATGGAACTTTTTTCGAAAATTTCGATTTTGTTAGAAATGGCTCTAACGATTTTTATTATAATTTCGTAAATTAAAGATATTTACACGACAAATAAAATGTATATCTTGAATTTCCTGGGAATAGCCTCTGAAGACTACTTTATTCTGGATGAATTTTAAGGATTTTTGCATAGCTGCTAAACCGTAAGAGATGGTGAAAAACTTACAACATAAAAAATGTAGAGCACCTTAAAGCGCACAATTTATCTTATACACATTTTTTTCGTGGAGTTGATCGTTTCTGACATATTCCTTGTTTTAGTTTTCAGCTGTGAAAAACTTACACTTTTCTCATACAGAATTTGTCAACTCCTGTCCATATAAACAAAGAAACTTCAGTCACATAGCAACCAGCTTTTGATTATTAGTTTAGCCTATAGTACTCCCTTATTTCCCTTCTGCTTAAAAGGAAGCAAGTAATAAGCCTATTTGTGCTAATTTTTTTCTCGATTAGCATGAAGTAAATAGAAGCATAAGCTTTTTAACAATAATTTGTTGCAGAGAGGTAGAGAAAGTCATGTGAATGGACACATCAGATTTTTATATGTCTTTTGTTTTACTCCTGGCCTGCAAAGAAACTGAGTTTCAATGTCAATCGTATATATATCATTAGCCTAGTGTAATCCCTTATTTCCTATCTACTTAGGAATTAAGCAATAAGACAATTTCTGGTAATATTTATCTCGATTAGCATGATGTAGAGAAAATAATCCATTGTAAGAATAGTTCGTTTGTAGAACAGGCAGAGAAAGTCCTACGAACGGAACATATCAGATTTTTACCATATATCTGTTCAAAACAGAATACACAAAGTACACACGATAAACGATTTATTTCAACCGTTGTTAAGATATAACTTTACTTGCTCTAGACGTACTATGTGCATAGTGTATAGAGAAGATATCGTATTCCATCCAAAAATTTGATACTGAAGTTTCACTGGAAATGTATGTTTTGAAACCCCCTGAATCTAAAGTAAAGTATTTTAAGAAAAATATCCTTATGTGTGAGTATATGTGTGTGGCTGTCTGTCTGTCTGTGGGCAGCTTAGTTTAAAAACGAAAAGTCCGTGAAACACCAAACTTGATATTTAAGTTCAGTATCTTCCAAAAATGCGACACGAAGGATTTCAAGGAAATGCCTCCACCACAAACTACCCTTTACATAGAAAAAATACGTAAATTTTGATTTTCTCAAAAATAGATATATCCATTTTGATTAAAATACGACACACTTAAGTTATTTACATCCCAAATAAAATGTATATTTTGAATTTTCTGGGAATAGCTTTTGAAGACCCCTTTATTCTAAGATGAATTTTGCTGAATTTTGCTCAACTCGTAAACCGTAAGAAATAGACAAAAACTTACCACACAAAATATGTAGCTCTCGTTGAAACACACAATTTATGCCATAACCTTTTTTTTCGTGTAATTAGCCATTTATGAAGTATTCCTTGTTGCTTGTTTCAGATTTAAAATACTTCAACTTTTCTCACACAGAAAATTGTATCCTCAGAAACGGATTTCAACCACATTACAACCAGCTTTTAACTATCGTTTTAGCCTAGACAATTTCTCCTTATGTTTATCTCGACTATAAAGTTGATAGAAGAAGCTTTTTAACAAGAATTTGTTACAGAGATGTAGAGAAAGTAATGTGGATGGAACACAGATGTTTGAAATTGTTTTTTCCTATAATTCTATGAAATTTCCTTGGATCTATCTTTTATCCCTCCCAAAAGTTTAATTTTAGTTCCTGGTTATAAGTCATCCCCGCATTGGCCCTACTCCTATTATAATAACCCTGCATCTTTAACTGTATCATACGATGCATGCAGTCAAAAATATCTATTCAAAGGCATTTTAAAATTGAAATGAAACAAGATATATTTCTCTGTACTAAAAACTAGGGTCTGCAATTAAAAAGATGCAAGAGCCATGCACTAGTAATAACGCAGAGGGTCGCGGATGTATAATAACTTTTTATTTTTTCTACATAGGTAGCTACATAGTACATGGTACAGGTAAACACTCCACCCAAAATTTCGATACGAGATTTCACCGTAAATACACGTTTTAGGGTCCCCTGTATCCAAAAACCTAGAAAAAGTTTCGTATGTCAGTGAGGGCGTCCGTGTGTCTGTGAACACGATAACTCAAAAACGAAAACTCGATAAAATACCAAACTTGGTATTTAAGTATAGTATCTTCCAATGATGCGACACGCCCCCAAACTACCCTTTACATAGAACAATTTTCGAAAACTTTTACTGATTCTTCTGGTAATACCCTCTGAAGACGTCTTTATTCGAGATGAACTTTGCCGAATTTTATTTAACTTCTAAACCTAAGAGATAGACAAAAATTTACCCAACAAAAAAGGTAGATCTCGTCAAAACACAGAATTTATGTCCTTTACATTTTTGCTGTGGAGGTAACCATTTCCGAGATATTCCTTGTTATTGGTTTCAGTTGTGCTTATACTTTTCTCAGACAGGAAGCGTCCGCTTTTCTTTTGTTCTAGACCTGGCCAAGAAAAGAAGCTATTTGCAATGACAATCACATAACGGCTGCTTTTAAAACATTTGACTATCGGTTTAGCCTAGTGCATTCCCTTATTTCTCTCCTACTCAAAGTCATTTTAATATTGAAAGAAACAGGATATATTTCTCTGTACTAAAAACTGGAGTCTGCAACTAAGAAGATGCAAAAGGAATGCGCTAGTAATAACGCAGAGGGTCGCGGATGTATAGTAACTTTTTCTGTTGGCAGTCACTTTCACACAAGACTCGTATTTTTCATTGTCACTAATGCCCGATGCTTACATTTTTCGTTTCTCAAGTTAAAAACAAAAAAGGGAGGAAGGAAAGGGTGGCATAAAAAGAACAAAGCGCTTCTTAAGACAGCTGGCATCACAAATTAGTTGCGAGTTTTTACGTCTTCTTTCATAGGTCTCCGTTGTTGTTAGGCCATTCAAAGATAACAGCTATTTTTATACTCTTTGCTTGACGGGGTTAATGAAAAACAATTCAGGTCTTTTATTTTCCCTAATGAATATTTTCTTCTTTCTTCTTCTTTTCAAAGGAATGACACTAAAAGCAGGGCAGAAATAAAAGAAGATCGTCTGTTCGTTCAAAGACTTCTTTGTTTTATTTTTTTCGTGGAACACAGATCTGGAAATGTTTGTTACAACGAACAAACTCGTGTCGGATCTGTTCACAAAGTAATATCGGTTTGATGCTGAAAGTAAAGTAAACTATTCTAAGAACTACAAACACTGAAACTTCAGGTTGTTGTTGTTGTTTTTTCTAAAGCATAAATACAACTGTGTATTCAGAAAGAGCTTTATGATCGTTAATTGCCAGTTTTGTCCAGATTGTCTAATGGTCTTTGCTGCAAGGAGATAAATTTGTATTTTTACTTTCTCAAGCACGTTTCTGTTAATAAAATACAAGGGCTGTGCAGAAAGTAACAGACGATTTGGTATAACTAAATGATAACGAAAGATATCAACACGAAACATAATTTACAAAGTTACAGTACCTTATTCTATTTCTCAACGTAACCTTCATTCTCTCAAGAAATTTACTGTCGCGTGATACCATTTTTCAATGCCAGTATTATTCTTTTCTACCGCCAAATGACTAATTGTTATTTTTTATTTGAATGTACAAAATGTTCGGTCAATCGAATGTTATAAATTGCTGTTTCCAATATATCGCCTGTTATAGCTTCCACTTTTCCATACTTTTCTCAGATGAAAAGTATTAATTCATGTTTATTCTTATCCTAGTCAAGCAAAGAAAATGGAATTTCAATACCATCATATAACTCCTGGCTTTTATTACTGCTGACTATCGCTATTGCAAATTGATTTTCCTTGTTCCTCTTCTTTAATAAAACAATATAGTAATAAACTCATTTTTGCTAATTATGTATCTTGATAGGCATTAAGTAGTTAAAAGGATAAGCTTTTGTAAGAATATTTTGCTGTAGTACAAGTAGAGAAAGTTATATGAATGTAGCACTTCAAATTTTTACTTCTCTACACGTACTATGTACATAGTGTGTAGAAAAGGTATTGTAATGCACCCAAAAATTCGATACCGAGATATCACCGAAAATACATGTTTTGAGACTCCCTGAATAAAAAAAAACATTTTTAAAAAATGTCCGTGTGTGTCTGTCTGTCTGTGTATGTGTCTATATGTGTGTGTGTGTCTGTGGGTAGTATAGCTCAAAAATGAAAAGCCCGTTAAAAACCAAACTTGGTATTTAGGTTTGGTATCTTCCAAGGATGCGACACGAAGATTATCAAGAATATCCCCAACCCCCAACTACTCTTTACAGGGAACTTTTTTCGAAATTTTTGATTTTCTAAAAAATGGCTCTAAGGATTTTGATTAAAATATCATATATTAAAGATATCTACACGACAAATAAAATGTAAATCTGGAATTTTCTGGGAATAGCCTCTGAAGACTACTTTATTCTGGATGAATTTTAGTGTTTTCTGCATAGCTGCTAAACCGTAAGAGATGGACAGAAACTTACCACACAGAAAATGTATTGCACATTCAAACACACAAATTATGCTATACACATTTTTTTGTGGAATTGATCGTTTTTAAGGCATTCTTTATTTTTAATTTCAGCTTTGAAAAACTTACACTTTTCTCATACAGGAATTTGTCAACTTGTGTCCATACAAATAAAGGAAGTTCAGTCACATAGCAAACAGCTTCGGACTTTAACCTATGGTACTCCCTTATTTCGCTTTTACTAACAAAGAAGCAAGTAATAAGACTATTTCTGCTAATTTTTTCTCAATTTGCATGAAGTAAATAGAAGCCTAAGCTATTTAACAAACATTTGTTGCAGAGATGTAGAGAAATTCATGTGAATGGAACACATCAGATTTTTTTCTTTAGCACCTACTTGTAGATAAAATATTGCATTCTTATAAAGAATTCTATGTCGTTATTTCACAGGAAATACGTATTATGAGAGCCCCTGAAAAAAAAAACACGTAGTTTTAGGAAAAGTGTGCCTGTTTTCGTGAACAGCATAAATAAAATAAAGATTAAAAAATCTTGTGTTCCATTCACAAGACTGCTTTGCAAGAAAACTATGCTTACAAAAGATTATTCCTTCATTTACTCCATGGTAATCGAGAAAAACATTTCCAGAAATTCTCTTATTACTTGCTTCCTTCTAAGCAAAAGGGAAGTAAGGGAATACATTAGGCTAAAGCGCAAGTCAAATATTTAAAAAGCCGGTCGATATCTGAACAATTTAAGTTCGTACCGCTTTGCATTTACAAAAAAACTAACAAAAGATGAAACGATAGGCGACCCCATTTGAAAAGATCAGTAGCTTAAGATTGAAACAGTTGAAGAGGAATATCTTGGAAACTGTGAGCTTTTCTTAAGAATATTTTGTTGCAGAATAAGCAGGGAAAATATTGTGAGTTGAATATATTTGATTATTACTTTCTCTATACGTACTATGTACATATTGTATAGAGAAGGTATCCCTCATACTACCCTTTGCATGGAAAAATTTAATTTTTCAAAAATGTCTCTAACGATTTTAATTAAAATATGTATGTTAAATATATTTATATGACAAATAAAATGCATATCTTGATTTTTCTGGGAATACCTTCTGCAGACATATTCATTCTGGATGAATTTTGCTGAATTTCCCATAACTGATAAGCTGTAAGAGGTGGACAAAAACATACTATACAAAATATGTAGGTCTCCTTAAAACACACAATTTGTGTTATATATGTTTTGTCGGGCAGTTTTTTTTTTTTTTTTTTTTTTTTTTTTTTTATATATATTCCTTGTCTTGGTTTCAAGTTTAAAATACTTATATTTTTCTCATACGGGAATGTGTCAGTTCCTGACCATGCAATCAAAGGAACTTCAATCACATAGAAACCAGGTTTTAAATCATTTAACTGTCGCTTTAGCCTACGGTTCTTCCTTGTTTCTCTTCTGCTTACAAGGAAGCAAGTAGTTATACCATTTCTGCTAATTTTGTTCTCAATTAGCGAGAAGCAAATAGAAGAATAAGCTTTTTAACAATGATTTGTAAAGACGTAGAAAAAGTCATGTGAATGGAACTCATCAGATTTTTACTTTCTCTATACGCACTATGCACATAGTGTATAGAGAAGGTATTGAACTCCATTCAAAAATTCGATACCGAGATTTCAACGGAAATATATGCTTTAGGGTCCCCAATATCCCAAAAAAAGCATTTTCACAAGTCTGTGTGTGTGTGTGTGTGTGTGTGTGTGTGTGTCCGTGTGTCCGTGTGTTTGTGAACACAATAATTCAAAAACGAAAAGTCGGTAAAATACTAAACTTGGTATTTAAGTTTAGTATCTTCCAGGGATGCGACACGAAGATTTTGAGAAATATACCCCCACCCCAAACTACACTTTACATGGAACTTTTTTCGAAAATGTTGATTTTCTTAAAAATGGCTCTAAAGATTTTGATTAAAATTTCGTATATTAAAGATATTTACCTGACAAATAAAATGTATATCTTGAATTTTCTGGGAATAGCCTCTGAATTCTGGATGGATTTTACGGAATTTTGAATAACTGCTAAACCGTAAGAGATGGAAAAAAATTTACTCCACGAAAAATGTAGAGCACGTTAAAATACACAATTTATGTTATAGACGTTTTTTTCGTAGAGTCATCGTTTTTGAGACATTCCTTGTTTTTGGTTTCTGCTATGAAGACATACTTTTTTCATATAGGAATTTGCCAACTGCTTTCATACAAACAAAAAACTTCAGTGACATAGCAACCAACAAGGAACATAGCAACAAGGAACCAAGTAATAAGACTATTTCTGCTATTTTAGTCTGATTAACATGAAGTAAATAGATGTATAAGCTTTTTAAGAGTAATTTGTTGCAGAGATGTAGAGAAAGTCATGTGAATGGTACACATCAGATTATTTGTATTAGAATTTCAACCTAGGTTACGATTTGGTAGTAAATATCTAGGTGTTTATTGTTTTGTACTTTATTTGCTTCTCTGCCATTATTATTATCTAGGAATTATATACGTAAATGATGCTCCAATATTTTATTTGTACTTTTGAATAACAAGTGCTCAAATTCTTTTTTTCAGCACGAATACCATCCACTATAGCATTAATTAACAAACGGATAATTTATTTTATTGTATCAGTGTTGATCCTAATAAATCAATTAATGGTTCAACCACAGTTTTTTTTAGCTTGGTTCCTTTTCATTCCAATACAGGAAATACGTGTGTAGGGCCCAAAGGAGAAGCAGAATTGGGTTATTTCTTTTAGAGAGGTTTCCTCTGAGAAGAAAGAATGTTCTTCTTATCAGCTTTAGAGCAAACTTCGCTTACAGGAAATAAAATCTGTCGTCAACGACCACGAAAGTTTTCTAATTTCCAGGATTACAACTTTGCGTAAATCTATCAGCTCAGTCCACCAGGATTTTCTTCTTCTTCTTCTTCTTCTTCTTAATAGTAATATCACTGCGCATATGGTACTGTTTCTGATTTCTTATTGGATGGTAACTGGCTTATGTGTCGTTGCATGGTTAGTTTTTAAACTTCAGCAATATTTAGGAATTGATTTATTCTATTAAAAATTATTTGACATTCTGAGATCTACAATTATGCAATTTCTATAGTAACATGTTTACTTTCTCTACACGCACTATGTACATATTGTATAGAGAAGGTATTGTAATGCACCAATAAATTCGATACCTAGATTTCACCGGAAATACATGTTTTGGGTTCCCCTGAATCCAAATAAACCAGTTTTACTTTCTCTACACATAGAATGTACATAGTGTATAGAGAAAGTATTGCATTCAACTCAAAAATTCGATACTGAAATTTTACTGGGAATACATGTTTTAGGTCCCCCTGAATCCAAAAAAAGAATATTTAGCAAAAGTGTGTGTCTGTGGACAGCATAGCTCAAAAACGTAAAGATCATTGAATACCAAACTTGGTATTTAAGATTGGTATCTTCCAAGGATGCAACACGAAGATTTTCAAGAAATACCCCAACCCCCAACTACCCTTTACATGGAACTTTTTTTCGAAAATTTGGATTTTCTCAAAAATGACTCTAACATAATTTTCATTAAAATATCTTATATTAAAGACATTTACCTGCCAAAACGAGTAAAACATGTAACTTGAATCTTCTGGAAATAGCCTCTGAAGACTTCTATTCTGGATGAATTTTACGGAATTTTGCATAACTGGCAAATCGTAAGACATAGAAAAAACTTACTTAATAGAAACTGTAGAGCTCATTAAAGCACAAAATGTATGTTATATGCATTTTTTGTAGAGTGGATGTTTTTTTTTTTTTTTTTTTTTTTTTTAAAGATATTCCTTGTTATTGGTTTTAGCTTTAAAAAACTTATACTTATCTCATAGAGGAATTTTTCAGTTCGTGTCCATACAAACTAGCTTCTTATACCCAAGGTTGCGGGTTCAAACACGGCGGAGAGCGTTAATTATTTTTCAAGTGTAAGAATTCTTAGCATGACTTCCTTTGTAAGGAAGTAAAGCCGTTGGTCCCATGCTGTAGATTTACGGCACGTAAAAGAACCTCAAGCCTCATAAAGAGAACTCGGAGCAAAATTAAGTGGTACTTCACGTCCAATATAGAATGGAACGCAATTAAAGAGCGTCCATAAATAAAACTCCATTTCCATTTTAGCGTCGCCTGGCTCTCAACCCTAAAACTCATAACAAGGAAATGAGGAGTTAGGGAAATGGAGAACATGGTAGAAGATAGACACCCATTCGCTGCCAACCCGTCTGTCTCCTTCTGACAAAGGGGAACCACGTGCTTAGTCTACCTCCCTCGACCTCCCGAATGTAAGTTGTACACGCTACCGCTGCGCCACCTTACGAATAAGAAGTGGGGTTAAAATCAGAAAATCCATTCAATGTCTATTGAGAATTTTGTCAGATGCCAAGCAAGTTTGGGAAGATTCTGAAGGAAATGCGACCAGGTGACTCAAGTTGCAGGGCAGGAAATAAGTTTATGAGAAGTTTGCCCCACCCCAGAGCTGGCATGGGAAACCAAATTCTTGGCCATGAAAGAAGAAAAGTTTTTGGATACGTGAGAGCGCCAAGTATTTTCTGGAAGCGTTCCAGGAGCGCACAGCTGTGAGGAGTACTACATTCTGGAAGGTCTCCAGCAATCACAGACAAGGTGTTTCATATTTCGCGTCTTAATACACCATTCAACCTGTGGCATTCATCCCTGGAACTGTGGACACAGAGGAAGGTCATTATGTAGGTTTGAATTCAGCCTGAGGCGAGTCAGGAGTTTGTCGTGGCCTTTTACCTTTACTCGCGCCTGAATACCATCTGCTGTCTTCACAGTCGGGAGTAAGTGCAATTAAGTGTTACACTTACTGCTATGTACAGATGACGTCCAGCACACTGTAAAAGGGAAGCAATAGTCAAATCCTTTAAATTGACAAATTTCCACATCAGAAAAGTATAAGTATTTTAAAACTGAACCAATAAAAGGAATATCGCGGAAATGGCCAACGCTACGAAAAAGAAGTATATCACATACATTGCGTGTTTTAAAAAATCTGATGTATACCATTCACATGACTTTCTCTATATCTCTGCAATAAATTATTTTTAAAAAGCTTATGCTTCTATTTACTTCCTCCTAATCGAGAAAAAATTAGCAGAAATAGTCTTATTACTTGTTTCCTTGTAAGTAGAAGCAAAATAAGGAAGTACAATAACTTAAAGTGATGGTCAAAGGCTGGTTGCTATGTGACTAAAGTTTCTTTGTTTGTATGGACAAGAGTTCACAAAGTCCTGTATGAGAAAAGTATGTTCTTTATAGCTGAAACCAAAAACAAGGAATATCTCAAAAACAATCACCTCCACGAAAAAAATGTATATAACATAAATGTATTTTAAAGTGCTCTACATTTGTTGTGTGGTAAGTTTTTCTCCATCTCTTCCGGTTTAGCAGTTATGCAAACTTCCGTAAAATTGACTTAGAATAAAGTAGTCATCAGAGGCTATTCCCAGAAAATTCAAAATATACATTTTATTTGTCAGGTAAATATCTTTAATATGCGATATTTTAATCAAAATCGTTAGTCATTTTTTAGAAAATCAAAATTTTCGAAAAAAGTTCTATGTAAAGGGTAGTTCGGAGTGGCGGATTTTTCTCAAAATCTTCGTGTCGCATCCCTGGGAGATACTAAACTTAAACACCAAGTTTGGTATTTTACCGAATTTTTGTTTTTGAGTTATCGTGTTCACAGACACACGGACACACTGACACACGGACACACACGGACCTTTTTCTGAAAATACTTTTTTTGGATACATGGCACCCTAAAACATATATTTCCGGTGAAATCTCGGTATCGAAATTTTTGGTGGAGTGCAATACCTTCTCTATACACTATGTACATAGTACGTATAGAGAAAGTAAACAATCTATTTTATTTTTTAGTAAGTTATGCAAAATTCTTCAGAGGCTATTCCCAGAAAATTCAAGATGTACAGTTTTTTCATATAAATATCTTAATGCATTTTTTTTTTTTTAGAAAATTGCAATTTTCGAAAATTTTCCATGTAAAGGGTAGTTTGGAGTGAGGGATTTTCCTCAAAATTTTGTGTTGCATCCTTGGAAGATGCTAAACTAAAATACGAAGTTTGATATTTTACCAACACGATTTTATCATGTTCACAGACACACGGACATACACGTGTATATCCGGTGAAATCTCGTACTGAACTTTTGGGTGGAGTGCAATACCTGCTCTACCTGTGTCGATGTTCTAAGCAGATTGATAAAGAAATAAATGTCCCACAGTAGCCTTAAATAGCATTGCAGATATTTCATTGTGCGGTGTACAATTCACAAAACAACATTAAATTTGTAAACAGATTGCAGCTGAAAGCCAAAGTTCTACACGTGGCAACAGTGTAGAAGTTCCATTTATCCGCTAAGCGAAAGCGTTTGCTTCGATCATTGTATACCTTTGAATAACAGTTTTGATGCATCCTGTACACAAACAGACGAGTATAAACGTTGTAACATTAGCATTGTATTACAGCCTAGGGAAATATTATACAAAACGGCTACAAAACTGTTCCCTTATTACAACATAGACAAGCATAACACTAGCTAAATATGCACCTACTTAACGACGCTGCGGGACAATGTTGCCACATTTACAGTATATAACGATTCAGCTTATCGCTTGAGGAGATGGCACACTAGAGACCTCTGTAGTAAGGATGTCCAGATGTCCTGCATCTCGACTTTAAACCAACAACGTTGGGGGTCTTTTGGTAGATCATTTAAGAGCCATTTTCAGCTGTTATCCTCCCCATGTATGTGACAAGATAGAAGCACCCTTCCTAATGGGAGGGTGGCTGCTTATCTCTCTCGTTGCAAGGCCAAATACTCCCCCCCCCCCTTTTCTCTTCACTTCCGCTCTCCGTGGCACAAAGTTTGCTACCAAGAAAAGTTCACTAACTCACAAAATTGTTATCAGTCCGATTTTATGCCTTAGCAGCGCAGTCATCGGAAAATTACAGAAATAACTTTTCCTTCCTAACAAATACGTCCAACAGGGCTACCAACTTTAGCCGGGAAATGCGTGCATGGCGCTGTTGTCGAGTAGGAAGAAGAAACCATTAAGTACCTGCATGTAAAATAAAACAATTGCAACAGAATGATTGCTATTGAGTGAACTAATATTCCTAAATATATCGTTTATTGATTTTACTTTCTCTAGCACGTATGTGCAATGTACGTAGAAGGTAAAGAAGATATTATATTCCACCCAACAATTCAATACGAGATTTCACTGGAAATGCATGTGGACAACTAAATCCAAAAAGAGAATTTAAAAAAAAAACTTCGTCTGTGTCTGTCGTGTATGTTTTTGATAGTATTTAACGCCCGCGACCCACTTTAGTGCGAGGTCAGTGGCCTAACCACTCGGCTCCCAAACAACCGCACGTGAGATTTGTGGTGGAAAAAGCGGCGCCGGGGCGGGTTTTCTACAGGTTCTCCGGTTTCTCCCGGCTTCGCATTCCACCGGTGCTCCACCTTCATACCAGGTATCATCAGTGAGGTACCACAAGTAGTAAAAGCAGGCGTTAAACACTAAACGGCGCGGCCAGCCAGTGTATGAGAGAGTGTTGTGTACGAGAGAGAGAGAGAGAGAGAGAGAGAGAGTGACTGTATAGCCCCAAAACAAAAAGTCGTTTAAATACCAAACTGGGTATTTTAGATTTAGTATCTTGCAAGGTTGCAACACGAAGATATTCAGAAAAGAACCCCATCCCACACTACCCTTTTCATGGAAAAAATATTTTGTCTCAAAATGGCTGTAACAATTTTGAATGCAATACTATATATAAATATTTGCATCACAAATAAAATGTATATCTCGTATTTTCGAATACTTCATTCAGGTCGATTTTTGTATAGCGTGTAAACCATAATCGACAGCCGAAAACTAACTGCACACAATATAGATCTCATTAAAACATACAATTTTTATCTGATGCATTTTTTGTACAGTTAACCGTTTCCGAGATATTCTTTGTTGTTTGTTTCAACTCGAAACTTCTTAAACGTTTTCTCAAATGAGAGGTCATATTTCGCTACACCTCTCTTTTGCTTTACTCCTCACCTTTGCAAAGAGAACGGAATTTCAATTATTTCATATAACGACAGCTTTTAAAGGATTTGATATTCCCTTATTCCCTTTACTTATAAGGAACTAATTAATAATGTCATTTCTGCTTATTTTGTTTAGCATGAAGTAGATAAAAGAATGGGCTTTCTTAAGAGTAGTTTGTTATAGAACAGGTAGAAAAAGTCTTGTGAGTGTAACACAGATGTTTCCAAAATTAAATTAATATGATTGTCTGGTGTAGATTTTTTGTAGATTTTGTATTTCCAAAATCATTCAAGAGAAATAGAAAGGGAGTTTTAAGATTTTCTGAATGCAAAAGATCTTACGTACTGCAATCACATGATTTTCTCTACTCCTTTTCTACAAAATATTATTACAAAACTTATTCTTCTATCTATTTCTTGTTAATCGAGGTAAACTTCATTACACATTTCGCTGTAGGCATAAAAAGGATACAGTGGGCTAAAACGATAGTCATATTTTTAAAACCCAGGTCGTCAACTTAAATAATAATAAGCTTGGTAATAACCAAATTTTACTTTTTGATAATGCTTTTCACATGCACATACACGCACACGAATTTTTTCTAAAATCCTTTTTGTTTATATAAGTTGACCTCAAACTATATATTTAAAGTGAATTCTCCATATCGAGATTCCTCTTTAAAAGTTTCGATTATAAAATACTTAAACTTTTCTCATACGGGAATTTGTCATTAATTCCTCTTGTGTTTTACTCCTGGTCATACAAAAGAGCACGGAATATCAATCACATAGCAACCAGTTTATAAAAGGTTTAACAATCGATTTAGTCTAATGTGCTCCCTCGTTTCTCTTCTAATTATAGGGAGCCAAGTATACTACCAGTTCTATTTTAAATTGCATGAAGTAGTCAGAAGAATAAAAATTGTAAAAAATGTTTATTATAAAATAGCGACACATCATGTTAATGGAACACTTTTTTTAAAGGGCACAAATCAATAAAGTTTATAGTTCGATAAAATTTAACATAATTGATTAAGGTGAAGATCTATTTGATATAATCTCAAATTAAATTCTAACTTACCGATCACAACACAACACTACCAAAACACACACACACACACATATATATATATATATATATATATATATATATATATACTTTATTCCTAATACAGTTATTGGTGTTTTCTGAAAAACAATAAATACTCAGAATGACATGTGCCCCTTTAATATAAATCTGATGTGTTCCATTCACACGACTTTCTCTACCTGTTCCACAAATACTACTAAAGTTTACCTCATTCTAATCGAGATTAACATTAGCAGAAATGGTCTTATTACTTAGTTCCAACTAGTTTCCTTCTAGAAGAAAAATAAGGGAATACACTAGGCTAAAGCGATAATCATATCTTATAAAACCGGTCGCTAAGTGAAATAATTGAAATTTGATTCTTTTTGCTTGCTAAGACTAAATAGAAGAGAGACGAAAAGAGAGATGTCTCCAGTTTGAGAAAAGTTAAAAGTACCTTAAAACTGAAGCTAATTACTTAAAAGATCTTGAAAACGGTTAACGGTATAGAAGAAACCGTGTGTTTTAGTGATATCTATATTTTTCGTGTAGTAAGTTTTTGTCTGTATCTTACCGTTTACCAGTTATACAAAAGTCATTCAGAATGAAGAGATCCTCAGAGGCTACTTCCAGAAAATTTAAGATAAATATTTGATTTTTCATGAAAATATCTTTAACATATGGCATTTTAATAAACATTTTTAGAGCCATTTCTGAGAAAAATCAAAGTTTTCGAAAAATGTTCCAAGTAAAGGGTAGTTGGTGATGGGGGATTTTCTTGAAAATCTTCCTGTACATCCTTGGAAGATACTGAACTTCAAGTTTGGTATTAACAAGTTTGGTATTAACCAACTTTTCATTTTGAGCTTGTCTGCCCACAGAAACACACACACACACACACACACACACACACACACACACACGGACATGTTTCTCAACATTCTGTTCTTTTTTTTTTTTTTTTTTTTTTTTTTTTTAGTTCAGGAGGTCTCAAAATGTGCTTTTCCGTTGCAATCTTGATATCGAATTTTGGGGCGGAATACAATACCTTCTTTATCCACTGTGTACATTGTACTTACAGGCTAGAGAAAGTAATAGATTCATCTAATGCTCATTTTACTCCCTCCCCCCCCCACATTTCCAATTGAATTTTAAGGTGATACGCCACTGAACGCACTTCCGGTTGTGGCTGATTGATGACATCATTTAAAATGAAAGTTCATACGTGCAGCTGTAAATGTCTTCGAAATTCAATGCTGTATTTTCCAAAGAAAGTGACTTATTTCATTCTGTATATAATGAATGAATATAAATTACTAATGGGAAGGGAAGGTCGTGTGATTCCAGTTCCGCTAGCCCTTCAATATTACCTCAAGTTGCTCACCAGATCCGGTAGTGGAATTAGGCATACATAACCTCATTCAACGTTAGTCTGAAGGTAGGCTATAGTTGCTCGTATAAAACACGAATGCATCTTTCGCAGTTATCCATTTTACGCTGCGTTTTATTCCTCTTATTTATTTTTCACGAGTGGAGAGCTCAACAATGGTTCTTGAAATGGAGGGAAGTTTTCGCTTTATGAAGCTTGCATATCTGTTTACGCATGCGCTCTATGCTGCGACATATTATACCGGGATTACGTACTGCTCTCGAAGGTAGGGGCTTTGCCGAGGTAATCCGCTGCTGCCTTACCTAATAAAGCAGCCCTCTTTTGTTTGTTTTGATGTTTTTTTTTGTGCTTGCCTTGTTAGCCTGCCTCATACTGTAGAAATGGATACTATTTGTGCGGGTAAATTCGAGGTGATCAAGAAGGCTACATGTATTCGATGCCCAACGAAATGTTTTCTTATAAAGTAAAATGTCATAGTTCAAGTAAGCTACAGATGTAAACTTCATGCAAAAGGTATTCTAAATATATACACGTACACTATAAAAAACACCAAATGTGTTATTATTCAAATGGCTCTCTACCCACGATCGTTTATTTTTATGCGAATTATTTGTAAAAATATATATTTTCTATACACTTTGTTTTTACAAAATGTTATCTGGATTAATATTATTTCACATTTCATCATAGGCACAAGAGAAATCAAGTGATTGAAGCGATAGTCAAATCTTTATAACTTTACATTGCAGAGTATTGACTTGAATAAACAAAGATGTTCAGTTAATGTTTTCGAATATTGAATAGAGTCTTATGTTACTTACATATTTGTAGCTACTTTGTATCAAAATAGTAATTTATTTCAATGTTATTATGGTTTATTTAACAAAAGAGCAAAATCTATCCATGCGTGTCCTCACACCGTGTTATTTTACGTGGGCCCACTCCATCCATTACCACGGTAAATTTAACTGCATCCTCTGGAATTCGAACTCATTATATTTGGCTTTGACTGTATGGACAGCCAATTACGGGCCGCGCCGTGGCCGACTGGTTAGACTACTCGCCTCTCACCTAGACCGCATGTGGTATTTGTGATGGACAAAGCGGCGCATGGGGCGGGTTTTCCGCGGGTTCTTCTGTTTCCCCCGCCATTGCATTCCACCGGAACTCCATCTTGATTCCATGTATCACCAGTGTCACAAATAGTAAAAGTGGACATTAAGCACTATAAAAAAAATCTGATGTGCTCCATTCACATGACTTCCTCTACATCTCTGCAACAAATTATTGTTAAAAAGCTTATGCTTCTATTTATTTCATGCTAATCCACAAAAAATTAGCAGAAATAGTCTTATTACTTGCTTCCTTGTAAATAGAAGATAAATAAGGGAGTTCCGTAGGTTAAAGTGATAGTCAAAAGCTGGTTGCTGTGTGACTGAAGTTCCTTTGTTTGTATGGACCGGAGTTGACAAATTCCTTTATGAGAAAAGTTAAGTTTTTCAAAGCTAAAATAAAAAACAAGGAATATCTAAAAAAAAAAAAAACGATCAACCCCACGAAAAATATATATAATATATAAATTGTGTGTTTTAATGTGCTCTACAATTTTGTGAGGTAAGTTTTTGTCCATTTCTTATGATTTAACAGTTATGCAAAATTCCGTAAAATTCACCCAGAATAAAATAGTATTGAGAGGCTATTCCCAGAAAATTCAAGATATACATTTTATTTGTCATATAAATATACTTAATATACCTAAGATATTTTAATCAAAATCGTTAGTCATTTTTTTAGAAAATCAAACTTTTCGAAAAAAGTTCCATGTAAAGGGTAGTTTGGGGTGGAGAGATTTTTCTGAAAATCTTCTTGTCGTATCTCTGGAAATACTAAACTTAAATACCCAGTTTGGTATTTTACCGACTTTTCGTTTTTGAGTTATCGTGTTCACAGACACACGGACCTATTTCTGAAAATAGTTTTTTTTTTTTTGTTACAGGGGACCCTAAAACATATATTTCCAGTCAAATCTCGGTATCGAATTTTTGGTGGAGTGCAATACCTTCTCTATATACTACGTACATAGTACGTGTAGAGAAAGTAAAAACAGTCCATTACGTATGGCCTTAACGATAATGGCTAGTCGAACCGCTTGTATTATGGTGGATGTGACAGGGATATACAAATAGGTTTAGAAATTACAGAAAGAGTGACATATGTAGCAGAATAATTCATACACTGCTGATCACTATAGGCTGACTTTGAATTTCGTTATGTATAACTTCACAGGAACAAACTGGGGTCCATGGGGTCTAGTTCTGCCAACCCAACTGCCGATCTCTTACCCATATACACATGGCAGTGGTGGGTGATCTTCCAACCGAAATAAAGAGGTAATGTGTTCAATGCATCCCTCAGCCATAAGTTTGCATTCTTGGCGGCGACTGCTGACTACCGTAGCTCCTCATTTTCCTCGCGATGCTAAGTGGGCAACCCGGGACTTAAAATCCATACATTCCCTAACCGGAAACCAGAGCATCTATTCCATTGCGCCACGGCGTAGGGCCTATTATTGAGAGTTAAACTTAAAAAAAAAAATCGTATGTGTTCCATTCACATAACTTTCTCTAGCTTTTCCATGTACAAACTATTTTTACAAAAGATTATTCATTTATCTGCATCATGCTAATTAAGTTAAACATTAGCAGAATTAGTCTTATTACTTGCTTTCTTGTAAGCAAAAGGAAAATAGGGATACATTAGACTAAAGCAATTGACTATTGCTTTAGCCTAGATTTGACTAATCTTTTGTCAGCTGGTTGCCATGTAGATGAAATCCGTTTCTTTGCATTGCCAGGAATTACTCGGTGTGAAAAGTATTTTAAAACAAACCAATACAACGCACATTTAAAAAGTAGTGAATTTCACGAAAAAAATATATGACATAAAATGGGTGTTTAGACGAGATCTACATTTTTTGTTCAGTAAGTTTTGTCTATATTTTACTGTTTACCAGTTAAAGCAAAATTCAGTAAAGGTCATCCAGAATAAAGAGGTCTTCGATGGCTATTCCCAGAAAATGCAAAATATACATTAAATTTGCAATGAAAATATCTTAAATGTACGGTATTTTAATCAAAATTCTTAGAGTAATTATTCAGAAAAGTAACACTTCCAAAAAACAATTCCATATAAATGATAGTTTGGAGTGGGAGGATACTAACAATAAATACGAAGTTTGGTGTCTAACGGTCTTTTCGTTTTTGAGTTATGCTATCCACATACACAAACACACACGTGGACCTTTTTCTAAAAGTTGTTTGGACTCAGGGGACCTCAAAACATATATTTTCAGTGAAATATCGACATCGAATTTTTGGGTGGAATACAATAGGTTCCTTCTTTAGCTACTATGTGCATTGTATTCTAGAGAAAGTAAAAATCAATTGATTTGTTTTACCTAATATAACTTAATATGTGTTCTTTTGACAGACGTTCCCGACATCGTGTCCCAGGAATACGCAGTTCCTCATGTGAGCAGCAGTGGGGGTGAAGGTTCCACACCGCCGCCTCCCTTCCCACAGCCCCCAACGAGGTCGCTGCCTCCTCTGCACAACTTCTTCCCTAAGCCACCTCCAGTACCACCGCCTCCAGAAAAATATTATGCTGCCACGGAAATATGTAAGGTAGGTATTCGATACCGATATTTCACCGGAAATAGTCGTTTCAGGGTCACCAGTATAAAAAACAATTTTAGAAAAAGGTCCACGGTAACTCAAATACGAAAAGTCGGTATAATAGTAAATAAATGATGACCTTGTAATGATATTTATATTATTTACCATCTTTAAATAAACTGGAATTTTCACATGGGAAGTTTTCATTCTCTGCTTTACTTTATCCCTAAGGAGGGGAGTTCCGTAGAAAATGATAGAAAAACAAATTATTTTGGTATATATTTTTCAGTATAATCTCCTTTTAGCTCGATATACTTTTCCCAGGGTTTTCCAATTGTTTTCTGCGAAACCCACCCATCATTTTGCACAGTGCTTGGCATATAACACAAAAAAACTGTGTTTCATTTGTTGAGTGTTGGAAGTGCCGGACTTAAACTCTTGTGACTTTGACTTGGGCCTGAAGATGAAGGAACCACTTCGTGGTATTCGCTTCAGAACTGTTCCTGAGATCCGTCAGGTAGTAGACAGCTTCAATCGAACCATCAACAGAACAGGCGCTGCTAACGCTGGTAAGGGATTGAACAACTGAAGGACAGTAAAACTTGGTAACATGTATCTCTTTGGGTTAATTGCTTTTTCACACAAGCTGTGTGTAGGACAGGAGTTGGATAGGTAGAGTCAGACTGAAAAATTCAATGCCAGAGCCGGGATTTGAACCACGTATCTACCGGTATCTAGCCGGGAAACATGCGAGTCAGTTGAGAAATTCAATGCAATACCAGCATGTTGCCATGCTAGTTCAGTGGTAGAGTAACCGGCTAGAGACTGGGAGATCCGTGGTTCAAATCCCAGCTCTGGCATTGAATTTTTCAGTCTGACTCTACCTATCATTTATGTCTTTTGTTTCAGTTGAAAATAAATAGTTATTAATATTAAAGTTCCAACCCTTGTACTATTCTGGATATCTTTGTAGCAAATTATCGGTATGAAAATTTCCTAAACTGAGGAGTATCTGTTTTAATTATTTTACATCACAAAATATAAAAAATATACAAAGCAGGGCATAATTATAATTGTTTTAAAACTAATTTATAGGGATAGCATCTTGGGGATCGATAGCAGGACAGAATCGAAGTTAGCTTAGCATGGTATATAGTTGTGATGTGTTGACAATGCAGTGTGTACGGAGTGGTACTATTAGAAGGAAATGGGGCAGTGGTTGCGTGGTAGACTGTAATGTTTTTACCAGCAGTGGAAGGAGACTGAGGTTGGGTGAGTGGTAACCATAAATACCAGTGATTTACGGGAACTAACAATTTTAATATTTACATACATTCAATTGCTGTTGTACAACAAGTCATCAGCATCATTATCCGTTTCATTTTCTCTCAAGATACATAGATTATAATGCACAATAAGCATACATTCGTAACGTCTCAAATGTGAATCGTCTCCGATTGGCACGTAAACAGGCTTTATATTGTGAAGAAATTCGCTCCACATCAAAGATGTGATTGGAGCAAAACGAAAATATTATAGACTATTGGGTAAGATACTCCATTAGTTATTATTTTCGTAGCAACACCTCGTAGCACACTTCGTATTTCACGCATTATTGAAAATCCGACATTTTTTCCAAACACTGTCTTCACTTTCTTTTTCACACGCTCTAAAACAGGTGACACAGGTCTCTGATTAATTGTTTCATCGACAATGTTAGGGCTCCAGGTATTTCAGTGTTCGATGTTTCCAAATATGTATTATTGTCGTAGATATATGTGCAAAGTTCTTCTGTATGAATTGCAAATCTTCATGCAATCCATTTGAAACAAGAGATTTTACAATGTTGATTGAAGAGCATGCTCTATCATCAAGGCATTGTAAACCAGTGTTGTAATGTGCAGTATAGTATACTTCTGTGTCGTTACTACAGGTTGTTTACATGCGGCGCGTGCAGTCGCCAATGCAGGTCGGTTTCTACTCGGTAGGTACGCAACGGTATCCGCATGTGTGCCTCTATCGGTCCCCAAGATACTATCCCTACTAGTTTAAAATTTGTATCAAAATTATAATCATATATTTTATTATATACATCCTGAAGTGCTTTGGAGAAACATTTCAGAGCTCTAGCTGTATTTTATGGGAGAAGATAGATTTTCAATAAGGGACAATAAAAAAAAAGCTTAAGCCTGAGTTTTAAAGACAATAATTTAACCAGCGCAACGCTTTAAAATTATTTCTTAAACATGTGTTGTTTGTTTTGTTTTTTTTTTTTTTTTTTTTTTTTATTATTATTATAGTATTAGGCGCCCGCTTTTATTACATATGACGCTGCAGACGATGATGCTGATGATACATGGAATAAAATGAACCACCGGTGGAATGCGATGGCGGAGAACGGAAGAACGCTGAGAAAACCCTTCCCTGCGCCGCTTTGTCCACCACAAATCCCACATGTGGTAACCTGGGATCGAACCGGGTCGTCTCGACGACGGCGCGCCGTAATTATGCGTTATATTTGTCCTAGGAGAATTAAAAAAAAAAACAAAAAAAAAAAACAACTCTGATGTGTTCCATTCACATGACTTTCTCTACATCTCTGTAAGAAATTATTGTTAAAAAGCTTATGCTTTTATTTACTTCATTCTAATGGAGAGAAAAAAATTAGCAGAAATAATCTTATTACTTGCTTCCTTGAAAGTAGAAGCGAAATAAGGGAATAATATAGTCAAAATGATAGTCAAAAGCTGGTTGCTATGTGACTGAAGTTCCATTGTTTGTATGGACAGGAGTTGACAAATTCCTGTAAGAGAAAAGTATACGCTTTTCATAGCTGAAACTAAAAACAAGGAATATCTCAAAAACGATCAACTCCACGAAAAAAAAATGTATATGTGTGTTTTAACGTGCTCTGCATTTTTGTATGGTAAGTTTAGCAGTTGTAGAAAATTTCGTAAACTTCATCCAGAATAAAGTAGTCTTCAGAGGCTATTCCCAAAAATTTTTGTCAGATAAATATCTTTAATATACGATATTTTAATCAAAATCGTTAGAAACATTTTTGAAAAAATAACATTTTTAAACTTTTTTCCATGTAAAGGGTAGTTTGGGGTGGTAGGATTTTCTTGAAAATCTTTGTGTCGCATCCTTGGAAGATACCAAAATTAAATACCAAGTTTGGTATTTAACGGTGTTTTCGTTTTTGAGCTATACTGTTTACAGACACACACACACAGACATATACACGGACATTTTTATAAAATATCTGTTTTTGGATTCAGGGGGACTCGAAACGTGTATTTCCGGTGATATCTCGGTATCTTATTTTTGGGTTCATTGCAATACCTTCTCTATACACTATGTTGCAAATATGTACTTCAAAGTACGGTGTATTTTTTGCGCCAAAAATCCAAAATTCAACATTTTTGACCAAAATCGCTAAAAATGTAGTTTTATCCTCTTAAATGCCAAGTTTGATATTTAATAGATTTTTCGTTTTTGACACACACATAGGAACTTTTTCTAAAATGCTTTTATTGGATTTACGGTGAAATCTCAGTATCATTTTTGGATGGAATCAATACCTTTTCACATAGAAAAAGTAAAATTTGGTTCTAAGGTATGCCAGGGCTTTTATCTAACGATATCCACAGGTACAAGAGTTACGAGCATTTTCTATAATCGTGTTGACCCAACCTTTCCTAGAAGTCAAATGTCCCTTGAAAGGCAAAAGAAGAAACAGCTGGGATAGCAGCATAACTCCCGCTAACACCGCGAGAGGGCAGGGTGAGACTTAGAGCTTAAACCCAAGTCCGCCAGCGATTTATCTGCAGGCGATTAAGAACTTCGCAACTACCAAACATCGCCGCGTCAAGACACACTTCTGACCTATATCCAACCTCAGCGTGCAACTTTCGGAAAAATGGCTTTAAAAAGTTACTTACTGATAATGCCTTCGTCCCGCCTTAATTTTAAAATGCAGTGTGTTGAAAGCGTATTTAAGAACAAAAATCTGATGCGTTCCATTGACTTTTTACTTTCTCTATACGCACTATGTACATAGTGTATAGAGAAGGTATTGCACTCCACCCAAAAGTTCGATACCGAGATTTCAACGGAAATATATGTTTTAGGGTCCCCTGTAGCCAAAAAAAACATTTTCACAAAAAGGTCCGTGTGTGTGTGTGTGTGTGTGTGTGTGTGTCCGTGTGTCTGTGAACACGATAACTCAAAAACGAAAAGTAGCTAAAGTACCAAACTTGGTGTTTAAGTTTAGTATCTTCCAGGGATGCGACACGAAGATTTTGAAAAAAAATCCCCCCACCACAAACCACCTGTTACATGGAACTTTTTTCGAAAATGTTGATTTTCTTAAAAATGGCTCTAATGATTTTGATTAAAATTTCGTATATTAAAGATATTTACCTGACAAATAAGATGTTTATCTTGAATTTTCTGGGAATAGCCTCCGAGGACTACATTATTCTGGATGAATTTTACGAAATTTTTAATAACTGCTAAACCGTAAGAGATGGACAAAAACTTACTGCAAGAAAAATGTAGAGCACGTTAAAACACACAATTTATGTTATATACATTTTTTTCGTGGAGTCATCGTTTTTGAGTCATTCCTTGTTTTTGATTTCTGCTACGAAGACTTATACTTTTCTCATATAGGAATTTGTCAACTGCTTTCATACAAGCAAAGGAACTTCAGTGATATAGCAACCAACAAGGAACAAAGCAAACATAGCAACAAGGAACTAAGTAATAAGACTATTTCTGCTATTTTAGTCTGATTAACATGAAGTAAATAGATGTATAAGCTTTTTAAGAGTAATTTGTTGCAGAGATGTAGAGAAAGTCATGTGAATGGTACACATCAGATTTTTCTAGTTGTTACAGAATAACTTTTCATTACAAAAATGTATTCTTTTATCTATGACATGCTAGTCAATGTAAACATTAAAATTTATCTTATTACTTGTTTCCTTGTAAGTAGAAGGGACTTAAGGGAATACACGAGACTAACGCGATAGTCAATTCTTTTAT
Organism: Hymenopus coronatus; assembly: GCA_030762935.1. Taxonomy (NCBI): domain Eukaryota; kingdom Metazoa; phylum Arthropoda; class Insecta; order Mantodea; family Hymenopodidae; genus Hymenopus; species Hymenopus coronatus. The sequence goes on along the minus strand of CM060886.1, from coordinate 111,747,871 downwards.
AAGCTGGTCTTATGTGAAACAAATGAAGTTTGGCTTGCTTTATATATCCTGCAGTAAAACAAGAGAAATGAAACAAAAGGTCCCGTCTTGTTTGAGAAAAGTTACAGGAGTTTAAAATTGAAACCAACAACAAGGAATATCTCAGAAACGATAAGTTCTACAAAAACCGTACATGACATAAATTAGTGTTTTAATGAGATCTACATTTTGTTGTAAATGTTTGTATATCTCTTTCGGTTTACCATTATGCAAAACTCGATAAAATTCATCCAGATTAAAGAGGTCTTCAGAAGCTATTCCCAGAAAATTCAAGATACACATTTTATTTGCCATGTACCTATGTTTAATATATGTTTATCTCAACTGACTCACGTGTTTCCCGGTAAACCACAAGGTGATTTCAAATTATTTTGAGATGACAACCCCAATGGTGACTTAATGTTATAAGTACTTTAAGTCCCAGGATTCATAGTATAGCCAACTATTATGGTGAGAAATTCAATGCTATGCCGGCATTTTACCATGGTAGCTGAGTAGTAGAGCAGCCGGCTAGAGACCGGGAGATCCGTGGTTCAAATCCCGTCCTACACACGGTTTGTGTGAAAAAACAATTAAAATCAACACTGAAATGGCCTTATTACTTACTTGGTTATAAGTAGAAGGGAACAAAGAGATTACACTAAACGATAATCAAATGATTTAAAAGCTGTCGCTATGCGATTGTCATTGAAATTCGGTTCTCTTTGATCGTCAGGAGCAAAATAAAAGAAACGTGGATGACTTCGTTTCAGAAAAGTACAAGTATCTTAAAATTGAAACCAATTATAAGGAATATATTGGAAACGGTTAGCTCCACAATAAAACTGTGCAGGACATAAATTTGATGAGATCTACATTTTTGAAAATTAAGTGTTTGTCTATCTCTTACGGTTTACCAGCTTCACAAAACTCGTTCAAAATGCAAACGACTTCAGACGTTATTCTCAAAAAGTTGAAGATACATATTTTATTTACCTGTACATATCTTTAATACATATTTTAATCTGAATCGTAGGTCAGTTTTAATAAAATCGAAAATTTCGAAAAATCTACCATGGAAAGTGTAGTTTACGGTGGGGCTATTCTTTTAATAAATCTTCGTGTCACATCCTTTGAAGATATTAAACTTATATACCAAGTTGGGTATTTAACCGTCTTTTCGTTGTTGAGTTATGCTGTCCACAGACACATACACACACATTCACACACACACTCACACACTGACAGACACAGACCTTTATCTAAAAATGCTCTTTTTTTCTTTCATCTTTTTTTTTTTTTGACCTCGGGGACGAAAACGTCTGAGGCCCGCATTCGAGAGGGCCTGGTCCAATCTGCTGTTTTTTTTTTTTCTTGGCCTCCCTCAGTCGTTAAGATAAATGCCATATTGTATATTTAATACCACCATTCAAAATCCCATTTTCAATATAAAACAACAGTAAAATTGAAAATAGATGATAATTGCGACAGCGATACCAAATAAAACTGATTGAATAATACCCTAACAGCATATGCTTGTCACGGAGTAAAGTATATGGTGATGCGGCTTCGAGGGCTGTCTGAACTCCGCCATCCGACTACGGGTGGTGAAAGCAACTAGACTGTGACATTCTATCGCCATCTGCTTGGCACGAAGGGAAAGTATGGGGATGAGTCCTGAATGGCTTCTGTCCACCACATACCGTCAAGTTTTCATATTCACTACTATAAATGTGAAATGTTTTTTGAGGCAATGCTAATATATGCAAGAAGAGGTAAATAATTAATAAGCAAGATAGTGTAATGTAATTTATTTACATTCATTTTACAATTTTACATAGATTTTGGACATGTCAGCCTTATTTTTTAGATTATACACAATTATAAATGTCTATAATTTTGTATATTTATAGCTCATTTAAATTATACAGCCCCTTATTTATTAAATATTCTTTTAATTTACGTTTAAATTGCATTTTTGAAGTATTTGCAACATTTTTTTAATTGTGATGGTAATCTATTGAAAAATGTTATACTCTTATGCCAACATCTTTCTCTGTAATACCTCTGTTTAAATTATGCCTGTGGAAATCAAAATTGTTTCTTGTCTTATGTTCATGCAGTTGATAATTTCTTATTAAATTCTGCTATATATATTCAATTATATACAATATAATCCTATAATAAATGGTAAATATTTTATTATTGATGAATACATCCCTTGGTTTTAATTTGTATATCAGCCGGATGCATCTTTTTTGAAAAATAAATATTTTATCCAGATTAGTTTTTGCAGAAGAGCTCCAATATTCCACACACTAATAAAAATGCAACAAAAATAGACAAGTTTCAAAATGTGTAATATAGAAATAAGATTATATTATTAGAGGATGATAGCATAAGCTTAGTTATAAGAGAGACGAGATAGCTGAAACTGTACATGGTGTAACAGAAAAATATTTCACAAGATTTTTTGGACAGGAAGTTGGGGTGAAATATTTAAAAAAAAAAAGTGTCCTTGAGCTAAAAAACAACGTAAGCTTCAGGGGGTGGTGAAATTGTGAAAGTTACTAGAAAGTTACTCAGCTAACAGTCTAAATGAAATAGTAGGATCATTTCTATTGTCTCATGAAAAGAGGCGCTATTGGGAGCGCGGAAAACAAGCCAATTAGAGCATAGTTGTAATGCTTAAGCTGAACAAAGGTGTTATACTCTACAGAGGCTCAAGTTCTCACACAGTTCGTCCTCATTTACTGTACAAGTATGAAGTTTATTTCTTATGCGTATGTGATTTATTGCATTATCCTTATTGTTATTCTGTTAATTCGTGTCATTTCAATTTGTTGTTCTCAAAGTGATAGTTACTTTATAGTTAACGTTATAGCTATAATTGTTGAAGAGATAGTACATGTGCGCACAGTAATGGCAAGAAGAGTAAGCAACAGTACCTCTCTCGATCGCGCAAAATGTCAGCGCCGGAGATACTATAGTTAGAACATTAGAGGTTAGAAAATAAAGTATTATTTGTGTAAATATTATTTCAGGCAGCCGCACAAGCTCCCCCGCCCCCATTGTCCCCGCCGCCCATGTCGGTGCCACTCTTAGCCAGCAACAATCAAGGGACAAGTGGTTCCTCCACATATGGTGCTCCAGTCAGCCCGGAAGTGCTGACAACGGCAACTGACGACGATGACGACGAGGAAGAAGACGATATTCCTCCTCTGTGTCGATTTCCTCGAGAACAGCTTCGGGTCCTGGAGAAACTGGGACAGGGAGAATTTGGCGAGGTAAGTTCTCCAATCAAAATCTTGGCAGGTTAAAGAACTGCAACGCCTTAAGGCGTCTGGGTAATGATTTTGGCTTGAATTATATTTTGATTACAATAAATATATTTATTTTAATGCTGTAACAACATTTTGTCGCTCGTTGTTTCGGTGCTCATAGATAGTCGACGACTGTTCTCTCTAATTCAGCTGCACTCTTAGAGTTCTCTTTCCAAATTGATTGTGTGACACGACACGAGCAGTTGGTGGGCCGAGGGCAGCCCGAAGGTGTGTTAAAGATGGACCCATTCTTGCTAGAATTTAACCACGTCCTGACGGGAATGTGAGGTTTGCAGGAAGGCGGGTGTAAATGAGGTTGGGGAGTGACAGAAGGCAGCAAGATTGCTCCTCGACGGTTGACAGTCATGGTGCAACGGCCCTTGTGCACCGCTGGTGTAAATATGTTGCAAAATTTGTTTATTTTGGGGTTTTGTTTTGAAAATTTGATATCTAAGCAACTCTTGGAAGGGTTGTATAGGAACTCAGCCATAGCAGCTCATGGATTTGTTCCTTGGTCATCAGAGATGCCCTCAAGCCATGCAAAGAAGCCGGTATCACCTGAGGTGGCGGTTTCTGGGATTATAATCCTCAAGAGTCTTATTGAGGGCACTCTGATGGAAGAGCAAACCCTAGTTGAATTCCACTGCCCGGCGCCTAATCTCTTCCTCCACGTATGGCAGACCAGAGGCTTCTTGCAGGAGCCTCGTGGGAAAAGAGAAAGGGACAGAATAAATGGCCCGGAGACATTTATTCTGCACCTGTTGAAGCAGTAGCAGACTGGAGTCTAGTGCCATATCCCAGATCTTGCAGGCCTAGCTTAGCACAGGGATTATGAGAGCCCTCAAAAGGCGCAACTTAAGGGGATCGCCATCGTGTATTTCAGTATTGAGTACAAGGAGGTCGCAGCCCCAGTTCCTTGACTCCTCAGTTCCTTGATATGTTGCTCAAAAGTTAGGCCCTAATCTAGCTTCACTTCCAAGTAGGTTATGGGGTTCATCCACTTAATTCTCCGTCTGAGGTACCTGAATGTGGGGAAGTTTGAAGAAAATGGCGTCGTTTTCCTCTGGATTGATGGACAACTGCCAGCGCTCACACCACTCTTGGAGGAGGCAGAGCTGTTTCTGGATAGGGTTGCTGACTGTGTGAGCCTGCCAGCTCCCCTCATATACTTTCGATGATGTGGCAAGAAATTTGCATAAGCAGAAGTCTATTGCACATGTAGGTGTCACTAAGTTACACAAAGAGCTTTCTGCAATGCACCCAACAATCGCATACAAATTCACTCACACAGGTGTGACAATGGAACAAGCATGATAAGATAGGTACCTGCAACAATTCATTGTGATAAGGTAAAGGTGCAATTATTTGTTGTATAGTCACAATATGCATTTCATAGGAGAAAACAAAACATATTACAATCAGTGCTTCAACTTTCATAGATAATTTTCCCCCCTAATTTCATAGATAATTAAAGATGCAGAAATAGATGATCATAGATGCAGAAATTAAGATTTTACAGGAATCACAATTTTTCTTTCTATATCATGTACATAGTAAGTAGAGAAGGTATTGTATTCCACCCAAAAATTCAATAACAAGATTTCACTGGAAATATATGTTTTGAGGTTGCCTGAACGCAAGAAAAAGTGTGTTAGGAAATGGTCCAAGTGCATATCTATTTATGTATCTGTATCAAAATGCTATATTTGGGATTCAAGTTCAGCATCTCCTAAGGATGGAACACAAAGATTTTTAAGAAAATCCCCTAACTAAAGCTAACCTTTGTATGGTACAGTTTTTTAAAATGAAAATTGGGGTAAAAAATTACTCTAATAATTGTTTATTAAAATACAGTATATTTAAGATATTTAAATGACAAATGAAATCTTAAGGTTTCTGAGAATAGACTCTGGAAGTCATTTTCATTCTGAACGAGTTTTGCATAACTGGTAAACCATAATAGAGAAAAAAATTCTTAATATACATCAACCCCAGGCGCCAGCTGGTCTATGTTAATGAGAGCAAGTAATTCTCAAAACCACTCAGACCTAAAAAAAAAAAAAAAAAAAAAAACAAAAAAAAAAAAAAAAAAACATAATTAATGGAAGTATTTTATTCCAAGTAAAACCTTCTCTTAAATTTAAATGTTGATACTGGTTTCTCCAAATGTTATAAGAAAATACATAATGTTTAAGATACCACTTACTTGACAAACAAAATGTTTATCTTAAATTTCCTGAATATAACCTGTTAAGTCTTCTTCATTCACAATGAATTTTGTATAAATGTGAAGCCACAAGAGATAAACAAAAGCTTAAAAAAAAGTGAAAAATATAGAATTCATTGAAATATACACTTTCAGTCAAGTAAGCTTTTCTGTGGCATTAGTCATTTTCAAAATACCCTTTGTAACATCTTTAAGGTTTTCCTGGCTGATCCATCATACAGCAACTTTGAGTATAGAAAAACTTTAGAAAAAATTTAATTCTTATTTTTTCCTCGCATGGTTTCATTAATAAAAGAAAAATTTACTCAAGATATACAAGCAGTTGTGTTTTGCTTCCCATATAATTTACTACCTTTCCATGGGAAATTGAAATCAATTTGAATCCTATGCCATTTGAATATCATCTGTGTTTCACCTAAATTCAATATGAATTGAGATTGTTTTGAATACGCAAGATTCCAGAATAAATAATTCAAGCTTTTATGTTCTTTGAACTGGATTTACATTGGTGAACCTGTTAAACATAGTTCTGTGTATTAAAGCAGGTTTTGAGGTTAGCGAATGTTTATGAGAAGAATAAATTACGAGATTACGGAAACCATAAAAATGGTTCAGTTTTATGTTCTATTATACCAGCTCCTGAGAATCTTATGAAAGCAAACTGACAAGCGTACAGTGTATTGCAAAGAGTGTACAATAAATATATATATATATTCTATTTGGCGTATTCATTATAATTTGAATACAGGAGTGTTTTCATGAAAAATATTTCAATCCAATCCCCCAGCTCTCTAATAGGATTGGATTGGAGATTCAGTACAATCTGTATTCAATATGGAATGTATACTCAAATCAATTCAAATTCCTCGTGGAAACATGATTAATTATATAAGTATATGTACATGTATAACCAAGTCTATATTGTTTAATTTGAGATGGTTTAGAATTCAACAATTTTGTGAGCAGTGTATCAAGAGATCTGGGTAGTGAAAAATGCCTTAAAGGTTTGTTTATTATTGTATTACATAAAATTAGTATAATTGAGAAAAATGAAAATAATATTAATCTTTAAATTCATTAGGAGAAATTGGTTTATTGAACAGTGGTTGATTGTGTAGTATTAAGAATATAAGTTTTATTGTAGAAATCAAACTGCAAATGTATAAAAATAAATATTATCCACATGTCTATGCCCTTTAAATTATAGTACATTCCCTTTCAATTCATAGTGTTTAGTTTTCCAAACATAACTTCTGAGATTCTAAGCATAAAATTTATGAACACACATCAGCAAAAAGCAGAAATGTTGGCTTTTCTATTGGTGCTACTGACACTCTGCCATTCCTAGACAAGGATCATACTGACTATGGAGGTGTAAAGTTGTAATTCAACTAAATGTAAGGCAATTTTGTTTAAACTCATTTTTCATGGGTTTATTTTTTTTTTTTTTTTTTTTTCAAATTCTGGTGTGCTCATCTCAGAAACTGTTCAAGCTACGAAATTTAAATTTCAACCATTTATAGTAAACATATTTATGTATTTGTTAAAGCTGTATTAGATATCAATGATTAATTTAAAAAAAAATATACAACAATGAAAAAAATTCCATAACATAACTGTGCCAGTTAAATTCTTTTAAATTGCTTTAATAGCTAAACAAAGGTAGTCTATAACAGTAGTAAAAATTTGATTCCCATATCTTCAGTAAATCAGGAAATGAGCGCATCAGAAAATCACAAATTTAACATTGGTAACATAGGAAGTACCCAGTCCCCTTAACATATGAATAGAGAACAACTTTTGCATGAATATTGTATGAAGCTATAACAAATAGAGAAAACATTAGATTTCATAAGTATAAAAAATTGAAATAAAAATGTTGAGCCAAAATGGCTTAAACTTACTTCATTATTTAAATCAAAAAACAGAATATTAGCAAAGCTCTTAGCTATTATCCTATCCATTATTATTTCTCTTGTTATTTCACTGTTTACAGATTCACCTCTGTGAGGTGCAAGGTTTTCCAAACACCGTTGATGTTGTTCGACACAGCGAATGTAAACTTGTAGCTGTAAAGTCATTACAACCTGGTGCTTCAGAGTCTGCAAGGTAAGGGACTTAGTTTACGTGTTTGTTATACCTGCATTTCACTTCCACTCAGAGGGATTTCAAAATGAAACATTTATCCTGTATTCTTTGTCTTTAGTGATGAAAAATCAAAATTTTAAAATATTTCTATATGTTATAAAATGGTTTAGGAACATTTTGGTAAAGATTTGTTTCAATTCTGCAAATATTTATTCTCATTTCCTGCAAGCTGTTTACAAACATTTTTACTTTCTCTGAACATACTATGCACATAGTGTATTGAGAAGGTATTATATTGCACCCAAAAATTCAATACCGAGATTTCACCAGAAATTCAAGTTTTGGGACCCCCTGAATCCCAAAAAATCATTTTTAGAAAAATGTCTGTGTGTGTCTGTTAAATTCCAAATTTGACATTTAAGTTCATGGAAAAAATGTTGAAAGTTTTAGTTTTCTCAAAAATACTTCTTATGATTTTGGTTAAAGTCTCTTATATTTGAGATATTGACATGACAAATAAAATGTATATCTTGAATTTTCTAGGAATAGCCTCTGAAGACCTCATTATTCTGGATGAATTTTTCTGAATTTTGCATAACAGGTAATCCATAACAGTAAACAAAAACTTACGCATAAAAAATGCTGATATTAATGTCATATACATTTTTTGTGAAGTTGACCGTTTTTGAGCTATTCCTTGTTGTTTTTTTTTGTTTTTTTTTTGGCTTAACATCTGGTTGGTCATATCAGACGATGAATGAAATTGGTGAAATGATGCTCAAATGATCTCGGAGTCCATGGAGCTTAAAGATACTCGACATTCATCTTCTCAGGATAAGGGAAAACCCTGAAAAAAACCTTATCCAGGTAATTCACCAGAAACGAGATTCAAACCCATGACCTGGTGAATGTGAAGCAGACGGCTTGGGTTTAGTTCTAGTTTGTGTGTTCATTGTAATTAGTGCTGTACCTGCATTTCACTTCCACTCAGAGGGATTTCAAAATGAAAGATTTATCCTGCATTCTTTGTCTTTAGCAAAAAACAAAAGCCTTTAATACTTTAAAAAATCAAAATATTTCTATATGATATAAAATGATTTAGGGAAATTTTGGTAAAGGTTTGTTTCAATTCTTCAATTATTTATTGCTCATTTCCTACTAGTAATTTGCACAAATTTTTACTTTCTCTGCATGTATAGAGAAAGTATTATTTTGCACCGAAAAATTTCATACCGAGATTTCCCCGGAATTACATATTTTGGGACCCCCTGAATCCAAAAAGAGTAGTTTTTTAAAAAATGGCATGTGCGTGCATGCGTGTGTAGCTCAGAAACGAAAAGGCTGTCAAATACCAAATTTTATATTTAAGATCAGTATCTTCCAAGCATGCGACTCGAAGATTTTCAAGAAAGTCCCCCAACCCCATCTACTCTTTACATGGAAAAAAATTTTGAAAATGTTGTTTTTCTCAAAAATGGCTGTAACGATATTGAGTAAAATCTCTTATATTTAAGATCTTTACAGGATTTTCATTGAAATTCAGTTCTCTTTTCATGTCCAGAAGTAAAACTAAAGAGATATAAAACAGATAAGGAGATCCCATTTGAGAAAGGTTTTAGTACAGGAAATATGCCGAAAATAGTTGGTTCTACAAAGAAGATTATATTAAATACCAAGTTTGTTATTTAAGAGATTTTTTTGTTTTTAAGTTATGCTGCATACATGCACGCACGATATATTTTTTTTCTAAAACTGCTTTTTTATTCAGAGATTCTCTAAACATGTAGGTATATCTAGTAAAATCTCAGCATCAAATTTTTGGATGGGAAGCAATATCTTCTCTATCTATCTGCACATTGTACATACCTGCTAGAGAAAGTAAAAATTGTCAAGTTTGTGATAATATGTATGTGTGTTTTGTGTACTACATGGAATAGTGGTAGCCCAGATCTTCAAATTAGAACAAGGCACTGCACAAGACAAAGAAATTGACATTCATCCTTTCTTTATATTCAATAATTCTTCTTCTTGTGCTCCACTTTAAAACATGGCTCCAAATACAATAGGGTATCATGAGAGCACAAATAATATGAGATTCTTTTGTTTTGGATTTTGTCTTGGGAAATATAGCATTATACAGTAATCCATTTGCGGCCTTTCTCCCCTTCAGTTGCTCCCACACCGTCTGCCGGGACTTCGGAGTGCCAATTCCTGCTTGAAAATCATTGTTGCCATTTCTGAGTTGCTGAGGTGCATGTGCAGCCAGTCATTGTCAGTTAGGCGCTTCTGCAATTGCAGTAAACATAGTATGTCACTTAACTGTGGAAGAACACGTCTTTATTTGTAAAGTTTGCTTTAAGCATGATAGTTTGCTATAAAGCTTACAAACTCTGTACCACATGCAAGAAAACTATACATGCGGTCGTCAATAAATTTGAAGCTTCAGATTCAGTGTTGGACAAGAAACATTCTAGGAGGTCAGTGTTAACAGAAAATAAACTGGATGAAATCGATGCCACTTTGGAGTGTTCGCCTCAAAAATTGCAATTACAAATTAGTACAGTAAACAGGGGTATCGCCCTCTTCTGCTAGAAATGCTACACGTCTATTGAAACTAAAACCTTATCACTACAATCGCCCTCCGTGGTGTAATGGTTACCATATACCCAAGGTCGGGGGTTCAAACCTGGCGGACGACGATGGATTTTTTCAGGTCATATATATATACAATTTTTTTAAGTAATTTGTGTGGGTGTATGATTAAACTTAATGCAATATTTCAAAAAACATCATAGGGATTTTCTGTTGTCAGATTTTTAGGAATTACAGTATTGCTCAAGTAGATATTTGAAGATTTGCTTTTAAAAAGAGATAAGTTAAGTGATTCTTTAATGTTAAGTGGGAGACTGTTGCATGTTTTGGTGGCACTATGTAATATACTTTTTATTCCATATTTGGTAGAGTTAACTGTTTCTATACATATGTGATTGGCTGATCTAGTTTTGTGGGAGTGAATATCTCTTTTGTGTTTGATTACAGAGTTGGTACATAGAAGGTTATTTTCAGTTTTGTACATGAATAAAGATTCACTATATTTACAGAGACAGATAGGAAAATGACAGTATACTTGTTAATCATTAAATTAGCAGTGATATGTATTTCTCATTTCTGTTGCTGTGTTCGATAGGGCGGAGTTCCAGCAAGAAGCTCACGTGTTGGCAAGGCTGCGGGACCCAAACATAGTGCGAGTGCTGGGGGCGTGTCTAGATGATGAACCCCTGTGTGTGGTTGTGGAGTATACAGAGTGGGGAGATTTGAATCAGTTCCTACAGGAGCACATAGCTGAGACTGCTTCACCACTGCCTCGGAATGCCAAGACTCTCAGGTGAGTTTCAGATAATCTGGAACGAAATTTTTCTCCAGGAAATAAATACAGTTGTTTCTAGAAAATATTGATTTCATGGAAGATATGGTGTTACAGATGTATATGAGGAAGTACAACATTAGAGATAGACTGGATTTTCAAAAATTATGAACTGAATAGTCAAGATTAAGGTTATATTTTCACTGAAATCAATTTCAAAACAGGATACTGATATTCAAAACAACAGCATGGACATACTATGAGTGAACATTTTCTTGGGCACTTGGCCCTCTAGTCCTCATTTAGTAGGTTTCATGCAATTTCAGAAGTAGAGCAAAGCAACAACATGGATACATTAAAATATCCTACACACCCTGATATATATTGGCTTCATTCTGTCTGTAGATCCCAGAGTTCATGCACATACACCTGCACTTTGTTTTGTTTAATAGTCCAGCTAGTTTGCATTAAATTGGATGATCTATTCACCATAATATCTGAGGGTCTCAAAGAAAGAAAACTTTTTGGATGACAACATTGAAGAAAGAAAGACAGCTGTGCTCTCTCTTTCTCCCTGGCCCTTGTTTCCCTGTAATTCTAATACCCAAGAAAAGTAATATCAACATAATTTAATGTGGAAATGTTCTCAATTTTGAATACCTATACTTGAAATGTACTAAATTTCCTTATATAAATGAAACATTATATACAGAATAATATTGTATTAGATGTTCTATTACTTTACTATTCTGAAAAGGGTCATTAAGGAAAATACTAATATAAAATCAGTATCCTTGAATAATTAACACAATTTGAATTAGTATGAAAAAAAGCTACAATAGGGTTAATTTTTTTCTGGGAGCAGCAAAGACTTTCTTCTTGGCATTACATAGATATTGTCCAAATAATGCAAAATAACAAAGTGCCCTCTGGGTGCAATATTAGGTCAGAACCTTTATCATGATTCCTGAAAATAAATTAAAGTTCTAATAGCATTCAATTGAATGTGCTTTCATGTGGTTTGCAGTGGTAAGAAAAAGCTGTTATGTTTTCAATAAAATTCTATTAACCAGCAATTGCTTACTGCAAAATATATTAAAATTACAGTATGTACGAAATTTCATATTGCCTCTGTCTTGAAGTTGTATTCAGCTTCCTATCTCTGCTGGTATTTGCTACAGATTTTTTCTTCCATTTTATTAAATTATCATTATATAAAAGAAACAAACCTCTACGCACTGACAACCAATAGTTATTTTCCTTTTGTTTGTAATACATTATCGTCTTTAATTTTTTTATTATATGCTGATATAATGATTCTTTTGATAGAATAATAACTTAATGAGACTGCCTCCATGGTCGAGTGGTCAGCGAGCTGACTTTTCACCCGGAGGTCCCGGGTTCGATTCCCGGCTGGGGCGGGGAATTTTTCTTTAACTACATTTATTCCCTATCCCCCACAGAGTCTGGAAGTATGAATGTGAGAGTGAATGTGCGCATGTTTAGTAATATAGTAATGATTAACCTAATGTTCTAACTTACAGTAATACAAGTTGTTTCACAAGTCAAAGCCCCCGATATGACCATTGAAGTTAAAGGGGGCTATACAAAAAAAAAAACTTAATGGATTAGATGAATTTGATGTTATTTTACTACCTTTCTTGGCTAGAAAGTCAGCTGTTTCATTACCCTGTATTCTGCAATGTGCTGGTATCCATTGAAGTATTAATCTTTTATTTAAATTCATTAGTTGTTTTATGATTTTGCAGCATTCTGCAATATTTAGATTATTAGGTGTTGCATGGATATAATAGCTGCTTTAGAGTCAGATAATAGTACAACTTTTTCAAATTTATCTATATGATATAGTAGGTTTACATTAAAATAAAGGAAACATGATATTGAATAAATGCACTTTGCACCGTGTGCAATCGAAAATGTCATATTGCAAATTTTACAGTGAACTTCAAAATTAAGCTTTGACTCCTCAAGGTAAGGATATTTTCTCTTTAAATTGGAAGAGAAGGTGCATTTCATTTAGGCATAATAGCTTAAGTTCTTGCAAATAACAGAGCACAACAATTGCCAACACTAGTCTAGGCAAACTTTACCTGTCTTTAGTGTTCCCAGAATGCACTAAAGAATGACTTTTTTTTATTTTTATTATTTTAAAGCTTCCTCTATTGCAAAATTTACTCACGAACAAAGCTTAACAAATAGAAGCATTAACAACAACACATATACATGGTTGAATATGGCAAAAAGAAATACAACAATATATAATAAACATGTTAAAATTTAAGTTATAATGTTATAAGTAGAGCAGTGGAAAGACATAAGATAATCATTAAATATAAATGTCATAGATAATGAAGACCATAAAGATTATTCCTTAAGAGAACTATTGAACCCTCAAAACTGCACAACTAATGATTTAATTTAATGTATGACCAACCAGCATTTCCCACAATTAATTTTTAATTTAGGAAGACGGTATCAAGAAAATAGGGACCTATTTTCATCCCAACAAAAAATCTTGGGACGCAGAATACACAAGTAAAAGAAAAGGGTACTGTCCCATTTGTTATGGGACAAATGGCAGGCTTATGATAGTTGAACTTCATAAAGTTGGTGAACACTGTGTACAGTTTTGTCTCCAGCTAATTTCTGCATTTAGTTTCATTTTGTATTGTAATCAGACATCTTGTTTCTTACAGTTATGGCTGCCTTATTTTCATGGCTACACAGATTTCTTCTGGTATGAAGTATCTAGAGTCACTCAACTTTATACACAGAGACCTGGCTACACGGTAAGTTTATGTAGAAAATCAGCACTTGCAGCTTTGGAAACAGTGTGAGGTCACTGGGAAGGGATTGTTTTTTAAATAGTGTATTTTTAGGGTTATAGTACCTTGGGCTCCACATTTATCTAGAGAGTGCGCGGGCGCACACACACACACACAATATTGCAATCTGTAGACATTAGACTCAAAGCCCGAACTGTAGAATGTAGATCATGTCAAGAATTACATTTATTAATGCTTATTAATACATTTATTTACAAATAATAACTCTGACAATGAATTTTCAGAGGTATCAGTTTTGCATAAATTTCAATTACACGTCTTTTCCAAAAGCCTACTCGTTACACTTACATTCTTAGAATATTCATGTTTATTATATTTACAATGTTACATTATTACCAGTGATTTTTAATTGAATGAAGTCCTCCTCTGTATACGAGGGCTGTAAAGAAAGTAGTGGCAATATGGTCCCCACATTCACAGGAGAGCGGGTATGAGCCAGTAGGATATGGGATCGATCAGGTGACTAGTGTCGATGTGTGGTGTGCATTGGTCGGGCTGCCAGTTGAGAGTGTGTTGCTGCTGTGTAGCGTTGAAGCGAACAGTGTCAAGTGCACCGCTCTAAAGCATGTTTACCAAGGTTTGTGGATTAAAATCGAGATTGCCTGTGGAAAAAGTGCATCAGCATGTTATCGAAGATTAATGTGAAGCCTATTGGCAGAAATGCATTGCCTTACAGGACGGTTGCACGATGGGTCAAAGCGTTTTGTGCAGATCGGACTGAGACTGCGGATTTGCACCGCACAGGTCGGCCATCCATTCCACAAGATCAAATTGACATTGTGAGTGGTCTTGTTGCCATGGACCATCGATGGACTGTCCAGGAGTTATCCGTAGAGGTTGGTCTCAGTCATCAAACTGTGTGGCATATCCTGATGAAATGTCTTCACCTGAGGAAAATTGCATCCCGTCAACTCACTGAGGTATAGAAATGGCACCGGTATGCACTGGCTGGCATCCACCTGGACAGATTCCGCAACAAAGGAGGTGCATTTCTGCAGTGTATTGTTGCCAATGATGTGACGTGGGCATGAACCTATGAGCCGGAATTGAAGTGTCAGTCGAATGAATGGCATCACCCAGGTTCACCACGTCCACAGAAAATTCGACAGGAACCCAGTCGGGTGAAGCTGATGCTGATTGTGGCACGCGACTATGAGGGGGTTATTCTTGCACATGCTGTGCCTGAGGGACAAACCGTCAACAGTGATTACTATTGCCGATTTCTGGAGCAACATTTTCATCCGGCTATGCGGCGCAAACGTCCACGTTTATTGCGAGACGACCATCCCATAGTGTTGCATGACAATGCCCATTGTCATGTCACAAACAATGCCCAACTCTTACTGCAACGGTGGCATTGGAAGGTTTTGGAACATGAGCACTCACCAGACATGAGTCCTTGTGACTTCGACTTGTTTCCGAAGTTGAAAGAACCCCTCCGAGGCTGCCGATTTCCTGACGTGGCATCTGTAGTCCACGCAGTAGGGCACTCCGTCGCAGTCATCAACAGAGATCGCCTTGCCAACGGTCCCCAACGGCTGCCCTACATTTGGCAAAAGGTCAGGGACTTTGCGGGTGACTACATTGAAGGAATGTAATGCAACTGTACTTGTGAGTTTAATAATTATTGTGTTCTATCAATGTTGCCACTACTTTATTTACAGCCCTCGTAGAAGGTGTGAGTAAGGTATCTTTTTAATTCTGATCTAAACTTGTTTTTGTTTATTTACAATTCTTTTATAGAAGAGGGAAATGAATTAAACAAAACTATTCCTTTGTAGTAAACCTCTTTTTGGTATAACTGCAAATTGTTTGTTGGTCTATGTAAGTCCTGCCTATGTATGATCTCTTTGTTATGAATATCTGTATTTTTTGTAAAGGTTCTAGGTTATTTATTACAAATGACAATATGACTAGAGAATATTCACAGGCTGATGGTAAAATTCCAATGTGGTTTGCAGTGAGTTGATCATCTTTCCTCTGTCATTATTATTACCTTTCTTGGCATAATAAATACTTTTTAGCATTTACTGAGTTTACAAATAATTGCCTGCATTCCTAGACTTAAAAATTATGACAAATCAATCAAGATTAGAATTTGAAATCTATATAGGAAACCAACAAATGTAGAATCAAATGCAATCAATTCAACCAAAACCACATCAATATGCCATTTTCCACAGCTTGAGTCACAGACCAGTCAACATTCCACTAACAGAAGCCAAATACAAATGAGAATACACTCACATACTGATGTAGCAAAATTAAATAATTTCAGTTCAAACGCCATTGATAAGATAATGCATAAACATAAAATGTAGCAAATGCTAAATGAAACTATCACTTTGGAAAAACTAAAAACATCTACACACAACTAATGTAAATTTACTTTCCATCCAAGATACTTCTGGAAATTTAGGAAATTGTTTAGAAATCACAACATAAACTTAATACCACAAAAGAAATACATCAGAAATCTGTTAAACCACCCTTTGAAAGATAGCGCACTAGAAACAAAATTATCTAGCATTTATCAAATGAATTGCCAAGATTGCAGCAAAATATACATTGAACAGACGAGGAGAAATCTGGACATAGAAAAAAGAACACATAAGAAACATTAGATTCAAATGCATAGACAAGTCTGCCATTGTCCATTATTTTTGGATAGAGAATCATAATATAGAACCAGAAATAAAATTGATCAAATCAAACACTTAAAACAACCTTGGGAACTAAACACTTGGGGAAACATCTTTATTCATAAGTATGAAGGAAATCACATGAATTTTGAGAATCCCGCCATAGATGACATCATCCAGTTAACAAAGACAAGAGAAGGCAGCACAACTCTTAAGTGGAACTAGACACAACACGGGAGCAGCAGTCAACAAAGTAACTGAAGATAGGGAGGACACTTCCTGAAACTAGTCTTAAAAAAGATCAACATGTAGGCGGAGAATTTTAAAGTGTTTAAAATGTTGACTCATTGTTTAATGATTTCATTATAATGGTACTCCATTATATACAAATATTCCTAATTATTTATATATCATGTGTTTATACTCTGCAGTGTGCAGAACAGCCAAAATCAGCAAGTTGGTGATGCCTGTAAACAAAACATTTCTGTTCATGGGTTTATTAATAAACTACCACTGAACATTTTAATGTATACTTAGACCTGTATAATCTTTTAATGAATCTTATACATTATTAAGCATCTAAAGCTGAATTTCTTGTTTATTTCTTGTTCATTAATGTTCTTTCTTTTTCCCATTGTACAAAAATCATTATTGAGGAAAATGGGTGATAGTTCATTTGTGTGTAAATATTAAACCTCAGGCATCACTGCACGACTTCTCAACTTATCTGTGCTTGGAGCATTGGGTGGCATAAATAAAAGGAAGCATTAGCTTTATTCTCACTAATTCCAAGTGACAGCTCGGTTTCATATAAATAAAAATCTTTTGCTTTAGCTCGCGAAATTGCATAAATAAAAATAAAATGCACTTGCTGCTCTGAAACTTTTGCTGGTATTGCTTGAGGTACCTGTGTAGGTACTTCAGCTTGCTCAACTGTGGTTTAATACCATGACAGAGTTCATGATTGGGGTTCCTGAGCAAAAAACAAGACATAGGGACTTGGATGTGAACAGATACAAACAGTTATACCGTTTTGAAAGAGAAAATATTGACTAGCTTGCACAACATTTTTTTCCAGAGTCAAATGAAACAATGCTGAAAAAATCCAGACCTTTTTTAAAGTATGTAGGAGATCCTGGTTTTCAAGTTGACATTGCAGAGTATCTCGGTGTTAAGAAAGGCTATGGTCTCAAATACCTTCTGGGAAGTTGTTAATGCAGTCAACACTTGAACAAGGAATTGGATACAATTTCGTACAACTGCTCTTCAACAGCAGTTAGGGCACAAATATTAAACCAGTTTCCTTTGACAACCCACTTACGTATGTTTTCCACAGTTCTATTACAATAAAAAACAATTTATTTTTTTGTAATGTATCAAAAGAAAATAAAGCTGAACTCTTAGATGATACATTTTCAATTACATTTAACCAAATATATTTATGTTTTTTATATGGTGCTTGAATTACAGAAAACTCGGGTTAAAATATTTCTCTGGCTTTTAAACTGTATATAGTATATGTTGCAAAATGTATATAGTGATATACTCGCATCCAAACTCTTCCATATATTCAAGCAACTTGTATGTATTTACTTCTGACATGATTGTACCTCTTACTACTCTGAGTACTCTAAAAGTAAATGACAAATTTCTGTACATGTTGACAATGAGTGCCTGTCCCATTGCTATATAACTAGATTGGAGAGATGGACGTTATGTATAATGACATGCATAGACATGTTCTCTGTCTTAATTCATCAAGTTCCAGGTCTAGTAATTATTTATAAAATATTTATTTTTGTAAAAGCTAACCAAATAATGTATTTTTCACAGGAATTGCCTAGTAGGAAGGAGTTACAGCATCAAAGTGTCAGACTTTGGCATGAGTCGAAACATGTATGCTACTGACTACTACAATATGGAGGGAAGAGGACTTATACCAATAAGATGGATGGCATGGGAAAGCATATTATTGGTTAGTTCATGTTTTTCATATTAAGATATGTGCCTTCAGGCATTTTTAATGGTTAAACAGGATCTCTTTAGTGATTTGAAGATGAATTTGTATATGTAAAAATGTTACTGTTTTTTCTCAAAAGAGAAGAATTGAAATTAATTAAACTGACATATTTTAAAGGCTACCTGTTCAATGTCAGGTAAATCAGCAAGTAATTACACAAATAAGAACATTTTGTGCAGCATAAAATCAGCAAACGTTGATGTATATTCTATAATAATTAAGTGATAAGATTTATCTTTCCTGATGTCTATATGTATTTCCAAAATCTTTAACTTGGTCACCTAGTTGTGAGGTATCCTTTCATTCAATTACTTTGTTCATTTTGTTACTGTTAGGAGTTTCTGCATTACTCTAATAATGTGTAGGCTTCATTGCAGTGGCTTGAAAACTTGCAGAGGTACATTTTTAAACTCTTTTTTGTAGCTTAACATCCTTTAACCTGGTTAGTCATATCAGACGATGAATGAAATTAGTGAAATGATGCTCAAATGATCTCGGATTCCATGGAGTTAAAATTACTCGACATTCGTCTTCTTCGGATAAGGGAAAATCCCGAAAAAAACCTTACCCGGGCAACTCACCCTAAGTGAGATTCGAATTCACGACCTGTTGAATGTGAGGCAGACTAGGATGGAAGCTACATCTAGACTTCCGGTCAACAACAATGATGGGCGCAATTATTGGCACTATATATATCATACATTCACGACGAGACATTTTAAACTTTGGTGCATACTTTTACTCTACATGCCTGCTGACTCAAAAAATAAACAGATCAGTGGCCAGGTTTCTTGAGAGTCTGAGCTTATCCTAACTAACTAAAGATAAATTGGATGTTAATTATTAAATGTAAATAGAAATAAAAACCATGTCTAGAAGTTGACAAGTTGCAGTGACCTACATAAGCCTAAAAATTTAGGAATCTGGATGACACCAGATGCTATCATGAGCTTACTAGGCATTGCTAAGCAACCACACCCTCTAAGCCATATTACTATAATGCTCATTGGCATTCTTGGAGCCTAGATCTTGGCTTCAAATGCAGCATAGCAGCTGTGGTTTATGAGTTTCATGCAGTGATTAAACACTTCTATTTAAAAGACCAAAAGAGATAAAAGCCAAGTTGAATGAAGTTCATGGCACATCTGCTCCCGAGTTTGCAACAATTTACAATGGGATAAATTAAGTTAATAGTGGCCGTACATGCACAAATGATGAACATCGTTTAGGACATCCAGTAGAAGTCAGTTCCTCCAAAAAGATTGAGGATGTGGTTTTGAGTGATCAATGGATAAAAATTTGCCAAATAGTAGAGGCCACAGGCATGTTATAATTTTGAACCAAAAATTAGGTCTGACAAAGGTTTCAGCAAGATGGTTGTCACATTTATTCTCAATGGAGAATCATGTGATCGATTTGGAAGCTGGTTTGGCACTTTTCTGTCGCAATCTTGATGAGTTTCTGCATGGATACATAAATGTGGATGAAAAATGGATACATCACTACACTCCAGAGACAAAAGTACAGTCGAAACAGTGGGTTTTTAAAGGCTCTGAAGAAGGCAAAGGCAGTGAAATCTGCAGACAAGGTGATGACCTCGGTTTTTTGGGATGTATGCGGAATCATCTTCACTGATTACTTGCAGAAAGGAAGAATGATAAACAGAGAATACTATGCATTATTATTGCACTATTTGAATGGGAAATCAAGAAAAAATTACCTTGTCTGGCAAAGAGATAGATTTTCTTCTACCAAGATAATGCAAGGGTGCACACCTGCACAGTTTGGATGGCAAAAATTGTAGAATTAAGATTCAAATTACTACAACGTCTACTGTGTTCACCAGATTTGGCTCCAGTGACTTTTTTATTTCCAAACTTGAAATAGTTGCTCGGTGGAAAACGATTACTGTCTAACAAAGAGGTCATCTCTCAAACAGTTGCAAATTTTGAGGACCTTCCAAAATCCTACTTTTTGGAAGGCCTAACACAGTTGGGAAAATGCTGGGAAAATGTATCGAGCTAAAAGGAGATTATATTGAAAAAAAATTACCAAAACTAATTTGTTTTTCTATCTTTTTCCAAGGTTTCATTGAACACCCCTCATAGCATGTGCATTTTTACTTCCTCTGGCACGTATGTACAACATACATGATAGATAGAGAAGGTATTGCATTCCACCCAAAAATTTAATACCAAGATTTCACCAGAAATACACATTTTAGGTCAATTGTATCCAAAAAAGTATTTTTGGACAATGGTCCATATTTGTGTGTGTGTGTGTCCGTGTCCATTAACATAACTCAAAAGCAAAAATTGGTAAAATACCAAATTTAGCATCAATTTAAGCTTAGTATCTTCCAAGAATGTGACATGTAAATTATGAGAAAAATCCCCCACACTCCAAACTACCCTTTATATGGAAAAAGTTTAAAAAAATTATTTTCTGAAAGATGGATACAACAATTTTGATTAAAATACCATATATTAAAGATATTTACATGGCAAATAAAATGTATATCTTCAACTTTATGGAAATAGTCTCTGCAGACCTGTTCATTCTGGACGACTTTGCATAACTGAGATAAACAAAACTTATTAACTCATAATTTATGTTGTATACACTTTTTTTTTTTTTCATGAAATTAACCACTTCCAAGATATTCCTTATTATTGGTTTCAGTTATAAAATACTTCAACTATTCTCACATGGGAATTTGTCAACTCCTGGTAATGCAAAGAGACAGATTTCAACCACATGGCAACCAGCTTTTAAAAGATTTGACTTTAGCCTGGTGTATCCCCTTAATTCCCCTTATACTTATAAAGAAGCAAGTAATAAGACCATTTGTTCTATCTTCTGTTTATCTTGATAAGCACAAAGTGGAGAGAAGGATCAGCTTTTGTAAGAATAATCTGTTGCAGAATAGCTGGAGAAAGTCGTGTGAATGAAATACTATTTAGATTTTTATAGTTACACAATAGCTTCAGAATAGAACAAGCAAAATGTTTGCACACGATGAAAATTAAATGCTAATACTGGATTTCAGTGAACATGACACAACACCAAATGTAACATATTAAAATGACATTTCTGTGGATTTGTTCTATTACATGAAGATTCACTTTTTACTTTCTCTACTTCTTACATGGTACATAGGACGAGAAGGTACTGCATTACACCCAAAAATTCTGCACTGAAATTTAACAGGAAATATACAAAAATAAGTCCAAAAGAGAAAGCATTTTTCAAAAAAGGTTCATGCGTGTGTGCGTGCGTATACGTGCGTGCGTGTGTGTGATGGGAACAGTATTTAACTAAAAAAAAAAAAAAATGATTTGATAAATACTCAACTTGATATTTATGTTCCACATCTTCTAAGAATGCAAAACAAAGATTTTCAAGAAAATTCACCCACCCCAAACTACACTTTATATGGAATTTAATTTTCACAAAAATAGTTCAAAGAATTGTTATTAAAATACTCTATCTTAAAAATGCTTACAGGACAAATAAAATTTATATCTTAAATTTAACGGTGATTATCCTCTGAAGTCCAGTTCACGAGAATGACTGGTAAACCATAAGAGATAAAAAAAATGTAGATCTCTTCAAAACACATAAATTAAATCATACGCATTTTTGTTGTAGAGCTTACCATTTCCAAGATATTGTTTGTTATAGATTTAAATTTTCCAATATATATACTTTTCTAAAATGGTAAGTCATTATTCATATTTCTTCATCCTGGTGAAGCAAAGAGAAAATAATTTCAATACCATCACATAACAACTGCCTTTTAAAAGATTTGACTGTCACTTTAGGTTATTGTATTTCCTTGTTCCCCTATTCAAGAAAATAGGATTATAATAAAATTATTTCTTCTAATGTTTATGTTTATAAACAAGTATGACATACATAGAAGAATAAACTTTGTAAGAATAGTTTGCTGTAGTGTAAGTAAAGTAAACTGTATGAATGTAGCACATCAGATTTTTTAATTTTTATTACAAGACTTGAGTTTTATTTGAAATTAACAGGAAGGGAGTAATAGAAAGAAAGTGATTTCCCATGTGAAACCTTTGTGTTCAGAGTTTTGAATTCTATCCTGCATAAATGTTTGAAGAAAGTTTGCCATTTTATTTGACATATGAATGAATTGATATTAAACTAAGAGCAATTAATACTTAGTCGCCCAAAAATACTTGACTTCAAAGTTTATTTCTTAAAATATCCATTGTAATTTTATCAATATTGTTGCACTTCTTCTATCACAAAATGATTACACCTGCTTTACATATATTTACAATATGTAAGTCCTTCTGAATGGTAACCTAAATTTTATTTTGCAGGGAAAGTTCACCACAAAGAGTGATGTATGGTCCTTTGCTGTAACGCTATGGGAAATTCTTACCTTTGCCCGAGAGCAGCCGTTTGAAGATCTTAGTGAAGAGAAGGTGATAGAAAATGTAACACATTTCTATCAGGATGATGGGAGACAGGTTGGTATCCATGCTGTTTATGAGCGTAAATGCTTAACATATTAAAGCCCAGGTGTTTCTTTAGTTGAAGGGCCAAGAAACCCAGGGTTTTTATGCCTACTTTGAGTTATTATTTACAGTACATCAATCAAACCTGCCAGTATGGAGACAATCTAAAAGTATGGTGTTCAAGAATTTCTGAACAAGTAAGAAAGTAATCATAACTTCCGTATTAATATTTTATTTTAAATTTACAACAAGTATCAAATATTAGTTTGAAAATATCTGTGTAATGTTGCTTACACTCCATTTATTGAAAGTTCGAAAAACTCTCCCTCAGTTTCGGAATTTTCCAGAGCATCATTTTTATTCTGAACTTCAGTTCACAGAAATCGAGGAAAATGTGGCATTTGAAACATTTGAGAACACAAAACATAACAAACCTTCAAGGAAAATGGCGCGACTAGCTGAGAGCAGCCAATATTACAACTCTCCTAAATTTCCTAATAGTTGACTAAAGTGAAAACAGGTTCAAATCAGACAACTAAACGATAACTGATATATGTTCTTCGTCACCTAGCCCAAGACCAAATCAAGATCGTGGAATTGCATTAAAAGTGTTAGAAATGCCTGCCCGAGCTATACTCAGGCTTGGGCTTCAATGTGTTAATACACATAGTTTGTACAAAATTATTACAATGGAAGGTGGTGGTTATGAACTACATCTGGGTGATTGAAATATTCACCTATGAAAATTGAGTTATTATAACCACTTTTTGTTCTCAAAAGGATGATTTTTAGAAGATTAAACTCCAAGTTTTAAGATCAGCATAATAAAGTTGGCCTAAAATAATTCTAATTAATTCATTTAATTTGGGTTTTGTTGATCACACTTATTTATACTCGTCTTCACTTAATATTGTTGAAAAACATTGAAACATTTTCAAGAACATTCATCCTCATCTTCAGCAATTTGGTGACTGATACTCCTTTTCTGCTTCCTCCTCTTCCTGTTGTTGGGAATACAAAATTTTAACAGTTCATTCAGTGGCAGGATTTCAAAATTTATTACGTAATTGCTGTTTTTATAATGTGTATTTTCTCCCAGGTGTCTAATTCTGCTAGTTATGCTAGTGGTTTCAACAATTTTATATTTTACCCAATGTTGTGGTTTTCTGTCCAAAAATGGTGTAATACAGCCAATTTATCTATTTGCTTTAGTTTTATGTTTCTCTGATGTTCCCTTAATCTGATTTTCAAGTTTTTCTTCACCTTCACATTTTTGTAGGGTTGCCTAATGGGTTGCAAGTGCTGATTTGTATTTAGACAAGAAGGAAGTGATCTGAAGGCTTCATCATTGGGCATGCCAATTTCTTCAAGAAAATACTTCTTGGCTCTATGGTTTTCTTGATTAAAAGAAAAACACAAAAAAACTTGAGTATTTATGCCAGTAACATTCAGAAAGGCATAGAACACTGCCATTGGCCATCTTATAGTTTAGCACACAGCACTGTCTGCACTACACAGCTGATTGACAGTATCCCATTGTCACATTGTAAGCCATGATGATCTCTGGCTTGATCCTCATCTAGTATAGGAGTTTCATGCATTGTTGGGTGTAAGATCATGGCCTGATTTTTCTTTAGAATAGAAGATGCAATAGTTATATTCTCCTGAAATCCAAAGATTGATAATCCTATGTTTTGAATTTTGTTTGCCTGAAGTTTACTGGGTATTTCTTTTTTGTCTTTTCTGAATATACCAATGCATGTGAGTTCTTTTCCCAACAATTCCAATGCTGGAGGGTAACTAGTGTATCAGTTGTCAAACAAAATTTCTGTTAGAACCTTCAATACCAATAACAAGTCATTTCACAGTGTCACTGGGTTTGATTGAAACAAATAAGACCCATCTTCCTGTTTACCACACTAAACTTCAAAACTATCAGAGTTTCTGCATTGTGTGCATAATTTTTGTTAGTTATGCATAATGCAGAAATCTTTATGCCATAGTTGGCAGGCTTATTTGACATGTACTGTATGTATGTAGCTTCAACGCCCCCAAAAAGACTCAAGCTTCTCATCAATTTTGACAAACGTCTCAAGATTTTAGGAATTGCTGCAGTTTAGCACAGTTTAGTCAACAAATTAATGCACAGTTGGTCTTTCTTCTGTCTGTTCTAGTGACCTTTTATCAAATCACAGGGCCCAAAGCAAGAATAACAATTGCTTTCAATTCATTCAAGCTCCTAATATTTCCATTCCATTTCCATTCCCATTCCCATCAGAATTCCATAGTTCCAGAAAGTTCATGTGGCTTCCTGTCTTTAGCACCCAATCAATGTGCTAATTTTAGCCCTAGATGTTTCTTTGGTATCCCTATCTCGTGACTATTGTACTGATTCATGGTGTAGCTGCATGTGTGATTCACAAAATTGTCAAGCATGTCAAAATCATCAATGGTATGAAAAGCTGAGATATCATTTTCAATGTTTCTTATTTTGGATCAGGGAAAATTTTTACAGAGTTCTTCTTTTTGATTTTACCATATTTCAAATCCATTTTTACTTTCTTTACAAGTAATATGTATATAATGGATAGAGAGGGTATTGTATTGCACCAAAAAATGAAATATCAAGATTTCACCAGAAGTACATTAGAACTCCTGAATAAAAAAACAGCATTTTTAGAAAAATGCATGTGAGAGTAGCATAGCTCAAAACTGAAAACTCTGTTAAATACTAAACTTGGCATTTAAGTTCTGTATCTTCCAAGGATGCGACACAAAGATTTTCAAGAAAAATCCCCACCCCCAAACACCGTTTACATGGAAAAAATTTCCTAAATCTTGATCTTCTCAAAAATGGTTCTAACGATTTTGTTTAAAATATTTTATATTTAAGATATTTACATAACAAACAAAATGCATAGCTTGAATTTTCTGGGAATAGTCTCTATAGACCTCTCTATTCTGGATGAATTTGCTGAATTTTAATAACTGGAGACGGACAAAACTTAATGCATATCAAATGCAGATCTCATTAAAACATATAATTTATGTCATATATATTATTTGACTATTGTTTTAGCCTAGTGTATTCCCATATTTATTTTCTACTTACAAGGAAGTAATTAATAAGGCCATTTCTGCTAATGTTTATTTCGATTAGCATTAAGTAACTAGGAGGATAAGCTTTTTAACTATAATTTGTTACAGAGATGCAGAGAAAGTCATGTGAATGAAAATGAAACACATCAGATTTTTCTTCTTTTATAGCAGTTAGCTTACCCTAAATAATAGTTTTCTAAAGCAGTGTCCACTGAATATTTTACATCACTTTGCTCAGAATCACTTTCTCAAATTTGTTCTTCTTCTTTTATCAAATTTTCCACAAACTATTATGTTGTCTTCCACCACCTCATTGAATATCTTCAACATTTCCTCTGGAGCCATTTTCCGACACAAAATATATTTTTATTATAACTAAGCAATTGTCCTAAAGGAAAACAAGGTTTGTGAAGCATAAGAGTAAATATGTTGAATCAATATTACTTATTAGAATTACCTTGCTTCACAGTATGATAATTCCAATAAATAATATATTGAGTCTACATTTTTATTGTTACAATATTGTTATATTTGTCCTTTACATGCGCGCACACACACAAACACACACACACATGCACGCACATTATTATAGGCAAACTATTTTGTGGGTAGATGGTGGAAAACTCTATATTGCAGCTCAAAAATGCTGAACAATCATGCTTATAAAGAATGTTTCAGACTTGCACAACAGAACGTAACTATGGTAACGAATGCATAATAAACACTGATGCAGGAAACTGATTGAATCATTTGCAGTGTTGCCACACAAATAGCTAATACTGGAGTGTTAAAGCAGTTTCATATGCCATTGGTTAAACAATTTTTCATCATTTTTACTTTCTCCATATGCACTATGTACATAGTGTATAGAGAATATATTGCACTCCACCAAAAAATTTGATACCGAGATTTCAACGGCAATATAAGTTTTAGGGTCCCCTGTATCCAAAAAAAAGTATTTTCAGAAAAAGGTCCGGGTGTGTGTATGTGTCCGTGTGTCTGTGAACACAATAACTCAAAAACGAAAAGTCAGTAAAATACCAAACTTGGTATTTAAGTTTAGTATCTTCCTGCGATGCGACACGAACATTTTGAGAAAAATCCCCCCACCCCAAACTAAAAACTTGCTCTAACTATTTTGATTAAAATATTGTATATTAAAGATATTTATCTGACAAATAAAATGTATATCTTGAATTTTCTGGGAATAGCCTCTGAAGACTACTTTATTCTGGGTCAAGTTTACGGAATTTTGCATAACTGCTAAACCGTAAGAGATGGACAAAAACTTACCACACAACAAATATAGAGCACTTTATGTTATACACATTTTTTTGTGCAGTTGATTGTTTTTGAGATATTCCTTGTTTTTGGTTTCAACTATAAAAAACATACTTTTCTCATACAGGACTTTGTGAACTCGTGTCCATACAAACAAAGGAACTTCAGTCACATAGCAACCAGCTTTTGACCCTTACTTTAACCTATGGTACTCCCTTATTTCACTTCTACTTACAAGGAAGCAAGTAATAAGACTATTTCTGCTAATTTTTTCTCGATTAGCAGGAAGTAAATAGAAGCATAAGCTTTTAACAATAATTTATTGCAGAGTTGTAGAGAAAGTCATGTGAATGGAACACATAAGATTTTTTAACATTGTTCCATCAGGATTATTAAACTACCTTGTTGCATAAGCTATAGTTTCATCTCACATTTTAGATACAAAGGTTCCATGTAGCTATTTCAAAAACATTGAAAGCTCAGATGAGACTATGATGCATGTCTGTTCAGTAAGTCTTTACAAATAGTACTACAGTGAGTGTGCTACAAAACTTGGCCATCAGGTACACGGTCCATCTCCCGGTCACATACTGTACACTTGACAGGCAGTCGCAAGTTCCCTCATCCAGACAGACATACATGAACATCAAATTAAATCTCAGAAGTATACAATGGCAGGCAATTATTTGTTTTTATTTCATCTGTGAACTTTATTAATCTTTTCTATGAATTCAACAATTTTACCACATCTTTAACTAATTTCTCTGGTACAACAGCAAAGATGTCAAGCACATATCTATACTGGCTTCAAAAATAATGTGGCAAAGCTTTTTGTTACACGTATTTCAAAAATAAATTGAGCTTTATTTATGGATGCTCTTTAATTGCTGAGGTTCTCAGCATTTCATTCTATGTTGGGCAAGAAAGACTGTTAAATTTTGCTCAGAGACTTTTTATCAAGCTTGAGGTTCTTCTCATAAATCTACCGCATATGACCAACAGCTTTGCTTCTCTTCCAAAAGAAGCCATCCTAAAAATTTTTATGCCTGGAAAAATCCATCATTCTCCGCTGGGCTTAAACAGGCAAACTTGGGAACCAGAGGCTAGCATGTTAACATTAGACCACAGAGGTCTAATGTACTTTAAGATTATTTGGGAAGAGGTCTGCCAGAATAGAAGACCAAGGGTTCCCATATGCCTGCAATTTGTTGGTGATAGTTTTGGTTGAGAATGAAGCTATTGTGTTCCACATATAAGGTATTAATATGTTTGTGTGGTAGTTACAACCCATTACAACATAAACATGCAATAATAAACAGCTCACACATAGATTATAGTAAATGTATCTATGAGCACAACCGAATTCAACAAAGAATTAAAAACCATCATTCAAACAGTAGAACAAAATGGATACAGTAAGAACCTTGCAAAGCAGAAAAAAAACATAAAAGAAATAACTACCCTAACAGCAGGAAGAAAACAATATCAACACATTCAAAAAATTCACTTACCACCCCCGAGCATTTAGAAAATTAAAAAAAAAAATCTTCAAAGAACAAAACATCACCCTGGCTCCAATAAACAGATTTTCTGTCATAAAGTTACTAAGTTCAAAAATAAAAGATGAAATTGCACCAGAAAATAGGTCAGGAATATATCAAATTAAATGCACAAATTGTGAAAAATTCTACTTAGGCCAAACCAAAAGAAGTTTAAAAATCAGATCCAAAGAGCACTTTAGAAACCTAAAATTGAAACAAAAAGATAAATCGGCAGTAGCATTTCACTTCTGGAAAGAAAACCACAATCTAGATCACATCCAAAATTGCTAAAAACCATGTCAGGCCACAATGAACTCACAACCTGGGAAACATCCTCATATGGAAAAACAAGTTCATCATTTTGCCACCAGATAAGAGAGCAAAAGCAAATGCAACCAGCAATGGCAGTTGGACTTGTGAGGTTGAAAATGAAAGCATAGGTTTTTGAAACTAGTCCCTCATAATAAAAATGTAAGTGATGTAGGGTTAAAAAACAACTCAACAAATTAATACCATATAAAGCCTACAAGCTTGGAAGAAATTTTATTTCAAATTGACGCTGGCCATGAAAGCCATAGTACATACAGAATAGAATAGAATTTATTCACCTTAAGAAATACAATGAATTCATGGCTTCGTCAAAAACAAATAATACATAATTTAACAAATCTCTTACACTTCTATATACATTATATTTTACAGTATTGATCAAAATGAGTACAATGTTGCTAAGCTAATCTTGTCTTGATGCAGTCGTTAAGGTTTCTCTTGTGCCGAAGTACATCCTCAGATGAACTGAACCCATGTAACAAACAATGTTTCAGTGTTAGAAAAATCAACTTATTTACATATAAATAGCTGGATGGCTCATGTGGCAAAGTTTTCCAAATAAACAAGTATGTTTAGCACAAAATCAAAAAGATGTATTCATGAATTCATCAACGAAATAAAACATATAGTTTAGGAGTAGATTTTTAACCTTCTTCTTAAATACTTTGTCCTGTGGAACTTTGATCGCATCAGGGAGTTTATTATATAAGTTAACACCTTTGTGGGGAAACTGAATTTAAGCTGTTAGTTAATCTGTGTTGTTGGAGATGGATTGCTGTTGATGTTCTTGTGTTGTAAGAATGGTATTCATTGTTGAGCTTAAAAATGCTCTTATTGTCATGTAGAAACTGTCTCTAAGATATAAATACATGGTAATGGTAAAATTCTTAAATCCAAGAAAAGTGGTTTACTTGGGGTACATTGGTTCACTTGCTTGATTATTCTTATTATTCTTTTCTGCAGTTTAAACACTTAATACAATTGCTGACAGATCCCCAGAAGGGGATTCCATATGTCACTAATGGGTATATATAACCAAAATATACTGTTTTTAG
The DNA here is from genome assembly GCA_030762935.1 of Hymenopus coronatus. Lineage (NCBI taxonomy): Eukaryota > Metazoa > Arthropoda > Insecta > Mantodea > Hymenopodidae > Hymenopus > Hymenopus coronatus. Next base: position 111,717,526 of record CM060886.1, on the reverse strand, counting down.
GACATCTAAGCTGCACGCTTTAGCTAGTAGCCTTATAGCATAGCATATACAACTTAATTTATTAGTAAGAAAATTGGTATGCTCTGTCCACCTGAGCTGAGAATCAATAACAATCCCTAAGAACTTGGTGGAATGACTCTCACTAATCAATGTTTTAAAAATTGAAAAAAGTGTGATCAAAAAATAACAGGAATCTTTATTTTTCCTAAATAATTTTTATTTATGCATCTACATCAACTTTGTACCCTTCAAAATAAACTCTTGTGCACTTCTTCCAATCTTGGAAACAGCTCTGAAATACATTTTTCCTCATGGTGTTAAGCTACTTCAGCAATTCTGTTTTTTGTCCATCAATAGTGGCTAAACAACGTCCTCTCATGTTCTCTTCAGCCTCTGGAATAGAAACAAGTCACAGGGGGCCATGTTTGGCAAATAAGGTGGCTGGGGTAACATAACATTTCTGGTTTTTGCCAAAAAGTCATGAACAAGGAGAACTATCCATAAGTGGTTTTGTAAAAACTCTGGTCGTTTCCTTTGAATTACTTCATGCAAATGGTATATAATTTTTAGTAGTATTCTTTTGTTTCTTCCACATTGTCGTCAGTAATTAGTGTGTAAGAACGTCCAGGGGATCGTCATCTTCAGAGCCTTCTCGACCCTCAAAGTGGTTGAAACCACTCAAAACCGCTTGTCTAACTCACAGTAGATTTGCCAAAAGCCACAGCCAACATTTCAAATACTTTACTCCATTTTTCAAACAAAATTTAATGCAAATTTGCAGAGCTTTCGAAAACATGTAAAAACCTTCTAACTGTCAACAATAAACTAAGATTTTAAAACAGCTGAAAATGCAAACATATATCAGAAACATGTGTACCTACAAGATAAAATAAAGTTTTGAAAATTGGTTGTATAAAGCCCGCAAAATTAAAAAAAATATCCTTTAGTTTTTTTATCACACCTCGTAAATTGGATAGACTGGTTACAAAACTTTTTGAATGGCTCTTGTACCACAATAAATAGTTATAACCCTAAAGCAAGGGATAAATTTATTAATGTACAACTTATTCTGGTGAAAATATATGGGAGTAGTCCTATAGAGTTTTTACTCATCACTTTATTTTATTAAGTTCCAGTGCATATATATTGTTTTACTTGTTTCAGCTTTATCTTCCTGTACCAATAAACTGCCCAAAAGAAATCTACGACCTAATGTGCGAGTGCTGGCAGAGAAACGAATCAGATCGACCCAACTTCCGAGAGATCCACTTGTTCCTCCAGAGGAAAAACCTTGGCTACAAACCAGAAATGGACTGAGATTTAGCCCCTTTGGGAGCACTAATGGACACCAATGCGTATGTGTTCCCAAATGGCATTTGTGCTGAGTTTCTAACAATGGAACAAAAACAAACTCTTATACAGATGACTAAATACTACAGACAATATTTTTTATTACCTAATTCCCTTGAAAGCTAGGTTTTTAATAACACTGCAAAAAGCATCTCCACATCACCACATGTTAAATATAGCACAATGTTTTTTCTTACGTTTTGAAATGACCGGCACAGAGTGATTCTAGAAGCCCAGGTTCTAGAAGAATGGTGGTTAGTGTGTGACAATGAACACTTAACAATTAAAATTGCTAAAGGCATTTACTTTGATAAGACTAGGTGTATTCTGTGAGAGTAGGTTATTTGTGCCTACCTGGCATTTTATCTAATGTTGCTTCACTGTTAAATCTTCCTCTCTCTTGTTTCCAGTGGCATGACAATACATTGGGCTGCCTGCCCTACATATTTCTAAACAAAGAAACAATCATAGTTTAAGGCTAATATCTGCATTTTATTTTTAACAGAGTAAATTATTGAACAAAAAATAAAATGAGGGCTTTGTAATGAAAATGGTAAAACAGATGTCACTTGTAATTTTAATGTTGCTATGTGTATAAAAAGTGCTTACTTGATCAGCTATCTTTTACATAAAATATGCGCTATATTTCTTGATACTATCAGCTAGAGATCTTCAGCAGCCCTGTTTCATTTTGTTATGCCACTGGTCGTGTGTCTCCAAGTGACTTCATCACAAAAGCAATCATTGTGCCTTCTGTCTTAGAGTCAAACACAGCTGGTGGTGTCTCCACCAAAGTTGAGGTTTCTGTCTGGATCACTAAGAAGCCTCACAGCTTTCTGACGATATGTATGGGGATCAGTGGTGACTGTACCATTTATGTGATGTATTTGTTGCATCCCTAATAATAATTAGTATTCAGTGTGCATTTTTTGGTACTAGTTTTACTTTTGTTTAGATAGGATTAGCTTTGGTCAAGCTCTTCTTACCAGTTGCTATTTGTGATAATTTCCACTGCTGATGGCAGTGGCCACTTGTTTGAATTACAGTTACCGCCACCACATCTTGCTTAAATTTATTTTGTAATATTTTTGTACGTTAGGAATGTGGAATGGTCTGTCATCCACTTTAAGGTAACAGTAGATGGGTTGAATAATGCTGATTATTATAACTTGAACAGTTACAATGGTCAGTAAGTATTATTCAACTCTTCTGCCCATCAACCTATCAACCCATCTACAGCAATTAAACAATTATTTAACAAAATACTGAAGTGCGCACTTGTAAATGAGTTTTTGAATTATCATAATAGAAGATAAAGGCGGAGCTGTGGCTGAGTGATTTAACCACTCACTTCCATCTAGGCAGCCTGGGTTTGATCCCAAGTGCCTGCATATGGGATTTGTGGTTGACGAAGTGGTATCTGGGTGGATTTTCTCTGGGTCCTCTGGCTTCCCCCACCACTCATTCCACCAATTGCTCCATCATCACCTTTCTTATCATCCATTTTGCTTGCATTTCATTTCATCTACTTTCTCACGCTTGTGCCTATTATCGGTGAGAAATTACCTCGTGATTGACATTCTGCTGACACATGGCCACCTCTGTGCACCATTGTCCTATTTACTCATGTCGTCTGCAGCGACAAATGTTCCACTGCTTCCTCTAAAATGCTTTCTTCTCTCCATGCATACCTCTCATATGTTGAACTATTTTTCCCCATTTCTCACTAATTACCTCATCTATTCTTTTCCACATTGGGTCCTGTATTTCACTAAACGGAAAAGTTTTATTATTTTGGCTAAGGTAACCTCAACTTACTTATCATGGATTACGACATTTTTAAATTACAGTGTCACTCGTGATATTTCTAGAATGAGAACAAGAGCAATGTCTGTGATATATAAAAGGTAGTAACGATTATAAATGCAAATCCTTATGATCACAATGTGTAACACAACCAAACCTTTTACAGAATGCAATAAACAATCAGATTGCAAACAATTGATCAGTCATGTATGAGAATGCGCACGTAAATTTCCACTGAACCACGTAGGTGTTGCAATGCCAATGACGTCACGTCTCGGGCAGTTATGTATTCTTACACTATGATTGGTCAACAACCTCACGAGCCCCTGCCAGCAGACGATACACCCCACAAGTGTCAATCACAAGGAAATTTCTCACTGATAAAAGCTACAGGCCGACCACTCATTCCAGGTTCTCCATTCTGTGCTTCCATGATGTTGGCTCCCCGACAGGCTTCTGACTCCTAGGGGGGTTGCCTGTCTTACATAAGCTGACTACGAAGAAGATAAGTCAATGGTGCTTAATTTTATTGTCAAATGTACAGAGTTTCATGTTTGTGAAGATTGTATAAGATGACATTAAAATGTGTAAATAATGCAATTTTAAAATAGCATCACATATAAAGCATGGATATTGTAGCAGAGTACATTTTTGCTGCCAACTTCAAAATAAACTCTGATAGTTGTGCAATTGCCACTTGTTAAGGCAGCCATTAGGAAATCTTTCATTAAAAAATAAAATTATTAGTGATGGACTACCAGAGTAGGCTTTGAACCTAGTAGAAATATTTATTAACCATTCCTGTGCTTTGACGGGTTTGACCATCATTGTATAACCTACCCCGACTGTACAGTGATGGGTCTTTCCATCATCATCCTTTACAACAGTCTTATGCATGCTAGATTACCAATTGGACTGCTTATATTTTCTTTTTTGGTCTTCCAAGTCTCCAAGAGATATGTCTGAGTCAAAAATTTGTCACTGTCTTTTAGATTAAATTTGCATTGCCAAAAGAAAGCTCTGAATGAATAATTTCTCATTAAAGCCACTAAGCTTCCATCATTCCATGAGCGACAGAATGGTAACAATGGCTGATCCATGTGAATTGGAAAATGCAAGGCTTTTGCAATTATTTTTGACAATAGTAAATGTTTATTTTTATTTATTTATTTTTACCAATAGACATAATACGCTTCAGGCATTGTGAAGCTACAAGTATGATAAAAGGAAACAACAAAATTTGACATAATTAGTCTTAAGTCATAACAATGATTATAAAAAGTTTATACCTTCATTCGATCTTATGGTGCCTTCTGATGAGAATTTACAAATTCGTGAAAACTGGAAGTGGAATGTAATATTTAATGTTCCATATAAAGTAAAATGCTTATCTGTATATTAATCCTTCAACAGCTAGGCATCTTGATGAAAATCCAGAAAGAAACTTGTGTTGTTAGTGAATACTTGATAGAGGAATTTTTTGTCTAAAAGTGATATTTCAGAGCAGAAATTTTCCAATAAAAATAGTACGTCAATGGATTAAAGTGACCTTTAGAGTTGTGAATGTGAGGTATTAAGTAAATAAAGTTTTCTGCTGGCCTTTTTTTATTGCATTATCACAAACTAGCTGAAAACCCGTATTTTCATGATTTACCCTTTCCACATTTAGCCTTAGGCTGCTTGTCAAATAGCTATGCATTTCTTTGGACATATTTAGAAATTATTAAACAACATACTCAAACAGTTAATTGCAACTCACAAAACTGCAAAAAAGAAAAGTAACTGAGAAAACAATATGCAAAAGCACAATATCATTGTAATATGTCACAGTTTAGTTTCTCTTTGTCTACTTCATCAAGCTGCCTACTATGGGATTCTAAATGTACTACAGGATTCAATATGATACATTGTTTACTTTAAGGTCAGAAGGTGATGATATCTATATTCCTATTGCTCCCATTAGTGGCAAGACCAGACATGTCTTCATAAACAGAAAGCCCAGGGGGGTTTCATAGGGAGTTGGCGATCGTGTAACATATATAGAGTGATGACAATGATTTTGGAGCAAGGGTGTTGTTCTGGGATCTACCTGGCAGAGAGCAAACCAAGCATACGTTAGCAATCATCTTGATTGCTTCTCTCCATTTCACACATGATAAGCCTCGATCTATAACCCATTCATTTATGGCTGTCTACTGAAGAGCCTTTATGTGGGAATATAGTTCATAGAGGGAAATAGTTCTCAATACCTGTTAGACATTTTTAAGGAACCATTTCTACTCCAAGGTCCTGCATACAGTCAAACCTTTTAATATAGTAATTATTCTTTTCGAAGAGCAACAATAATCAGTAGCCTATTTATTTACCATAACTTAGGGTAGGCAATTACCATCCCTCTGACCCATAAATGATGTCTGTGCCTAATATGATGATATCAAAGTGACACCATAGAGGGATTTAATAGAATAGCTGATGTATTCATCCAAGCTAAATGATAGCTTGGTACCATTGCCATAGAAACCACTTCCCTGCCAAAATCTGGTTGCAGAACCATCAGGATACCAGGTTGGCCTTTCATTTTTGTAAGGTTTAACATACTCGCACTTGCACTTTACATAATACGAATGATTCTAATTGGTAATTATTTTTATAACATTCTTCATGATGCACCTTCATGTTAATTAATTAAAATTAATACGTTACATCTAACTTAACATAACAAAAAGCAAAATATGTCGGTTGACAACTTTTATGTTATGAGTTATGTTACACCAAATCAACTCTAAATGGGTGTTGACTTTGATGTTACAATGTCTTACAACTTGAGGGAATTTCTTAACCCTTGCAGAAATGAAATTAAAATGTATCTCAGTTTTTTTGTTTAAAAATTAATTCTAATAACAATATTTATTTTTATAACAACTTCCATCTGAGGTTAATTTACAGAATTTTTAGCTGAAATGGCACATTCATGATTTTTATATTTTTGCGAGATAGCTTATATTTCACTATTCCATTTGCTTTTTAGAGACCTACTCTAGGCAGGCATATTTGTTTTTAACAATAAATGAAAAAGTTGTTGAATTAAAAAATACCTTGTATGCATTTGACATAATTTTGAAATGATGTACATATGGGGTCATTTATTCCAAATGTTTGAGAATTGTTCATATTCTTGAGAATAATATGTTTTTTAGTGATAAATGAGAACTATTTGTATTCTTTTTAGTAATGCATAGAAATACATGCATTTATTTCAACTTATAAAAATAAAACTTTAATTTAACATATGTGTTTTCATAAAATAAAATTAAAGCTTTAAATTCTAATCTTAATAAATGTTTCAATTTGGAAGAAAATACTCATATGCAGCTAGAAGTGAAATAAAGTTTAGAATTTCAACAACAGGGATTAGTAGTTATAATACTTACAAAATACTAAATTAAGGTACCTACCAAGCAAGAAAAGATTTTGTTTCGGAAAATTGCCAGCTGGTGACAGAACTATTATTAGCATTTTAATATAAATAAAAAAGCTGTAGCTCACCCTGTTTTATTCTGAATTAACTCGCTGAGAAACAAATGTGACATATTCACTTTAGAAGCAGAATAAGCGCACTTTTAGAATGTATGGATGCCAATACGTATGACTCCATGACTACATGGCACAGCTCACTAAGAGCCTTGGCCTACCGCCCAGCCGCTGCGTCTCCCATCTCGGTCCATTACAGACATCATGGATGAGGTGCAGTATTGGGGGGTGAGATGTGGTCAGCGCTTTGATCCTCCCCCCGCCAGTTAATGCGGTCTTCACAACTTGTGCTGACGTATGACTTTGTCTAAATTGTACTCCATTATAGCAAAAGAAGCTGAAGATATAATAACAATAAAAACTTTAGATAATTTGTTTCAGCCTTCAAGATGAGTTACTAATTCAAGTATCAATGAATTAAGTAATATAAAGACAGTATTCAACTATGAGATTTAAAACTAGTTGCATTAATTCAGATTTGCTTCTTTGTTATAAAGAACTTTGTGCCATTCTTGAATAACTAAACTGATAGTATTAGTAACAACACTCTTGGCATTGAAAGCAAAAGCTGAGTCTTGCAACTTTTTCTCTGAAAAGTCCCTTCAATGTCTTTGGCAAGTGATATAAAATGCCCTCAGCCAGAAATTTTTCATTATTTATAACTTAGTTGTTATAGACAGAAGAACTACTATGAAAAATGAAAATGTCACAACTTGCACATTACAGTTTGGCATATTTATATTCATGATATTGATTAAAAATAACAGGCTTTGGAAATAAGGGGTTTTTACATTAATATTACCATTTCAGTCATGTCATTGGTTCAGCCCAAAAATTATCATGAAATTAATGTGAATTTTATAGAGTATTCAACACAAATACCACTGACTAAAATTATTAACACAAATTTTAAAAAGAATTTTCAACAAAAAATCTTGCTCTTGGCATACTACATAGATTTATACTTTATTATTTCTTCTCTTCCATACCACTCTACTATGTTTGTCAATGAAAGTCACAGATGACTGGTGAAAGAGCAAAGACAAAGGTTACAATCTGAATACATAAGAGTGCATTCCTCCAAACATTGTCAATATGGACAGATAACATTTGAATTGCTGCAGAGAATCGTATGCAATTGTTAGAGGTGTTTGTAAATCATTAATATTATTATTTTATTTATTTTTTTTTTATGAGAGAATTAGGTCTAAAAGAATTTGATTGGGAGAAAAAAGTGGTGTGTTATTTACGGATGCTCTTTAACTACTGTGGTTCTCAGCGTCCCATTCTAAACTGGGCGTGAAAGACCACTTAATTTTGCACAGAGGCCTCTCTATCAGGCTTGAGGTTCTTTTACGTGCCATAAATCTACTACACGGAACAACGGCTTTACTTCCCTTCCAAAGGAAGCCATGTTAAGGATTTTTACATCTGAAAAAAATCCATCGTCCTCCGCCGGGTTTGAACCCGCAACCTTGGGTATATGAAGTTAGCATGGTAACCATTACACCACAGAGAGCAACTGATTGGGAGAAGGGGAAGAGTGGAGGAAGGGGATAAAAGCTTGAACTTTGGATACAGGAAGATTTTTTTTACATTGTAAACCTGTTTATTTATAAACTTTTTATTTATTTTTGTGGTAAGCTAAATACAACTGAATATGGCTAGTTTTCAGTCACTCTTTACCAGTGATACTCATTTTATACAATAATTTGATTACAATAATTCATTAAGTTTAGTTTGCTGTTTCATTTACATTTTGTTCTTTAACTCTGTTTACTGTCCATATCGATTTCATTTTCACTTTATTAAAGTATTGTTGTATTCTTTTCTCCAAATTTCACTTCCTTTGTATTTAAATATTATGTGCTCCAGATCTTCATTTTCACTGCATATAGGACATTGATTTTGTTGGATACTCTTCCTTAGACCTTTTAGCCTCCGTACTCCTGCTCTTGCCAATGCCATGCCTTCTCGCTCCTCTTTTGTCAGGTCTATGTATTTTTCCCTTCCCCATAGAAAGGACTAAAGGTTTCTTTTCAGTTATCTCGCTTAATACTCTTTGTATTTATATATCCTCAGATCTCTTGCTTTCATATTTCTAGATTATTCACATGGCTTTCTCTTCTCTCCATATATACCCTAACCCATTACTCTCCAAGTTATTTCTAAGACAATTTACCTATCTATTATTCTTAAGATTTTCTCTTGATATTCTAAACATGTTTTAACAAATTTCTTTCTTCAACATTGAAGATACCATACCAAAATTTCAGTGCCCTTTCCATTATCATTCCCTCATTTGGCATTCTGACCAACTCTATTTGTGCTACCTGCCTAATCATTGCATTTGTACAGAATATCTTCTGCATCTCATCTATGACTTCTCATTCTCCTTCTAATCCCCATACTTCTATCACATACATCATCAATTACAGCAGAAAGGCTTTTACGATTGCATGACACAGGAGAAGGCAATAAAAGAGAAAACCAATTTCTAGAGCAGAGTGAGATGATGTTTTAGATACTGCTAAATGCTGTGCCTTCCTGTTAGGCACTATTATTACCCTTGTTATGGAACTTTCAAAAAAAAATCTGCAAGGAACCAAGTTTGTCTAGTTTAAATAATAATAATGGAGAAGTGTGCACAAACTGTACAGAATACAATACATGAGTTTAGTAATATACGAGGGTTATTCAAATATAAACAGTAATTTTGTTAAAAATATTTATTGATTAAATATATACACATCTGCATTTTTCAACATAGAGGCTACACATTTTTGCAAACTTTTTGGAAGCTTGAACATTCCTTCTTCAAAAAAGGTTGAGGGCGTGTCGCCAACCAATTGCGCACATGCTCCTCGACATCCTCGTTGTTTTCGAAATGTTTCCCTCCAAGCGGTTCTTTCATGGGTGCAAACAAAAAATAATCTGAGGGACAAGTCTGTACTACAGGGAGGATGTTCAAGGGTTTCCCAGTACATGTCCGCCATTGTGTCCATAGTCAAATTGGCGGTGTGAGGCGTAGCGTTGTCTTGGAGAAGGATGACATCTCTGATGGGCATACAATGTCATTTGCTTCGGTAAGCAGCTTTTACAGACCTTAACAATTGGCAATAGTAAACTGCAGTCACTGACGTCGATCATGAAGTCCTCTGTAGTCGAAAAACATAGTCGCGAAGGCTTTTCCGGCTGAGTGGCGTCGAATATGACCTTTGTTTGCCACAAATTCTCGGCCACCCTTAAATTGTCTGGCCCAAGTAAACACTCGATTCTGCGACAGAGTAGTGTCCCCAAACTGTGCCCTTAAACGAGTTAAAATTCCCTTTCTTGGTTTAAAACTTGATAATAATGCGTTGTGAAACAGACGAAGGGATTTCTTGCTCACTCATGGCTGTACTGACGCCAGAACCTAACAAAGCTAGTTTCCCCTCCCTAACACACTGATCTTCAACCCCCCACTCCACCGCCCTGCTCTGAACTGCTTCCCTGTGATATGCAACAATTACATTTATATTTGAATCGCCCTCATACAAATTTAGTTGTCCTTGCTATAAGAGTAATAGATTTACATCATTATTTACATTTTTCACATTTATCTGAACATTTAAGTTTAAATGCCTTAAAACTTAATTCAGTGGTGGGCAGCTACTCTAGGGAATTTGGAAGGCTACCAAAAATATGATACAAATACAGAAGTTCAAGATGGACTTTATTAAAATGATTGACCTTTCAGTTTATCAGATGAAAAGTTTGTAATCATGTGGGGAAAAATAAAGTGTAAATCAGTATAGTATGCCCCTCATATTGAGTAATTCATTGTAACTATTTAAATTTTCTTTCTCTTATTCAGTAACAAGGATTCATTTAATATTGTGCCAAATGTGGCATAACAGAACAAACAGCCTAAGAGGACACCACCTATTGTGTTTGACTGTGTTTCTTCCCTTAACCATTCATCAGCAAGATTTCTGGTTTTATTAAATGATAATAAAACATATATAATAATTTCTTACCATAATAGACTTAATATTGACCAGTGTAGTTCATGATTGGACATAAAACAATGTTTTAAATGAAAGATTATATTTTTTGGATTTCAGAAAGGCTTTTAGTGTTGGCTATATGATGTTTAGTCCTGCTTCCATTTTCCTTTCCTTCTTAATGTAAGGAAAGTAAATGAAAATGTTCTCATAGCTATGATAATATATTTGCACTATGCCTCATTTATAGTTGTATAATACATACTTATGCAACATGTGGCTAAAGTGGGAATTATTTGTGAGAGGAAAGATTTTTATCATTCACTGTACTCAAGATGAAAACTATAAGTATAAAAAATTATATTCCATAAGTTATGTACACTTGTATATGTAAATTTTAATAAAAATGTACAATATTTTTGCAAAATCAAAGCAAAAATATGTTGTGGGATTTAAATTGTGAGATTTAGAGCCTGTATTGAGCATAAACAATTGAACAGCATGCACAATGTGTCTTAAAGAGAAATCCCATTTGACAGTAAGATTGCAGATTCTACTTCAGCGTTAGACTGGTTGATTGACCAACATGGCTGTGCCTGCGAAAGCAGACAGAACAAATGGAAGACTGTGCATTTCGCATTGGAAAGAAGAGCCGATTTTCAGAAACTCCATTTTTACCCCTTATTTCGATCCAGTTCATTTATGCACACCTAACATAACCTTTGTAAAATCTTGAAACCTGTGTCAGCTATGTCGTCTCAGTAACTAATAAAAAAGATTCAGTCTAAAGCTGAACTAGAATCTGCAATCTTGCCGTTTGACACACTGAATTTACATAGATAATATGGTTTGTTTCTCTTTGTTGTGTGTAATCATCTTTTTTAAGTGCTTTTGTTTTTTGAATTTGTAAATTTTCTTTGTCACAAGATCTTTGCTTAATTTCAATTTTATTTCAGTTTATAAAGTTTCTTCTTATATTTATTTAATTTGTTTCCTTTTGGGTTATATTTGTATTTAGAAATGAACATGAAAAGAAACAGATGAAGCTTACAAAGAAGAACAAACTAGAAAACAAAATAATTTATTGAATAAAAGCAAGATTTCTCATGCCCTTACATAAAATAACAAAAATAAATCATATTTGTTTGTTATTAACTAAACATTATAGTACTTGTGGAATCTATTAAGGCTGGAAAATTGTCTGTGAAATAAACATATATTGCAATCATTAGTAACCGAAATGTGAATGTGTAACTTTAGTGACAGTTTATTTTGGATTGCAACCTAAATGCAAAGTATGATTTGGTGAAAAAATAGTTTTGTTATTTTACATTTACTGTTTGAATTGCTTATTGTGTAATTTTTATACCTCCTTAGTAATTTAAAATGCACAAAGTTTCAATTTGTGCTATGGAAGCTAATGCTAATAAGTTACAGCTAACAATATGATAATTTGGCGTTCATTTTCAAAGTATCAGGAAAAATTGTTGACATTGTATTGGTTGGATGAGTGAATAAGCAAGAATGCTCAGTAACTTTATAATTGTGGAAGTTGTACAATTGAGAAGATAATTATATAGTGTTTGAGTCAGTTGTTTTGTGCAATATTCTTACCTAGACTTTGAAAACATACTTCAAGAGATTTTGCTTACATCATCAGATCTTGTTCAGCTTTCATTATTTTTTACTCTCAGTAGATGGAGCCTCCTGATAAGTAAATTCTCAATTTCTTTAGTTGATTTTCGAAGATCAAAGTTCCTGACCTAGTTGTGGTTCTTCTGGATAAAGACATTTTCTCGTGATGGTGTTCTATCATGTTCTCAGTGATTTGGGGACAATTTACATTCAAATATAATTTCATGGGTTGTAACTGCTGATTTTTCAAATAGTTTGTATTTATAGATCTTGGGTGATAATTTAGTCTTGCATTCAGGCCAATATTTATTTGGTCACACTCAAAGTCTGCACATTCAGTTTAGATTGTGATGCCAATCGTTAAGGGATTGAATCATGTTCTGGAGGTATGTGGTTCAAATCTTGCCAGGATTGTTCTCCCTCACTAAGGGTTTTCTTCAGTCCTCATAACTGGCAAATGCCAGTGAGTTACCCTAAACTTAAGCATAGTGCGTTTTCTTTCTAAATTTATTTTCACAACCATCATTTTACTTCACTTACTGCCAATGTCACTGCCGTGGTGCTGTATGAAGTAACAGCAGGCATTAAATACCATTTAAAAAAATTAAATTTGGCTGAACTTTTTTGTTGTTCATTCTGTCTTTTAACAAGTACATTAAGAAAATTCATCACTCAGTTGTTAGATGGTTCCACCAATATTTCAGCAAGAGATAATAAAAGAAACAATCATTTGGCCAAGAACTAATATTTGGAGCCAAAGTTCATGAATCATTTTTTTTTTTTTTTTTTTTTTAAATATAAGCACACGGTGTATTTATTAGTTTTTAAACATATTACATCTTGAGACTCATACATACACAAATCAGATAGACTACACAGTCATCTATGTTTCACATTGTCACATAATTTAATGTTAATGAATTGATATTTGATAAATGAAAAAAAAAATAAAGAAAAAACAGAAACATTAGCAACAAAAACAAATACTTTTATAAGAAGAATAAAAGAAACAGAGAACAAAGAAAAGACCCTTATGCATATGCTATTGTTTACAAATCCAACTTAATGTCTACCCCTAAGACTCTAGCCCTCCCCCATTCCATCTAGTTCTTCATACATACATGCATACATAACATTGCAATCTGTAGATCCTATTATGAAATTAGACTCAAAGCCCAAACTTTAGGATGTAGATCATGTCAAGAATTACATTTATTCATACTTATTAATACGTTTATTTACAAATAACTCTGACAATAAATTTTCAGAGGTGTCAGTCTTGCATAATTTTCAATTACATGTCTTCCGTTTCCAAAAGCCTACTCATACACTTGCATTCTTAGAATATTCATGTTTATTATATTTACAATGTTACATTATTACCAGTGTTTTTTGATTGAATGAAATCCTCTTCTGTATAGAAGGTGTGAGTAATAAGTTATCTTTTTAAATCTGATCTAAACTTGTTTTTGTTCATTTATAATTCTTTTATAGAAGAGGGAAGTGAATTAAACAAAACTATTCTTTGTAATGAACCCCTTTTTGGAATAACTGCAAATTATTTGTTGGTCTATGTAAGTCCTGCCTATATCTGGTCTCTTTGTTATGAATATCTGTATTTTTTGTAAACTTTTCTGGGTTATTTATTACAAATGACAATAAGGCTAGAATATATTCACAGGTTAATGGTAAAATTTCAAACATTTTGAAAAGTGGTTTGCAGTGAGTTGATTGTCTTTCCCCTGCTATTATTCTTATTACCTTTTTTTTGCATAATGAATACTTTTTTTAGCATTTACTTCTTACTTACACTCCAATATGAGCTGTATCACTTTTTTTAAAGAAGTACCAATAAGGTCCCCGCACTCCCAACCAGCAAGTTCCAGCCTCTTTGTTCCTTTGTTAACCCTCTCCAGGTTAACAAAGGAATCCAGCAAATATTTTGTCCTTAGTCATTCCGTTTCTTTATAGTAAGCAAGTATATGAATCCAGGTTTCTTTCTCTCTATACTAGGACCAAATCCTTGTGCCTTCTTCATTTATCGATGAAGACTGCCATGATCCCAGTTTAAGCCAAGCAAGCCCTTGTTTATTAACTTTATTTTCCACCAAAATATAGTGTTCTATACCCCATTCTGTTTTTAATTTTGAGTGTAATCCTTATCTTTACATTGTTTTCAAAATTCAAACATATGTGTGAATAGTATATAAAACAACGGCCTTAAATATTATACATATACAGTGGAACCTCACTTATACGTTTTTCAAGGGAGACTACTAAAATACTGTATAAATGAGAAAACATGTAACTGATTTTCTCTTCTGGCATGGACCTCATCTAGAATTTTTAATTTTTCACCAACGATAAGTGACCGTCGGAAAGATATGACGACAATGAAAGGTTAAATGACAATGAAAACAGCACACTAGCAGCACTCGACTTAAAGCAGAGAAGTGACTGTTGGAACCAAGGTTAATAGATTGTTGGAACGATATGACAACAATGAAACTATAAGTGTCAATGAAAACTGCAAACCAGGCAATTCCAAGGCTATACACAGCAAGCATACCACCATATGTTTTTTAAAAACATATAAATGGATACATTCTGTGTATTGGGATCAGAAAAGGTGATGCATAACCAAGAAAACGTATAACCAAAAATGCATAATTGAGCAAAATTTTAATGGAGAATGACTGGTCCCCAAAAATTTTATTATATATGTGTGAAAAATATTGAAATGAATAATGTATAAGCGAGTTTCAACTGTATTATAATTTTTACCTAAGGAAGATGTTTGGAAACAGAGAAATTGAAGGTCACTGCAGGGAATTGAACATAGGGTTCTAAGGTTACTGCATTTAATGTAAGCTGCAGCCTAAATGTTTTGATTTTGCTGCAGTAAGCAATTGTTTTTGAGAGTTTGAAGAGCCTTCCAACTCTTGCCTAAAGGTGGCTTCTGTAAAGCCTAATTCTGAACTATGCTGGTCGCTGAGAAAGCTTATGACTGAGTAGCTAGTATTTAGTATGTTATAAAGTTAACTAAAAAGTTACATAAGGAATGTATGCTGTGACGTGACATTTCGCATATGAAAGATTGTGATGAGTACGTTGTATATATTGTTATGTATGGTGCCTCAAGTTGAACAGAAAATATATATAAATACGTATATATATTGTAACATGCTAATAATAGATAAGTGATTAGACAATGAATTTAACATAACAGTTTGTCATTTCTTTCAAGTTAAAAAGTCATATCACTTTCTACCAACACAAATCAATGTATCTTGTAAACCTGTATATATAATGTTTGTATAAATGTGCATGTTTGAAATTCTTAGTGTTCTCTGTACAGGTAGAGTGAATCTGCTTTTGTTTTTATAAAGATCACAAACAACAAAAAAGATAGGAGGATAGATGCCTGTCATCAAGATGAGAGCTGATTTGGACCAAAAAGTTTTGGAGCAGTGATTTCCAAACCCGATCTGTGGATGTCTGTGTATTTTTTCTTTTTATTTTTGACAGTACTGTACAAGAATTTGTATATTGAAAATTTTGTAAAAATGAAGAGTTACTAAAAGGTTGGATAGTATATGATGGAGTATTGATAAAGGTCATGATTTTGTTTTATTCTCCAGTATTTTTCACTCATAGTATTGCCGAAGGAACCTATCTCTATGTGAAGATTGTAGGAATATAATTGGAATATGAATTATGCTTTAAACCAATGATACTAAAGTCATTTTAAGTAAACATTTCTTAAATATTTCTGCATGATCATATGTTTTCTACATCTTTCCAATGATATTTTTTTGTCTTCTTCTCTTTCGCTATTTACCGTCCTTCTATAGAACACTTACACCCGGGGTCAGTAGCCTGTTGAGGAAATTAAAATAAGTTTTATTTATGGGCGCTCTTAACTGCTGTAATTCCCAACCATCCGATCCTATAGTGGGCATTAAAAGACTTTTAATTTTGCTTAAAGGCCTCTTTATCAGGCTTTAAGTTTTTTACCAGCCTTAAATTTATGATACCAGAACATTGATGCCATGCTAAGAAGCTTTAGCCCCTTCCCCTCAAAAGAAACAATCCCTCCTGGTTTGAACTCACAATTTTGGGAACCAGAGACCAGTCTGTTACTTCTCGATCATGGAAAAGACACCTATTGAGGAGCAGATAGACTCTGAAGCATATCCAAGATGGATGACCAGCCCAATCTCTCATATGAGACTGAAATGATGGTGAAATGGATGAAAAGAAGTATGATTATTTAACAGGTGGTGGAAAGAAAGGCTATTTGCCCCCATTTTCGATGGAAATTTACTGATGAACTCATGGTAGCAGCCTGTAAAGGTCTGAGTAGATGAATTTTGAATTGAGACTGTTTGTTTGTGGTATATCAAAATTTATGACATTGCTTTTCTGTTTTAGAATTAATAGATTTTCCCAAACTATTAATCCAATTGAATTTTGCACTGATTGGAATAGAAAAATATTTATTTTAAAGCTAAACTAGTTCTGTGTATAAATAGAACTAATCAGCATTTCCTAAAAGCGTTATTAAAAGATGACCTGCAATTATATTGGTGGCTAATTGAATTGCTAAAACTGATTTTAATAATGGTAAATTACTTACATCAACTAGTGAAGTTTGAGTGTAATGCTGTGTTTTTATCACTGTGCATTCCCATTCAGCTCAATTCTTTATTCACTTTAGAAGTTGATACAATTTATGGTTTCGTCAATGTGTCATGTGACTATATACTATACAAGCCATAGTCATTATTATTTCTTTCATTTTATTAACAATTAGAAAAAGAGTTTGTTAAACCTATTAAATGTGTAAATATGATATAACTACAATTTGATGTTAATTTACACTATAGGTTACACAGTTATCAAAGCATGCCTTCTAGTACATCATTTATTGAATATTTGTGTTTCAATTCAATATTTTTTTTTTTTTATTTTCTTTCCAAATCTGCATGCACTGAGATCACCAAATCCTGTGCTTAGTTCATTATATAGTTTAATATCTTGATGGTCAACATTAATTTTTTAAGTAACAGTAAATTGCCTGACTCCCCCCAGGGTGGCTAACCAGTGCTAATGTCATACCCTTTTGTCAGGTTCAAGGACCAGAAATGCTAGGAAAAACTCCTTAAGGGTACTCCATCCCTTCATTATAAATTTATCTTTCACAGCAGTTTTATTTCTGTTCGTATTTAACATTATTACGACTAATTGCCTACTTATTATTGCCTTCATTATGAAATTATATGTATTATATGAAACATACTGTCTCATTATTAATAATATAGTCACCCTTCTTAGTGTAATGGTTACCATGCTAACTTCATATACTTCTTTCACGCCCAATATAGAATGGGACGCTGAGAACCACAGCAGTAAAAAAGTGTCCATAAATAACACGCCATTTCCATTTCAGTATTAATAAGTGTGACTTATCACAGCTTCAACATAAAAAATTCTTCACTGTTAATAGTGCTTGTTTTTAATCCTTAAATTCATTAGACATCTTTTTAAATTAATAATTTTTAAAATAAAATAACACATAATGGTGCAAGGATTGCTTACATTGCAATGCATAACAAAGTTGTGGAAATAACAAAGACTTGATTTTGTTTTGTCTATTCAAAATATTCCTCTATTGTGTAATAATGTAAGTATTTCCTACACTCATATTGCAATACATTGAATATACTATGCTGCTGGGGAGACTGGAGGGGAAAGTTTTATGAGGTGATGGGTTAATTATTAGGTAACCCCTCATGAGGTCTCTTTCTGCTATACGAGAGAATGAGAATAGTCACTGTGATAGTGTTTCAGTTTTAACAGGCATGTAGCATTTGTTACAGAAAATGGAGACATGCCTATTTCTTTAGTTAATTTTTATAGCCACTTTTGGGGTGATCAAGCTAAACTGGCACTGATTTCCTGATTTATTTTCTGTAAAAATTTATATTCTCCCTTAATGTTTGTCTAACATAAACTTATACTTGCAGTTGGTACAAGGTTTGGAAATCCTCAACAAACTTCCTGCATGCAGGTTGCATGGCAGTTCTTGATAAATGGCATTTTCAAATGAGAGGTTAGATGCGTGACACTTACTTTTACTGGAGCATTGGTACACAGAATGGCAGTCAGATGTTGTGTATGTTATTCTCATGTTTCCATGCTGAGTAGTACAGTCACTACAAAGCAAATATCACACTTCCAGTGATGTCACATTTATAAGCTCTTAACTCAGTTACTGCTTGTACTACACGCACACCTAATTTTCTTGTATTTCTGTATTCCTGATGTTTCTCCATCTTGTTCTTCTTCTGAATCACTGTTGTTTTTTTTAATAGCTAAGCATCTCTTTAAAACATTGGTAATGGCATAAACTGATAATGCACAACACATTACAGTCAGCTTTACAATGTATGTTCTCGAAGCAGTGCTTTTTGTTATTGTAACAAAAATTATAGGGTCATTAAATTATAAGGTAACCCCTCTCGTGGCCTCTCTCCTCTATGCGAGAGACCTGAGAGTCACTGGGAAAGTGGTGCCAACAAATGAATAGTGATTAACATGTAACAGATATGATATGAATTTGTCATGAGAAGAATGAATGTATCACATCAGATTTTTACTTTCTCTAGCACATATGTACAACATACATAGTAGCTAGAGGAAATGCTGAAAATATTGACCATTTGTTCCCAAACAGACAGTATAGCAAATTAAAGATATTCTCCCTCATTTACCTAAATTCAGCAGCAGAAATATCTCTGTAATCTACAGAAACTTAGTGATAACATCATGCAAGAAATCACAAGGATTTCTGCTGCTAAGCTTAGATGAGTGAACGAGAATATTTTCGCAAAATGTGAGCAGAAGTCAACATTTCCATAATTTGTCTTAAGATACATATTTTAATGCACCTTTGCTGGCACTACTTTCCTGGTGACTCTTGGACTTCTCATGCAGTGGAGAGAAGCTGCATTATAATTTAATAACCCTATATTTGCTGACCTGTTTATCAAGGGTAGGCTAGCTCACTGTATCTTCAAAAAAAGGTCATTCGTCTAGAAGGAACGAGCAGCAGATTCTTGTTTAAAGTAAATTTTGCATATAAACATTTGCTCTTTTATAGATAAGTGATGCACTATGTTGATTTTAATGACAGGGGTAGCTGACTGACATAGCAATGCCAGTTCACCATAGAGCAGGAATTGGTATTTGAAGTACTGGAAGAGCGAAAGAGACACAACTCGTAATTTAACGACATAATGGAAAAGAAGCTGATTGGAGCTATACCGATGAGTGGCCACTCTCTTTTTTTCATCACATGATTATCAACAGAGACTGAATACTATGCTGTTCCAGCATCATCTGACAGACACGTTTGATAACTTTCAATTCTCCTCTTCTCTTCTTTTCTGTCTGTCACCATGAATAAGCATTTAAATATTGCTCATGCAAGATTTAACTAAGCACAAGTAATTGCAGAATTTAAATTATTTTTAAACAAAAATATGTTGTAATCTAATGTGAATAGAAGAATTACCTTTTATATGAATAGTGATTAATATGTAACAGATATAATATGAATGTCATGGGGAGAGAAAGCTATATGAATGTATCGCATCAGCACTTTCTCTAGCACATATGAACAACACACATAGTAGCTAGAGCAAGTATTAAATTCCACCCAAAAATTTGATACAGAAATTTCACTGAAAGTTTATGATTTGAGTCCCCCTGAATCCACAACAAGCATTTTTAGAAAAAGGTAGTGAGTGTGTGTGTGTGTTTGTGAACAGCATAACTCAAAAACAAAAGGTCTGTTAAAAATCAAACCTGGTATTTATGTTCAGCATCTCCCAAGGATGCGACACAAAGATCTTCAAGAAAATCCCCACCCCGAACCCCCCCAAACTACCATTTATATGAAACAAATTTTTGAAAATGTTGATTTTCTCAAAAATAGCTGTAACAATTTTGATTAAAATACAGTATATTAAATATATTTCAAGAAAAATAAAATTAATAGATATTAGAATAGCCTCTGAAGTGCTGAGTGACTTTTGTATAACTGGTAAACTGTAAGATATAGACAAAAACGTATTTACTATACAATAAATGTAGATCTCGTCAAAATACAAAATTTATATCCTTTACATTTTTTTTGTGAAGCTAACCATTTCCGAGAAATTCCTTGCCTTTGGTTTCAAATTTGAAATACACACACTTTTCTCAGTCAGGAAGTCTTCCATGTTTCTTTTTTTTTATTTCTGTTGGCCAAACAAAGAAGTGAATTTGAATGACAATTGCATAGTGACATGCTTATCTCACTTAACATGGTATAGAAAGAAGAGTAATCTTTTGTAATAAGTTTGTTTATAGAACAGCTAGAGAAAGTAATGTGAGTGTAACACATAAGATATTTTTTAATATTACACAATCCCTCCATTTGTGCTAAGTAATTAAAGTATATCTAACTTATTTTCTATCTGGGATCTAAAGTAAATCCTGTAATAAGTTTCAACAGTTCGTTGATCAGTCTGTTTCTAAATGACACAAGCCAAGGTGTGGTTGGTGTTGCTCATATCCTATCAGATACAATAATATAGTATTCAGTTCCAATAAAGGTACATCAACAAAACACATGCTCAGCATGGATTAGGCAGTAACCCAGGAATTAATGTAGGTAACTTTGGAACCTCTGAGTTGCATGCATTTGCATATGCTTTTGTAAATCTATTGACATGATACACTTGTCAGCTAACATTATCTTACAAAACCCTGCTAAACAACCTGTATCTTTAGTTATTTGTTTATTCTTTCATCATACAGTGCTTATAGGTATAATAAAATTAACTTCTGAACCTAATAGCTCTTCAACCTCAATCGATGTGTTATGAAAAATGTTTGGTGTAACACCGTTGATAGCTGCATGACTTTTTTGTTACAAGTCAGACAAATCATGTACTGGTGTCCAGTAGACCTGATCCGTAAAACACCTCCACAGGAAAAATCCTGTGATGTAGGCACGGTATAACTTGTAAATTATAAGCATAAACCTCAAAACTTACAAGTTATAAGCAGCTTTTGAGTAGGACTGCTGTTAGCCCATTACATGAAAGCTAATATATGTTTACTGATAAGGAGAAACCCATTTACTTACATAATACATGCTTGTCAAAAAAACTCTCAGAAGTGTATGTGGCTATCACACATTAGTACTTCGGAAACTGCCTAATCTCAAAATGATGACATTTTCAATACTACATAAAAATATTCGAAGCTGTGACATCAAAATTTGGACCAGTTCAAGCATAAGCTATGAGACTTTATATTCCCTTGGTGTGACATTTCTAAACAGCTTGCATATAATATATATGCATTGTCTCTTGCAGAGGACTAGCAAATGGTGACTAGAAGGGGTGAATGTTGATATTTTCGAGGTCACCTTGGTGAAATGGGACTTGTACCATACCTTTCCAATATTTACATTTGGAACATTCTCTTGCATCTTGCAATTGCAGCATTTATGACATTAGGTAGCTCAAATAATTGTATAGTTATGGTAACATTGAGGGCTTTAATGGCACAACTGCCCCATTACAATAAACGCTACCTCATACTCTTTACAGCAGTAAATAAAACCTTACCTACACAGAATAAATTAGGAAAACAGATAAATTCTGTGATTGATGGTCACTTTCATCTCACGTGCAAAGAATGCACAAAATGTCCTGGTGAAAAACAGTTCTGCATCATCTTGTTTTTGAAGTCGGCAATGCTGTAGTCCAAGGTTTAATTCTGCACCTCTCCTTTGAGACAAGGGGCATGCTGAACTAATAATGATGTCATGCATTTAAACCCACTAGTGCTAAAGGCCAAATAAATCTGAAGACCTTATGTGAATACACTTTACATTTAAGGGGAGTCAAAACAGGATTTTCATAATTTTTTACCATTTTGATGTTTTAATTACATATGAACATTTTGAATCTTCTGCTCATTTTGGTATAACTAAGTGTAGAAGGTATGCTATTTGTTGAAGGTTTAAAAATATTTTTGAAAATAATCCTGCCCAGTAGATTTTTAGAACATTCTGATAAATATTAGTGTTACAGAAGAAATACTTTTTATTTTATTCGGAAATTTTTACTTATTCATAGCATTGGTATCCCATCCTATTTCCTTCATGTGAGAGTTTTGAAATACTATGAAGTGTTGTTTGGAAAGTTAGGTTACATTTTTTTTAATGTTATGTTTGAAAGTAATTTCTGAGAAAGTAAAGTTGTCTATACAAATGACCCATTATTTCAGTAGCTAGATGACACTAAGCACTGAAATTTTTAGCACACATTTGCACCTAAATAGGCTTTATTTTAGTGAAAAAGTTTTTATATATATGGATTAGTTATATTTTTAAAATTTAAAAATCATCGTTTTTTAATAAAATTTTAAGAGCTTTATTTAAAAACATCTACACCTTTCCTTATAATCAACAGAAGTATTCTATTACTCTATATAATTAACAATAAAGGTATTACTGAACATACCTTGAAAAATTTAACTCGTTATCTTAAATAGTTGCCGAGATAATGTGTGAAACTGTTAACATTGGCATTTCAACAAAAATTTTATTTATAATTTACTCATAATGATGTCTAGTATCATTTGGTTTAAAGTTTAACCTTATTTCAATAATTCTCTATCTGCTTGATAAGGGAAGTATCAGATCCCTTAAGTCCAAACTAACCTAAAATTCCTGTGAAAAAAAGTAATAATATATAAGGAGGTTATATCCAAAACATGAGTTGCAGATTTTAACTGCAAGATGCAGGTATCAAAGCTGAAATACTTCACATTATTTGGCCCAGATTGACCACCCTGCTTCAGAGGCATGTTTCAATGTAATGCACAGAGTTTGAAACTTGACTGAGCACCTTGTCCTCAGGACAATCCTGTAAGCAGTCAGGGGTGCCCAATCAATCTAATTAACATAAGTATTATTTCCTTGGTATTTATATGGAAGATTTGGAATTAACTTTTCAGGCTTTGCAGTTACAACTGGTAGCTAATGTTTTGGGTATGACATCCTTACACTACATCACTTGTATCACAAGCATTTCAAGGCAAGTTTGAGGATGAAGGGTCTGATACTTCCCTTGTGAGGGAAATGTAAGCAACTAATCTATTTTAAGAATATCCAATGTTGATATTTTGACCTCATTGTATTAAGTTTCTTGTTATATTTTTGCAGCATTTCAATTTTTAAGGTTAGAGTGTTTAATTTTTTTCCTCTGTATACCACGCTTAAGGTTATGAGTTCAACCTTGGTAATTTTAAGGTGTAAATATTATTAGCAAGGCTAATTTGAAAAACAAGAAAATTTTATTATTTATTTTCTGTTTACTTAATCAGTGACATCACTTTATTTGCTGTTTGTTTTATATTACAATATTCATTACTATTTGGATTAAAATGGCTATTATGTTGGAGCTGTTAAGCAGAGAGTTTTAAAATAAATCCAAAACATTTAAAATGAATAACTTTTAAACAAAACATGAGTTAGTTTTTTTTTTTTTTTTTTTATCTTCGAACTTAAAAAAGAAATAATAAAATAATATGCAGATATTCTGAGTGAAAAATATTGGAGAAAAAGTTTAATGCTTATTTCACAACTCAGAATTTCCTTTTAAATTTTCAAATAATTCTGTATTATATGGAGACATCCACAGACAAAAATATTTGGGAAACATTGCTTTAGCAATATTTGTTTATGTAGGAAAAATGTGATAACCAATAAGATAATGGATATAAAAACAAGTTTTCTGCACATTGATCTCAGAAAAGACTTTTGTGAAGAAAAAGAACTATAAAAAGATATTTATCCGCTATCCTGTTATCCTTTTTCTCCTTAACATAATGTCTGACAATAAAGAAAGAAAACAAAGAAAACTGTAGTTTAAAGTAGCAAAATTGCTCTAAACCTTTTTTAGTGTTTTTAAATATTTTAAATTTCATCCCAAAACATAGTGAGTGTGTGTGTGTGTGTGTGTGTGTGCATGTGTGTGTGTGTGAAGGGATAAGGCAGGAAAGCACAAGTCTATTCTAGTATTAGCTCCATGGCAGCCTTATCAGCGCAGTGGTGGCTTACATGTGCAATATGAGTGAATGGGGAATGTTTAATTGGGACTGGGAGAATAAGTATTTTGTTGTTCTTCAAGACAACCACTACTATTGCACACATAACCTCTCTGCTTCTCTACCAGGTGGAAGGAAAAAGGTATTTCACACTGTAGGTGCTTATCTTTCTGACCCTGGATTAAGGGGACATGTTTATCTTGAATATCCATCTATGCAGTAAGTGTTTCATTGCATTTAAATTTCTGTGTGCATTTAATTCACACCTTTCTGCATCTACTTGATCTTGATTATTTTACACCTTGCTTTATGTTTCTATGTTGTGTAGCTCATTTTATACAAAATAGGATGCCTAAATTTTGCCTGTTAATGCCACAGTTTCATGGAAATTTGAGAATTAGTAAGATTTATTTTTCTTCACTGTTTAAGTCAAAATCACTAAAAACTATTAAGAACAGTCTGTTTCAAAATTGAGCTCAGAGCAACTTCGACTGTGCTTTTTAAGTTCACACAAACATGTAACAGAATTTAAAATAATGGAGCAAAATATTCTATTGCTTTTAATGTTTCTCAATAGAAAATAAATTAAGATGTCTCATTTCAAGGACAGAATGGTTTGCTTCCTTCCTGTTTTTGACCATGGAGTAAGTAATTTACTTTTAGGATTCCTGTACACAAAGTATTAATGATGAAGTGAACATTTTTTTTGAAGCACAAAAATCTAATATATTAATTTTAATCAAAGAGACTGTTTTCTACATTCATTCACTTAACCTGTTCATTACCAGCTATTTAAAGAATGCCTGACCACTAGAAATACTATACCACAATTTAAATCCCAGCTGGCAGTTCAACTCTAAACGTGTTTGGTAAAATGCAGATTATTCCGATATTTTTGAAGATGAAACAAAAAACATATGCCTGCCTGGGTAGTGTGGTAGTAGCATGTCTGCCTTACATTCAACAGGTTGTGACTATGAATCTCGCATAAGATGAGTTACCCAGATAAGGTTTTTTTCGGGTTTTTTCCCTTATCCTGACAAGATGAATGTCGAGTAACTTTAAACTACATGGACCCTGAGATCCTTTGAGCATCATTTCACCAATTTCATTCATCGTCCAATATGACCAACCAGGTTAAAGGATGTTATGGTAAAACAAAATATTTAATGACATTGACCTAATAAGAATAAGCATCAAGTATGTTGTATTTAATAATGGTGAAATACATTTTACTTACTTTCTGCATAAACTTAGGTACCTACTATGAACACTGGTTTTACAGGAAAGTGAGGGCTAGGTGGAAGAAGAGAAAAGTCACTCGCTGTCCTTCAGTAGTGATGTCAACCCAAGAAAATATATTTTTTGAGGCCCTCACCCATTATGGTCAATATCTTATTTAATTACTGCAAACTAGCTGAATTATTAATCAAAACACAGAGCATGTGCATATATGTGCGCTCTGGAATCTACAGACAGAATGAAATCTTAGCATTGAAGCTACTAGATATATTGGTGTCTAGCAAAGTTTATGTCTCAGTGTTGTTGCTCTGCTCTACTTCTGAAAGTGTGCAAAACCTACCAAATAAATATGGGAGCTGGGCATCCAAGAAAAAGGGCTTGCATAATAGCTAATATTTATATGTTTCATTTCTGCTGGGACTGTACTTTGTGCAAGCCAGTAGAAGACACAAAGTCAGCAGCTAGAGTATATGCGAGAGTATAACTGGCACAGAGTACCTAGAATTTTCTGATCAAGTGTCGTGCATCTTTGTTTATTGGCAAAGAATACTTTCTTATACTAATCCCTATGCATCATAAAGCATGCCTACACAAATACAGGATGATTTATATAGAGCTGACACAATTCATTCATTAATTGTTTCAAAACGTGTTATGCTAGCGACAACTTATTATACCTAAATTATAGAAGAATTTTGGGAGATTATTTACCTCTATAGCAAATGTTGAAGATGTCCTCCATCCTGCATAAGGCACAACTCAACACATCGCTCCATGTTACTGGCCACTCGTTGCAGGACTCTGTTGTCAATAGCTTGAATCTTCTTTATGATGTGCTTCAGATCATCTAATGTCTGGGGACGTGTGGTGCAAACCCTGTCTTTTAAGTAACCCCATAGAAAGAAGTCCGGCAATGTCAAATCCGGAGATCTCGGTGGCCATGGGTTCCTGAAAATTATCCTGTCATCAAATAAACTTGCAATTAGGTTCATTTATGTATGGCATATAGCACCATCTTGCTGAAAATATCCTTGACTCAGCTCTATATCGTAATGCATTTTCACATTGACTACAAGAACAAAATGTCAGAACAATTGCCAACAATGCAATCAGGAATAAAACATAAACATCTGCACATCTAGTGGCAAGGAATCGAAACTCCAGAACATTCTGCTTAATTTGGTGCTAAAATTAGGTCATTGAATGAATTTCCAACGGAATAATTAAAGAAAGAAATGTGTCAGTTCTACATAAATCACTCTGTATAAGAAAACATATAATAAATGATAGTTGTAACCTTAATATTCAATTATTAACCAAGTAATTAACCCTTTTAGTGCTGACTGAATAACAAAATGCTGTCTGAAAAGTGTCATGCAATTTTATAGCAGAATGCAGAGTTTTAAATTGTTATTGATAAAATAAGTACCAAATGAAACAGAGAGATGAATCTTTTTTTCTTTTTAGTAAACTCTTGAGTATACTGTATAATATGGATGAGTGGTCTATTCAATATTTAAAAAAAATTTAAACAAAAGGCAATTTTGAAAATAAAATAAAAAATCCCAAAATAATCAATAATTGAGCATACAAAACCTGACTATACAGAAAGTTCAGGCCAATGAAATGAAAGTACAGATGTTTCTTTACTAAAACAGCAATCTGCTTTGGTCTGAAATTTTAGTTTTTAAAATACAAAAACTAATTCATATAACCTGAAGGCTAAATTCCAAAAAAAGAAAAAAAAAAAAAAATTGCCAAAAACATACACACATACACACACACGTAAAGCATAATACAACTGATAATAAAATCTGATATGTTCCATTCACATGACTTTCTCTACGTCTGCAACACATTATTATAAAAAAGCTTCAATTTACTTCATGCTAATCGAGATAAAATTAGCAGAAATAGTCTTATTACTTGCTTCCTGTAAATAGAAGCGAAATAAGGGAGTACCATAGGTTAAGGTGGTACTCAAAAGCTGGTTGCTAGGTGACTGAAGTTCCTTTATTTGTATGGACATAGTTGACAAATTCCTGTATGAGAAAAGTACAAGTTTTTCAAAGCTGAAACCAAAAACAAGGAATATCTCAAAAACGATCAACTCCATGAAGAAAATGTATATAACATAAATTGTGTGTTTGAATGTGCTCTACATTTATTATGTGGTAGGGTTTTGTCCATCTCTTATGGTTTAGCAGTTATGCAAAATTTCGTAAAATTCATCCAGAATAAAGTAGTCTTTAAAGGCTATTCCCAGAAAATTCAAGATATACATATTATTTGTCAAGTAAATGTCTTTAATATATGATATTTTAATCAAAATTGTTACAGCTATTTTTAAGAAAATCAAAATTTTCGAAAAAAGTTCCATGTAAAGGGTAGTTTAGGGTGGGGGGATATTTCTCAAAAGCTTTGTGTCGCATCTCTGATAGATATGAAACTTAAATACCAAGTTTGGTATTTTACCGACTTTTCGTTTTTGAGTTATTGTGTTCACAGACACACGGACACACACGCACACACAAACATATACGGACCTTTTGTGAAAATGCTTTTTTTGGATACAGGGGACCCTAAAACATATATTTGCAGTGAGTGCAATACCTTTTCTATACACTATGTAAGGGTACGCGTAGAGAAAGTAAAAATGACATAGAGTGATAGGATGCAATATAATGTAGATTACTGCACGATTTATTACTTGTGTTGTTGCATAGCTGAATGGTTGATTCACATTGTATGCAATGTCTGGTTACACTTCCGTAAATCCATTTTTGAAAAGTACACGAATTATTTGTATGTGTACCAGGGCCATTAATATCTGATGTATTTTCATCGCTGAAGCTAGAATATATATATATCCTCATCTCTTACATCAATATCAGAAACACTTTTATCAAAGTCTGAAAATTCAAAATCCATTGCTTTCTTCTAATACATTGCAAAGTGTAGCTCTTATTTCCACTTCAGTACTTAACTTTTGGCTAGATGACACCATTTTTCAACCAACATAAACAAACAGTGGCTACAGAAATTAAGTTTGGAGCCTATTTAGTGCTTTGTACTGTAAAGATAAGGCCCAGAGACAATCCAGAAAACCTTTATCTATGGCAGTAATGTAGGAGGTACACAGATTTTCCTGCTGGAGAGAGTTAAAACATATGAAAATGGCAATATGATTAGATAATGATTGGCAATTCTTGCAGAATTTTCAGATCATGATTAGAATGTGATTGGCACTAAAATGATTAAGGGGTGAACAACATGTGTTAAGTCTATGTTTGAGGGCAACACTGAAATTGTTTGCAATACCATATAAAAACAAATTAAATTTGTTTATATAAAATCAACTTCTAATAAAAGCATGAATTTAATTTGGAAACAATATATTAATAAACTTAATAATAAATAAAATTATTGTAATCCATTATTAAACTCATGTATAGCTAATTACAATAGGTATAAATCAATGCATTTATTTGGGCAACAAACATTGGTATGTGTCAAATCAAAACATTTTACATCAACGATAACTCTTTTGTCATTGAATTCTACATAAATTGACTCCCAGTCAGAAACAACAATGTTCCATTGGTGCAGAAAAACTTAGAAAAATTCCCATTCTGCCCTTCAAATTAGAATATTATTATTGGTGATGAATTTTTTTATTTATTGTTATGGTCCTGAAAAGAAAAGTGGATCAGCTCATAATAGCACTTGAATATACATAGATGTATTTACCATTACTGTCAATTGGTACACTGTTTACTGCAGATTTTTTTAAGTTATTTAAAAAACAGAAAAGGAAAAATCATTTTATATCATGACAACAAATCGTTTCATACACCAAAACTAACAACCCAAAGGTCAGCATCATAGACCTTAATCAAACAACCCTGACCTAACATTTTGTGATTTCTTTTTGTTCTAAAAATTAAAAACAAATGCAAGAAAGCACTGGAACATTATAAAAACCTGGTTTTAGAAGGTCATCAGGACGAGGACATCACTGCTTTAAGGGATGCAAAAATGCATTGATGTTAAAGGGAAATATTTTGAAAAACAATAAAATCAATCACATTTTTTAAAATTAATCCTTTTTTGGTTTCCTAAAAATGTTCAGTGTCACTCTCATAGCATTCATAAGACAAAGAAGTTCTTTCTTTATTATCAAAAGTTTTCTTTGCTGTGATTCACTTAAAAATGTGTTCCAAAAACAACGGTACATCCAGGAGTGCACTTAACACACTTTTTTGTATTGGATTTTATTTTGCAATATATGAAAATAAATAATCTGCAATATAATTAGCAGAAGGAAAAATCTGATGTGTTCCATTCACATGACTTTCTCTACATTGCTGTAACACATTATTGTTAAAAAGCATATTCTTCTACCTATGACAATCAATATAAACATTAGCTGAAATTGTCTTAATTATTTGCCTTGTTGTAATTAGAAGGAAAATAAGGGAATACACTAGGTTAAACGATAGTCAAATCTTTTAAAAGCTGGTTGCCATGTGGTTGAAATCCACTTCTATGTAGGGCCAGAAGTTTACAACTTTCCATGTGAGAAAAGTTTTAAGTATTTTAAATCTGCAACAAATAACAAGGAATATCTCAGAAATGGTCAATTCCATGAAAAAAATGTATATGAAATAAATTATGTGTTTTAAGTGATATACATTTTTTGTGTAATACGCTTTTTTTCTATCTCTTACGGTTTACCAGTTATGCAAAATACCATAAAATCATCCAGAATAAAGAGATCCTCAGAGGCTATTCCCAGAAAATTGAAGATATTCATTTTATTTGTCATGTAAATATATTAAATATAAGATATTTTATAAAAATCGTTAGAGACATTTTTGAGAAAAACAAAATTTTCGAAAAGTTTTCTATGTAAAGGGTAGCCTGGGGTGGGGGGAGGGATTTTCTTGAAAATCTTTGTGTCGTATCCTTGGAAGATAAACTTAAATACCAAGTTTGGCAATTAACGGTCTATTCGTTTTTGAGCTATACTGTCCACACACACACACGCGCGCGCGCGCACACACACACACACACACACACATAGACCTTTTCCCAAAAATGCTTTTTTTGGATTCAGGGAATCCTAAAACATGTATTTCCGGTGAAATCTCGGTATCGAATTTTTGGGTGGAATACAATACTTTCTCTATACACTATGTACAAATTACGTGTAGAGAAAGTAAAAAGAAAAACTTCCATAGGCGATCTGGATTTGAAAGTGACATTAGCATGTCAAGATTTAAAATCCACTACATTTCCAAGGTTTTGATTACTTTGTATTCTGTAAAATTTCGTTTTTAAACTCTAAGATGCAAAGTACAGCCTAGGTTGGAGGCCCTAAGCCACAAAACGTAGCCAGATGATTCATTTTGCTAGGTATTGTATTGCACCCAAGAATTCAATACCAAGATATCACTGGAAATACATGTTTTGGAATCCCCTGTATCTAAATTTTAGAAAAACATCCGTGTGTATGTCTGTGGGCAGCATAGCTCAAAAACGAAAAATGCGTTAATTACCAAACTTCTTATTTAAGTGCAGTTTCTTCCAAGGATGCGACACGAAGATTTTCAATAAAATCCCCCCACCCCCAGCTACCCTTTACATGGAAACATTTTCAAAAAATTGTTTGTTCTTTTAAAAATGGCTCTAATGATTTTAATAAAAACCTCTTATATTTAAGATATTTACGTGACAAACAAAATGTATATCTTAAGTTTTCTGGGAATAGTCTCTGAAGACCTCTTTATTTGGATGATTTTTTTCTGAATTTTGCAGAACCTGTAAACAGTAAAAAATAGGCAAACATTACTAAACAAAAATTGAGATCTCGTCAAAACACAGAATTTATGTCATATGCATTTTTTTTTTTCGTGAAGTTGACCGTTTTGGAGATATTCTTTGTTGTTGGTTTAAGTTTTAAAATACTTACACTTTTCTCATACGGGATTTTGTCAACTCCTGGCCACACAAACAAAGGAACTTCAATCAAATAGCAACAAGCTTTTAAAAGATTTGACTATTGCTTTAGCCTATGGTACTTCCTTATTTTCTTTCTAATTCCAAGGAAGCAAGTAATAAGACCATTTCTGCTAATTTTTTCAAGATTAGTATGAAATAAATAGAAGAAAGCTTTTTAACGATAATTTGTGTCAGAGATGTAGAGAAAGTCATGTGAATGAAACACATCAGATTTTCTTACATACAGATTATCAACATCATAAACGTTATGAATGTACATGCGAGAAGGAAATTATTGCGACCAGACTATAGATAACGGTTGTTTCAAACAGCAATAGTAAAACGTTCCAACCTTAGAAAGCTTTTGAAGTAGCTTGCCTGGGTGGTGTGGTGATAGCGTGTGTGCCCCACATTCAACTGGTCGCGAGTTCGAATACCGATTTCATCAATCGTCCGATATGACCAATCAGGCTAAAAGACGTTAAGTTAAAAACCAAAAAATTGAAGTTTGACGATTTTTAATTGTTTTACATTTGTTCGGCCAAAACTAGTGAATGCTCTTAGCGAATTTGTTGTAAACATAGATAGAACTGGTCATCGTTATGTGATACAATTCTTTCATTTGAAAGGTCTTAGTCCAACTAATATTAAAGCTGAGCTAAATTCTACTTTGGGGGAGTCTACTCCTTCTACTCCTAAAGTGGTAGTCAAAAGCTGGTTGCTATGTGACTGAAGTTCCTTCGTTTGTATGAACAGGAGTTGACAAATTCCTGTATGAGAAAAGTATGTTTTTCAAAGCTGAAACCAATAACAAGAAATATCTTAAAAACGATCAACTCCACGAAAAAAATGCATATGACATAAATTCTGTGTTTTATCGTGATCTACATTTTTGGGTTATAAGCTTTTGTCTATCTCTTACAGTTTACCACTTATGTTAAATTGAATAAAAATCATCGAGAAGAAAGAGGTCTTTAGAGGCTATTCCCAGAAAATTCAAGATATAAATTTTATTTGTCATGTAAATATCTTTAATATAGGGAATTTCAATCAAAATCGTGTGAGCCAGTTTTTAAGAAATCAACAATTTCGAAAATGTTTCCATGTAAAGTGTAGTTTATGGTGGGGGGATATTCTTGAAAATCTTCGTGTCGCATCCTTGGAAGATACCAAACCCAAATACCCAAGTTTGGTATTTAACTGTGCGGTCCACATACACACACACACACGCACACACACACATGGACCTTTTTTTTAAAATACTTTTTTTTTTGATTCAGGGGATCCTAAAACATGTATTTTCGGTGAAATCTCGATATCGCATTTTTGGGTGGAATACAATACTTCCTCTATACACTATGTGCATAGTACGTGTAAAGAAGGTAAAAAAGACTTATTATAAAAAAATCGAAAATTTTAATTTTCTCAAAAATGACTCTTAACGATTTAAATTAAAAATCTCTTATATTTAAGATATTTGCGTGCCAAATAAAATACATGTCTTTACTTTTCTGGGAATAACATTTAAATAGCTCTTTATTCTGGATGTTTTTTTTAATTAAATTTGCATTAACTGGTAAACCGTAAGAGATAAACAAAAGCTTACTACACAAAAATGTAAATCACGATAAAACACACAATTTATGTCATATACATTTTTTTCGT
The DNA here is from genome assembly GCA_030762935.1 of Hymenopus coronatus. Lineage (NCBI taxonomy): Eukaryota > Metazoa > Arthropoda > Insecta > Mantodea > Hymenopodidae > Hymenopus > Hymenopus coronatus. The sequence continues at coordinate 111,684,134 of CM060886.1, read as the reverse complement.
GGAGTTGATCGTTTTTAGGATATTCCTTGTTATTGGTTTCAGGTTTAATAGACTTATACTCTTCTCATACAGGAATTTGTCAACCCTTGTCCATACAAACAAAAGAACTTCAGTCACAAAGCAACCAGCTTTAACCTATGGTACTCCCTAATTTCGCTTCTACTTACAAACAAGCAAGTAATAAAATATTTCTGCTATTTTTTCCTCGATTAGCATTCAGCTTTTTTACAATAATCAAATTTTTAACACTTGTATCATGAATAGCTATTTTGAGTCGAATGCAGAGGAGGTAAACATCTGTGATACCGTAATAAAAATATAATGATTAACTAAAGAGATTTCCGAGGCAAGAGTAATTATAATCCACTGAAAAAAAGCAATTCCATAAATTCCGAGCTGAATCAATCTGTCACAGGGATTTCAATTTGTCTCTCCACACAGCGATTCTGCATTGCAATGACTTATTAGAATAACACGCACGTTTTGACGTCTTTCGCAGACAGTTCAACAGTGATTTGTTTCGATCGTTAAATTAATTAATAACGTTGTGCGTTTACAGACAGTTAATTAGCTAACATAGGTAGTCGCTGAATAATGAATGATGTTTTGTTGTGATTGGGAGAACTGTTAACATGAGCTTTCTGTTATCGTTCGTTTAGGGAATACTTTAAAAGGGATTGTATGTTCGGAATTAATTGAATTAAAAGTATCACTGTCACGTTGGTCAGTTGGTATAACTGCAATCAAATTTGTTTTACGCTACGGAATAACCGTTCATTTGTGAAACGTATAATGCTGTTGTTATATTATTGTTGTTATTATTATAGACTCTACAGTAACGTTTGGGGGATTGTAAGTTAACAGCGCTATAGAGATTAATGACTTTAGAGACAGGGGTGGCGTATGTACACTCACTGTCCGCTCAAGCTGGTAAGGCGAGGCTGTTTTTGTTTTCTTTACAATTTTGTGTCAAATTACTGCTAAAAATATAATGTGTTCCATTCACATGGCTTTCTCTAAATCTCAATAACAACTTATTGCTGAAAACCTTTTTCTTCTATGTACTTCAGGCTAATCAAGATAAACATTAGCAGAAATTGTATCAACTTGCTTTCTTGTAAGTAGAAGGGAAACATTGTTAAAAAGCTTATGCTTCTATTTACTTCATGCTAACCGAGAAAAAAATTAGCAGAAATAGTCTTATCACTTGTTTCCTTGTAAGTAGAAGCAAAATAAGGGAGTACCTTAAGTTAAAGTGATAACAAAAGCTGGTCGCCAAGTGACTGAAGTTCCTTTGTTTGTATGGACACAAGTTGAAAAATCCCTGTATGAGAAAAGTATTAGTTTTTACAAGCTGAAACCAAAAACAAGGAATATCTAAAAAAACGACCAACACGAATATATATATATATATATATATATATATATATATATATATATATAACTTAAATTGTGTATGCTCTACATTTTTTGTGTGGTAAGTTTTTGTTTATCTCTTACACTTTACAGTTGTACAAAATTCCGTAAAATTCATTCAGAATAAAGTAGTCTTCAGAGGCTATTCCCAGAAAATTTAAGATATACATATTATTTGTCAGGTATATATCTTTAATATACGATATTTTAATCAAAATCATTAAAGCCATTTTTTAGAAAATCAAAATTTTCGAAATTTTTTCCATGTGAAGAGTAGTTTGGGGTGGGGGGACTTTTCTCAAAATCATCGTGTCGCATCCCTGATTTTACCGACTTTTCGTTTTTGAGGTATCGTGTACACAGACACACGGACCTTTTTTTGAAAATACTTTTTTTTGTGAAATCTCGGTATCGTATTGTTTGGTGGAGTGCAATACCTTCTGTATACACTATGTACACAGAGAAAGTAAAAATTTATATAACATAAATTGTGAGCTTTAACAAGATCTAATTTTTTGTGTAGTAGGTTTTTGGGTATTTCTTACGTTTACACCTTATGTAAAATTCATTCAGAACGAATAGGTGATCAGAAGCTATTTCCAGAAAGGTCAAAATGTGAATGTTGTTTATGATGTAAATATCTTCAATTTACGGTATTTTAATCAAAATCGTTAAAACCATTAATCAGAAAAATAATGTTTTCAAAAATTTCATCATATAAAGAGTAGTTTCTTGAAAATCTTATGTCGCATCCTTGGAAGATATTAAACTTAAATACCAAGTTTGGTGTTTAACGGTCTTTTATTTTTTGAGCTATGTTCTACATACACACACAGATACACATGCATGGACCTTTTTCTAAAAATGATTTTAAGGACTCAGTGAACCTCAAAATCTATTTACGGCGAAATCCCTAAATCGAATTTTTAGTTGGAGCACACTGCCTTCACTAGACACTGTACATAGTACGTGTAGAGAAAGTAAAAGTGTTTTTATTCAGGGGTACTCAAAACACGCATTTCCGTTGAATCTCGGTAAGGAATTTTTGGGTGGAATGTAATGCATTGTGCTTGGTAGATAAAAATATAATTATTTAGGTACAACTGTGAATAAGATCTTCTGGAAAATGCAATACCAAAATTCACAATTTTGAAATTGTAATGAAAATTCCCTATGAAGAAATTGCCAAGAATGAAAAGCAGATATTTGTAACGTTTTAATATAAGGAATGGTTTGGTATTAAAGTTTAAATAGATTTTTGCTTGACGAGACAGTAAAAGTGTTATTTGTGTGAGGCTTGGTAGATTGACTGCTCCTGATGGACCAGGGAGCTTCAGAAAATCGTCGTTAGATGGCAGAGTCAGACTGACGTAGGCTTTTGCTGGAAATACAGACTATCTGATACAGTATCTGCTAGAGGGAGCCACGCATATCACTTGTGGCGTATCCATAGTAAGAAGCTTGCTTGCAATTATGTTATGCTTTCTCTACTATATGTACTATATGTATTATCTATCTAATCTATCCTAATCTATCCTATCCTGTCTGTCTGTCTGTCTGTCTGTCTATAAAAACAGAAGAATTGTTGTATTACACCAGGAATACATGACAATTTATTTTACTAGATTAGATTTTCTTTTGGTTGTACTACCTATTCCAACCGCTTCTCTCTCTTTGTATTATCCATTTTCTTTTGCCTTTCTCAAATTTTGGCCTATTTTTATAAATCTTCTTTTTTCTTTTGATATTTTATTGGTATATTCTCTACTGGCATACTATCCCATTTGTGTTGCCAAATTTCCTTTCTCCAATTTCTTACCTCTTTATATGGAGTAAAAAGTGAAAACACTGTCCTGCTCCCCACACAAAATACAACGTTATAATACATTGCCTATAATCCCTTCCAAAATTAATGCTCCTGTTCTTATCCACGCTAATTCTTTCCTCTCTGTTGAACACATATCTACTTGTCTTAACCCTTCTTTTTTTGCTTTTCGGTATAAACAAACAGACTTTATTTTCTGGCTCATCCATATTTTATGTTCATCTATGGCTTCTATCTTGTTTCTTCTGATTTCTAGTATGTTTTCTTATTGCTTTCTCTACACATACTGGTCTATACATAGTGTATAGAGGAAGTATTGTATTCCACCCAAAAATTCGATACTGAGATTAAAAAAAAGTTTTAGTGAAAGGTCCGTGTGTGTGTCTGTGGACAGCATAGCTCATAAACTAAAAGACCAAACTTAGTATTTAAAGTTTGGTATCATCCAAGGATGCGGAACGAAGATTTTCAAGAAAATCTGCCCACCCCAAACTACCCTTTATATGGAAAAGTTATTGAAAGTTTTGTTTTGCTCAAAAATGGCTCTAACAATTTTGATTAACAGTACATGTAACCGCGGCTGATATTCACTGACAGCTAATAGAGGTTTATGGAAAGACGCCGGTATGTTGGAGATGATATTGAAAGTTCGCGGCCGGTAAAGAAAACCTCATCAGCGACAAGGATCACAGTGGCCGACCCAGCACGGCATCTAAGATCGGAACACAGCTAGCGTGGGGGAGCTGATTCAGGACAACAGGAGGATCACCTTACGACATATGCCGGTACAACTGGGAATGTCTTTTAGAAGCATTCATTCCATTTTTACTTTCTCTAGCCCCGTATGTACAATGTACATAGAGATAGAGGAAGTATTGTATTCCACCCAAAATTTGTATGTGAGATTTCACCGGAAAGACATGTTTTGGGTCCTCCTGAATCCAAAAAAAGCATTTTCAGAAAAAAAGTCCGTGTGTGCGTGTGTCTGTGTGTGTCTGTGGACAGCATAGCTCAAAAACGAAAAGACCGTTAAGTATTGGTATTTAAGATTGGTATCTTCCAAGGATGCGACACGAAGATTTTCAAGAAAATCCCCCACCCCCATCTACCCTTTACATGGAACTTTTTTCGAAAATTTTGATTTAAAATATCGCATATTAAAGATATTTACCTGACAAATAAAAAGTACACCTTGAATTTTCTGGAAATAGCCTCTGAAGATTTCTTTATTCTGAATAAATTTTACAGAATTTTGCATAACTGCTAAACCGTAAGAGATGGACAAAAACTTACCACACAAAAAATGTAGACCACTTTAAAACACACAATTTATGTTATATATATTTTTTTTTTTTTTGTGCGGAGTTGATCGTTTTTTTAAATATTCCTTGTTTTTGGTTTCAGCTTGGAAAAACTTATACTTTTCTCATACATATAAACAAAGAAACTCCAGTCACATAGCAACCAGCTTTTGACTATGATTTTAACCTATGATACTTCCATATTTCGCTTCTACTTACAAGGAAGCAAGTAATAAGACTATTTCTGCTAATGCTTTCTAAATTAGCATGAAGTAAATAGAAGCCTAAAGCTTTGTAACAATAATTTGTTGCAGAGATGCAGAGAAAGTCATGTGAATGGAACACGTCAGATTTTTAACGATATTCTGTAGTGCCGCAAAGCTGGTTCTGGATGGGTTCCATGAAACCTGTCCAACCAACACAAGGAAAAACGCATGCAACAGTTCTTCACCGAAGGGAACAGTTTTCTTTACCACACAGTCAAGGGTGACGAAACATAGATCCACCACTATACCCCCATCAGTAAGCAGTCGTCAAGATTGGAAAGAGCCCTTTGGAAAGTCAAAGGAGTTTAAGGTAACGCCATCTGATGATGGCAACAGTGTTTTGGAACAGAGCGGGTGTCATACTCGTGGAGTTTTTGGAAAGAGGGCACACAGTGATACTGAGAGACCATGACGCGATTGTGCGAAGAAATCAGGAGGAAATTGCCATGACTCCTCACCGAGGGTATCATCTTCCTTCACGACAACGAGCGACCACATATAGCCCAGAAGCCCACCACGCTGTTGAAGCAGTTTTGCTGGAATATTATCGTCCACCATCCCTATACCTGGATCACCTTTTTCCTCACTTGAAGGAACACCTAGGAGGCCGACGATCCTCTTCAGTTGAGGTACAACACTTCACGACAACGTGGCTGAACACGCACGGACAGAATTTTTAGTAGGAGGAAATATTCATCCCACGAAGCGACAAGTGTCTCAACCGATATGGAGAGTATGTAGAAAAATAATCTAATTTATGTACCATCAGATGTTTGCTTTGGTTGACTTTACCAAACCTTTTAATAACATTTACTAAATTTAAACTAATTTAATATGAATAAAATTATTTACTGCCATATTCATCAAAATTTAAATTTCTTTTAGAACATTTAAAAGTTGATGAAAAGAAGTTAGATAAAAATAACATTCATATGTCATATTAAAATTATTATACCCATTTTACTTCAGGCTTTGTAACCTTAGTTTCTGATCATCCCTCGATTATGATCTACCCGGTTAAATGGTGTTACACTAACAACCAAAACCATAAATTGTACAACGTTGTTAAAATGACTGACGTTTTAACGATTGTTAATAGAATAATAAATGTGTATAATTCCCATGACATCCCGAAATCCATAGAGTTAATGAAATCGATTCATCACAACTTAATTCTGCCTTCGACATAAACCATACACATTTTGGATAAAGAGAAACAATCACATCACTGATAATATGCAATTGATAAAAAGAAGTAGTTATTTTGACACTCCTGATAATGTACAATACCGTTGTTCGGTGGATACTAGATCTATCAAAATTGCAGTGCTATGATCAATTCTACGAAAAAAATGTATATAACATAAATTGTGTGTTTTAACGAGCTCTACATTTTTTGTGTGTTAAGCTTTTGTCCATCCCTTACGGTTTAAAAGTTAAGCAAAATTGGGAAAACTTCATCCAGAATAAAGAGGCTTTCAGAGGCTATTCCCAGAAAATTCAAAATATACATTTTATTTATCATGTAAATACATTAAATATAAGAGATTTTAATAAAATCCGTTATAGCCATTTTTAAGGAAATCAATTTTTTTTTAATTTTTTTCTATGTAAAGGATAGTGGTGGGAGGATTTTCTTGAAAATCTTCTTGTCGCATCCTTGGAATATACTAAACTTAAATGCCGAGTATGGTATTTAACGGTCTTTTCGTTTTAGAGTTATGCTGTCCATATACCACACGGACATTTTTCTAAAACTATGTACATGGTAAGTGCAGAGAAAGTAAAAAAAAATCTGATGTGTTCCATTCACATGGCTTTCTCTACATCTCTGCAACAAAGTATTCTATTTGCTTCATCTAATCGAGAAAACATTAGCAGAAATAGTCTTATTACTTGCTTCCTTGTTAGTAGGAGCGAAATAAGGGAGTACCATAGGTTAAAGTGATAGTCAAAAGCTGGTTGCTATGTAACTGAAGTTCCTTTGTTTGTATGGACAGGAGTTGACAAATGTATATATGTTTTTCAAAGCTGAAACAAAAAACAACGGAATATCTAAAAAAACGACCAACTCTAAGAAAAAATGTATATAACATAAATTGTGTGTTTTAACGTGCTCTACATTTTTTGTATTCAAAGTTTTCGTCCATCTCTTACGGTTTAGTTGTTATGCAATATTTCGTAAAATTCATCCAGAATAAAATTATCTTCAAAGGCTATTCCCAGAAAATTCAAGATATACATTTTATTTGTCAGGTAAATATCTTTAATATGCGATATTTATTTAAACTCGTTAGAGTCGTTTTTTAAAAAATCAACATTTTCGAAAATTTAACCATGTAAAGGGTAGTTGGGTGAGGGGGGGGGGTTCTTAAAAATCTTCGTGTGGCATCCTTGGAAGTTAGTAAACTTAAATACCAAGTTTTGGTCTTTTCGTTTTAGAGCTATGCCGAACATATACACACAGGGGTATTTTTTTAAAACTATGTACATAGTAAGTGCAGAGAAAGTAAAAAAGGAAAAGAGCTCCCGAATGCCAGCCCCTGAGGTACCAGGCTCGGTGCAATGGAGATCAGTATTCGTCTATGTGCCTCAGGAAAATGTTACGAGACGCCATTGTTACACCCTCAGTGACCTCCTTAGGGCTTGGGACGGTCAGCCAGTTGACCAATTATGTACAAAACATGAATCTTATATGTTACAATTATCTTGAGGGGTGTCACCTAAGCGCAATAAATACATTCTGTGTGACACATTTCGCTCCATGCGCCGCAGCACAATCATAACTGTGGCCATCTCATTACGCGGCTATGTGCCCACTTTACTTTTTAATTCCTTGGAGAGGGTCAGGAATGTCCAGGCCATTAAACTGTCGGCGACATGTAGGACACAGGAATGCCAACTGAGGGGATGAAATTGTGTGCTGTAAGGCGTGAAATTATTGTATCTACATGCATATATGGAATCTCGTATACCACAGGCATCTTTACTTCGTTTCGTTGGCATCCTTAACGCTTTTTTATTTTCTCTATACGTACTAAGTACATATTGTATAGAGAAGGTATTGCACTCCACCAAAAAATTCGATACCGAGATTTCACCGGAATTATATGTTTTAGGGCCCCCTGTATCCAAAAAAGGTATTTTCAGAAAAAGCTCCGTGTAAGTGTGTGTGTGTGTGAACACCATAACTCAAAAGCGAAAAGTTGGCTAAATACCAAACTTGGTATTTAAGTTTAGTATCTTCCAGGGATGCGACACGAAGATTTTGCGAAAAATCCCTCCACCCCAAACTACCCTTTACATGGAGTTTTTTTCGAAAATTTTGATTTTCTAAAAAATGGTTCTAACGATTTTGATTAAAATATCGTAAATTAAAAATATTTACCTCACAAATAAAATGTATATTTTGAATTTTCTGGGAATAGCCTCTGAAGACTACCTTATTCTGGGTGAATTTTACGGAATCTTGCATAACTGCTAAACCGTAAGACATGGACAAAAACTTACCGTTGTTTTTTATTGTTTTTTAGATATTCCTTGTTTTTGATTTCAGCTATAAAAACTTATACTTTTCTCATATAGGACTTTGTGAACTCGTGTCCATACAAACAAAGGAACTTCAGTCACATAGCAACCAGCTTTTGACTATCACTTTAATCTATGGTACCCCCTTATTTCGCTTCTACTAACAAGGAAGAAGTAATAAGATTATTTCTGCTAATTTTTTGTCAATTAGATGAAGTAAATAGAATAATTTGTTGCAGCGATATAGAGAAATTCATGTGAATGGCACACATCAGATTTTTGCTTTTACGTACTTTGTACATAGTGTATAGAGAAGGTATTGCACTCCACCAAAAAAAGTCGATACCGAGATTTCACCGGAAATATGTTTTAGGGTCCCCTGTATCCAAAAAAAAGTATTTTCAGAAAAAGCTCCGTGTGTGTGTCCGTGTGTCTGTGAACACGATAACTCAAAAACGAAAGGTCAGTAAAATACCAAACTTGGTATTTAGGTTTAGTATCTTCCAGGGATGCGACACGAAGATTTTAAGAAAAATCCCTCCACCCCAAACTACCCTTAACATGGAAATTTTTCGAACATTTTGACTTTCTAAAAAATGGCTCTAACGATTTTGATTAAAATATCGTAAATTAAAAATATTTACCTCACAAATAAAATGTATATTTTGAATTTTCTGGGAATAACCTCTGAAGACTACTTTGTTCTGAGTGAATTTTACGGACTTTTGCATAACTGCTAAACCGTAAGAGATACATAAAAGCTTACCACACAAAAAATGTAGAGCACGTTAAAACACACAATTTATGTTATATACATTTTTTCGTGCATCTGGTTGTTCTTCAGATATTCCTTGTTTTTTGTTTCAGCTTTAAAAACTTATACCTACTTTTCTCATACAAGAATTTGTCAACTCCTGTTCATACAAACAAAGGAACTTCAGTCACTAGCAACCAACTTTTGACTATAACTTTAACATATGCTAGTCCCTTATTTCGCTTCTACTTACAAGGAAGCAAGTATGAAGACCATTTCTGCAAATTTTTTCTCGATTAGCATGACGTTAATAGACGCAAAAGCTTTTTAACAATAACTTGTTGCAGAGAAGTAGAGAAATTCATGTGAATGTAACACATCAGATTTTTTTGTATTCTATTGCTAGCTATAAATATATAACACAACTTTTCTTCTTAGTCAAAACAACACAACACAGAAAAAATCTGATGCGTTCCATTCACATGACTTTCTCTACATCTCTGTAGCAAATTATTGACAAGTTTATGCCTCTTACTTTATGCTAATCGAGAAAAAAATTAGCCGAAACACTCATATTACTTGTTTCCTCGTAAGCAAAAACGAAATATGGGAGTACCATAGATTAAAGTGATAGACAAAAGCTGGTTGCTATGTGACTGAAGTTTCTTTGTTTGTGAGGACAGGAGTTGACAAATTCCTGTATGATTTTCAAAGCTAAAACTAAAAACAAGGAATATCTAAAAAACAATCAACTCCACGAAAAAAATGTATATAACATAAATTGTGTGTTTTAACGTAATCTACAGTTTTTATATGGTAAGTTTTTGTCCATCTCTTTCGGTTTAGCAGCTATGCAAAATTCCGTAAAATTGATACAGAATAAAGTAGTCTTCAGAGGCTATTCCCAGAAAATTCAAAAATATACATTTTATTTGCCAGGTAAATATCTTTAATATACAATATTTTAATTAAAATCGTTAGAGCCATTTTTAAGAAAATCAAAACTTTCAAAATTTTTTCCATGTAAAGGGTAGTTTGGTGTGGGGGGATTTTTCTGAAAATCTTCGTGTCGCATCCATGGAAGATACTAAACTTAAATACCAAGTTTGGTATTTTACCGACTTTTATTTTTGAGTTATCGTGTTCACAGACACACGGACCTTTTACTAAAAATCTGATGTGTACCATTCACATGACTTTCTCCATATCCCTGCAACAAGTTATTCTTAAAAAGCTTATACTTTTATTTACTTTCTGCTAATCAGAAAAAAATAACAAAAATAGTCTAATTACTCGCTTCCTTGTAAGTAGAAGCGAAATAAGGGACAACTGTAGGTTAAAGTGATAGTCAAAAGCTGGTTGCTATATCAATGAAGTTCCTTTGTCTATATGGATAGGAGTTGACAAGTTCCTGTATGAGAAAAGTATACGTTTTTCATAGCAGAAACCAAAAATAAGGAATGTCACAAAAACGACGAACTGCACGAAAAAAATGTATATAACATAAATTGTGTATTTTAATGTGCTCTACATTTTTGTGTAGTAAGTTTTTGTCCATCTCTTACGGTTTAGCAGTTATTCAAAATTTAGTTAAATTCATTCAGAATAAACTACTCTTCAGAGGCTATTCCCAGAAAATTCAAGATATACATTTTATTTGTCAGGTAAATATGTTTAATATACGAAATTTTAATCAAAATCGTTAGAGCCATTTTTGAGAAAATCAAAATTTTCGAAAAAAGTTCCATGTAAAGGTAGTTGGGGGTGGGGGGGTTTCTCAAAATCTTCGTGTCGCATCCCTGGAAGATACTAAACTTAAATACCAAGTTTGGTATTTCACCGACTTTTCGTTTTTGAGTTATCGTGTTCACAGACACATGGACACACGGATACACACACACACACACACACACGGACCTTTTTGTGAAAATGCTTTTTTTGGATATTGGGGACCCTAAAACATATATTTCCGGTGAAATCTCGGTATCGAATTTTTTGGTGGAGTGCAATACTTTCTCTATACACTATGACATAGTGTGTATGGAGAAAGTAAAAATGCTTTTTTTTTGGATACAGGGGACCCTAAAACATATATTTCCGGTGAAATATCGGTATCGAATTTTTGGGTGGAGTCCTTCTCTATCCCTATGTACATTGTACATACGGGGCTAGCGAAAGTAAAAAATCGCTGGTTTTAGAGGTAAGAATTTCATTGTAAGAATTTTACATGCAAAACAGATTGTATAATTTGCCTCAGGTAGTCATAATGATTCTTATATGAAGCATATGCTTTATATAAATACATTCTGGCAAAGAAGTTGTTATTACCGTGCTGCTGAAAAGGTTAACATGTCGGCATCAAAGGCTGCGATAAGATTGCCGGTATTCAGTGACACAAAAGGCAACGTTGTCACGTTTCCTCCAAGTAAACTCGCGTTACACGCATGAACATTTATTTCTTAGAGTGCCAAGTGAATAATAAGATTAGCAAGGTTGTTAATAAGTGCAACGAGAGCACTACACAGGGTTAATAAATCTAACACATTACCTACTTACATTACTCTGTTGTATTCGCCTTCCTCGCTGACAGTCATTTTCACTCACGTGTTTCACAAGCGAAGCATTGTCGTGTAAAACATCCTGCAGTTGAAATTTACGCTCTTGTTGCTTGGTGTGCTGAACACATCTTTCCCACACACTCGAATCAACATTTTCTCCACACTTAGCACACAATGTCACTTATAGAACTCACATTCCGCTTTCTTACGGCATGTTCATATCAGCTCAATCGGATTGAGACAACAATGATATGGTGGTAACCTGAGGACTTCATGGCCATGTGTTTGCCATTTCGTCTATTACATACACTTTCTGTATATATTGGCTTCCCGAATTTCCTCCAAAAGCACAGTTTTTATAGGAACTGGATTAGGTAAATCTAAATTATGTTCTTTGATGAATCAGATCATTTTGTCTTTTCTGTTGGACATGGTGGGAATTTTGATCTTAATCCGGAAATGAAAACTAGCATTTTCTAACACTCTTAGGATGATTTTATTTTTCAAGTGTGTTCTAGAGCCAAGCTTCAAATGTTTTAGCATTCATCTCGTGATGTGTATCAGCCAAGGTTTCCCGAATATTTTCAGAATAATAATATTTTCCATCCAACCTGCTTACAAGATCATGATTCTTTTTCCACGTGACACAGGGACTGGGTTTTTTTTTTTTTTTTGTAGTGCTTAACGCCCGCTTTTACTGCTATGGCACCGCAGGCAGTGACACTGATGACACATGAACGAAGATGGATCACCGGTGGAATGTAATGGCGGGGGAAACCGGAGAACCCGGAGAAAACCCGCCCCTGTTCCGCTTTTTTCACCACAAATCTGACATGCAGTCGCTTGACTGACTTCATTTCAACCGTTTCTTACATCATGATTATTGTACCAAGGTTCATCTAAAATTATATGATACTATATTTGCCTGAAATGCATAAGTCACTCCTGTACTATATTTCCACTCCAGAATCCTTGCTGACTCAATAATCACGCGTCTCTTATTTAACGTGCAAAAGTGTAACCCTAACTTCACTGTCTAACCTTATGTAAGAAAACTAGCTGGGTTATTGACTATTACTATTATTTCTAGCATCAAAGTTGGATACGTCCCAAGGCCTCCAAATATTTAAGAATACCAATAATCATCACTTGCACCTATGAAGCTCACAAGAAAACTACATGCATGAGATGAACGAGAGAAAGTGTTGCAACGTTGTGTTTCACTCCACGCGTAGTTAACATCTTTCTGTCATTTGTGATTTCTAAGCATTTATTAGGTGAAGTGACGCGCTCATTGGTGCGCGACTTCCCAGAATAATCAGTGCGTTTTCTGAGAGGTTTCTATTAACAAAGATAGTGCGCATGCGTCTCGAGCTCTTTCTAAAAAGTCTTTGTCTGAAATGAGGGCCTCAAAACTTGTATTTCTGATGAAATCTTGAGTTGAATACATTTTCCCTACTTACTAATCATGGTACAAAAGTAAAAACATCTGATGTGTTCCATTCACATGATTTTCTGTAGCTGTTCCAAATAAAACTGTTCTTACAAAAGATTATTCTATTATTTGCTTATAGGTAGAAGGGAAATAATAAAATACACTAGGCTAAAGTCGCTATGTGAAACAATTGAGGTTCGGTTCGCATTGCATGGTCCCGTTTGAGAAAAGTTAGATTTAAACTGAAACTAATAACAAGAAATATCTCAAAAACGGTGAACTCTACAAGAAAAACATAAAGTACATAAATTATGTCTTTTAACCAGCTCTACATTTTTTTTGTTCCATCTCTTACGGTTTAACCATTATGCAAAACTCATCCAGAATAAAGAAATCTTCAGAGACAATGCCCAGAAAATTCAAAATACACATTTTATTTGTGATTTAATTATCTTAAATATACGGTGTTTTAACTAAAATTGTTAGCCATTTTTAAATCTTTGTGTCACATCCTTGGAAGATACTAAACATAAATACCAATTTTGGTATTTAACAGTCTTTTTGAGCTATGCTGTCCACAGACAGACACACCCACACACACGGAGCTTTTTCTAATTTTTTTTCGGACTACGGTGACCTCAAAACATACTTCTGGTGATATCTCGAATGTGGTGAAGTTTTGGATAGAATACAATACCTTCTCTGGATACTATGCACATTCTATGTACATACGTGCTGGAGAAAGGAAAAAAACTCAAGAAGTTATTCTTAGAAAAGCTTATTCTTCTATACATATAATAATTTGCAGAACTTGACTTTTACATATTTGCATGAATATACAAGAGGAATAAGAGGAATCAAATCCTTTTGTCTTTATGTTTTATCTTTGAAATTATTTTCTCTTTGCATGACCGCGACAAAAAATTAAGAACAATTTTCCATTTGAGCAAAGTCAGTCCTGGAAATTCACACCAATAACAAATAATACCTCGGAAATTCTGAATACCACAAGAATTTTAGTGGCATCTACATTGTTTATACAGGCAACTTCAAAGGCTACTCCAAGAAATTTGAAGATATAAATTTTATCCTATCCTATAGACTTCATGTATACATTTCATGTAACCTAGGAAACAACAAAAATGAGTCTTTATTTCATTATAAACCTTTTAATTCCTTTAGCAGCTCCCCATTATTTAAATAATGAAAATTCCTTATCATATAAGTCCTTCGACTTGTCGGGTAACAAACTAAGTACATCTTTTTTAGCATAATCTAAAACTTCTTCGGGGATATCCATTTTCATTCATGATTTAAACAATCAGAATTGAAACTGTTTATTCCGGCGGAGTTACGCAGCAACGAACAAAGTACTATCTACTCACGACTAAAATTCAATTCATCGTAATGACGACTTTATTAATATTGATACTAATAAATACAAGAATAGTTCAATTAATATTAGGATAGTATACAACGTAGCTTAAATAAACTATTATTTCGCTTACCCGCTTGTGTGCTAAAAATCCTGCTACCAAATAATAGTCTATTTAAGTCATTTATAATATAAATAACTATTATTTGTCACAAAGATATCTTAAACATGTGTGCTTTAATCAAATCCGTTTTTAATATAATAAAAAGAAACACAGATTTACCCACTTAAAGGATAGTTTACGATGGAAGATATTTTTTAAAATCTTCGTGTCACATCTTTAGAAAATAAAAAATATTAAATACCTACCTAGTTTGGTGTTTATTGGATCCTTCGTTTTATAGCACATTGTTTACCGTCGACATAGAATGTGTAGGGTTGAATGATGTCTATCTGATAACCAAGTCACGCTCGAGTTTATCTCAGACAATAACGATCCTGGTGTAAACAAGAGACTCAACTCGCCACGTGGTTGAAAAACGCAGGTACATATTACCTGTAGAAGCGCCAACTTTTTGACAATAAATCCATCTAGATATTATCAGTAACTTATAAATCTAAGTATTACAGAATTAATATTATCGTATGCAAGAGCCACTATTTACATTTTGAGCCTTAGTAACACTGATTGCCATCTAGAGCTTCCACTGGAAAGTTTGATTGTTGACTTTACCCTACATAAGATATATTATCAATACAGGGTTATTTGTATTGTTTACAGCGACTTTAAAATTGCGTCTCAGCGAAAATATGGCATCAACTCGTGAAAATGTTCATGCAATGATTTATTATGATTTTCGACGAGGTTATCAAGACAAGAGTGCATTGATCAATGTACTACTACTTTTGGCGATGAAGCTCCATCCTATGCCCACTATGAAACCCTGGTATAACGAGTTTAATCGTGGCCGCCGTTCGCTCACTGACGAAATTTGTGAAGGTCATCCAAAATCAGTTGTTGTGCCAGAAAACATTGAAGCTATGCAAAAACTGATAGTGCGAGATCATCATGCCATAGATACTTTGAGATAGAGGCAATTCTAGGTTCCACCAGCACATATAAACTATTGTATCATCATTCAGCCGTGAAAAAGGTTTGTTCTCGTTGGATCAGCGTAATTTGACATAACCTCAAAAGGATGCTCGTTTCAATTGGTGCACACAAATGCTCAAGATATGCAATTGTGGGGCTTCAAAAGACGTACATAAATTTTAAGAGGTGACGAATCGTGGATCTATGCATGTGAGCTGGAGTAGACTGTGTGGGTGTTTCAAATTGAACCAAATTCAACAAAAGTTGTTTGCAACAGTCACCTGTTTTTTTTTCTTCAGGAAACTGGTCATGTGGCAGCATTGCTTTAAAGGAACGTATAACGGTCAATTATGAAATGTACACAACCATTTGTTTGCCGAAAGTCTTCAGTGAAATGAGGAAAACAAACAAGTGTCATCGGATCGTTGAAGACAATGCGTGTCAACAAACGACTATTTGAACACACAAAAAAATTTAATTAATGACTCGGACGCCGGATATTTTTCATATGGCATATAATGGCTTCTTTTTGTTCTCGAGCAACAAGAACAACATGTGTGGACAACGATATTTGTTGGGAGAAGAATTCGTTGATGCGTTCAAAACCCGTTTTCGAGGTGTCAAGCAGATTGGAAAAAATCTGATGTGATCCATTCACATGACTTGCCCTAAATCTCTGCAACAAATTATTTTTAAACATCGTATGCTTCTATTTACTTCATGCTAATCGAGAAATAATTAAAAGGAATAGTCTTATTACTTATTTCCTTGGAAGTAGAAGCGAAATAAGGGAGTGTCATAGGTGAAAGTGATAGAAAAAAGCTGGTTGCTATGTGACTGAAGTTTCTTTGTTTGTATGGACAGGAGTTGAAAAATTCCTGTATGAGAAAAGCGCAAGCTTTTAAAGATGAAACCAAAAATAAGGAGTATCTAAAAAATGATCAACTCCACGAAAAAATGTATAAAATATAAATTGTGTGCTTTAACGTGCTCTACATTTTTTGTGTGGTAAGTTTTTGTCCAACTCTTACGGTTTAGCAGTTATGCAAAATTTCGTAAAATTCATCCTGACTAAAGTAGTCTTCAGAAGCTATTCCCAGAAAATTCAAGATATACATTTTATTTGTCAGGTAAATATTTTTAATATACGATTTTTAATCAAAATCATTAGAGCCATTTTTAAGAAAATCAAAATTATCGAAAAAGTTCCATGTAAAGGGTAGTTTGGGGTGGGGGGATTTTTCTCAAAATCTTCGTGTTGCAACCCTGGAATATACTAAACTTCAATACCAAGTTTGGTATTTTACCGACTTTTTGTTTTTGAGTTATCGTGTTCACAGACACACGGATACACGGACACACACACACACGGACCTTATTCTGAATATGCTTTTTTTGGTTACAGGGGACCCTAAAACATATATTTCCAGTGAAATCTCGGTATCGAATTTTTGGGTGGAGTGCAATACCTACTCTATACACTGTGTACACAGTACATGTAGAAAAAGTAAAAAAATGCTATGACAAATGGTTCGAACGCATGCCTAGAGTATTTATCATAACGTAGAATATTTAGAGAAACAATATAGCAATTTTAATGCAAAATTATTATATTTTTATTATTAGAGTGATAATTTAAGTAGCAGAATAATTTCTAGTTTGAGCCCAGTTAAACACATACTCATGAGAATTCATTACATTCCTACTTTCTCTACTTAGAGGTATTTCACTCCACCAATAATTTCAATACCGAGATTTCACTAGAAATACGTGCTTTAGGGTACCCTGTATCCAAAAAAGAATTTTTACAAAAAGATCCACGTTTGTGTGTGTGTGTGTGTGTGTGTTTATGAACATGATAACTCAAAAACAAAAAGCGGTTAAGTACCAAACTTGATATTTAAGTTCAGCGTCTTTCAAGGATGCGATACAAAGACTCATGAAATTCTCCCCGCCCCAAAGTACCCTTTACATGGAAAAAATTTCTAAAATTGCTCTAACGATAATTATTAAAATAGTAGATGATTAACATATTTTCTTATCAAACGTGAGTCATATCTTGAATTTTCTGGGAATAATCTCTAAAGACCTCTTCTTTCTGCATGACTTTTGTATAACTAGGAAACCGTAAGAGTTATACAAAAACTACTGCAAAGAAATTGTAGATTTCATTAAAACACAATTTATGTTATGTACATTCCTTTTAGAGTTAAGCGTTTCCTAATTATTCCTTATTATTAGTTTCAATTTTAAATTACTTTAAACTTTTCTCAAAATGGTAGTCATCTTTCGTTTCATCTCGTTTGTTTTACCTTAGCCACGCCAACAGAACTGAATTTCAATTGCTTCACTTAGTGATAAGTAATGGAAGTAGTAATGAGACAATTTCTGCTAATGGTTATCTCGATTAGCATGAAGTTGATAAATCAATAATCTTATGTAAGAATAGTTTATTTGCAGAACTGGTAGAGAAAGTCATGTGAATGGAACATCACATTTTGACTTTCTGTTCACACCCTATGTAGGGAAGGTATTCTAATTCCACCCAAAAATACGAATCCGAGATTTCACCCGAAGTATATATTTTGAGGTCCCCTAAATACAAAGAAGCAGTTTTAGAAAAACAGGTACTTATGCGTTCGTGAGTGTTTGTGCGCGCGCGTGAACAGCAAAACTCATAATCGAAAAGTTAGTTAAATATAAAACTTGATGTTTAAGTTGAGCATCTTCCAAGGATGTGACACAAAGAATTTTAAGGAAAATACCCCACAGCAAACATGGACAAATGTTCAAATATTTTGATTTTCTCAAAAATGCTCTAACGATTTTGATTAAAATTCCATACGTTGAAGATATTTTCATTACAAACGAAATGTATTTCTTATATTTTCTCGGAATAGCCTCTGAAACTTCTTCATTCTGGAAATTTTTTGCATAACTGGGAAACCCAAAGGGATGGACGAAAACATACTACACAAAAATGTAAATGTAGATGATTAAAAATCACACAATTTATATCATTAGGGTTAACCCCGTCCGAGATATTTCTTGCTATTTATTTCAATTTTAAACCATTTTAAATGTTCTTAAAGGAAAAGTAATGTTTCGTTTCATATCATTTTTGTTTTACGCTTGGTCTTGGAAAGAAAACAATTTTAGGACAGGTTTTGAAAGAGTCGCTTTAGTGTAGTGTATTCTCTTATTTCCCCATCTACCTATAAGACCTAAGTAATGGGGCATTTAGGCTAATGTTTATCTTGATTAGTATGATGTACATGAAAGAATAGCCTTTTTACTTTCTCTATACGTGCTATGTAGTATACAGTGTATAGAGAAGGTATTGCACACCGCCAAAACATTAGATACCGAGATTTCGCCGGAAATATATGTTTTAGGGTCCCCTGTATCCAAAAAAAGGTATTTTCAGAAAAAGGTACGTGTGTGTGTCCGTGTCGCCTTCCGTGGTGTAATGGTTACCATGCTAACTTCATATACCCAAGGTCGCGGGTTCAAACCCGGCGGAGGACGATGGATTTTTTCGGGCGTAAAAATCCTTTTGGCTTCCTTCGGAAGGGAAGTAAAGCTGTGGGTCCCGTGTCGTAGATTTACGGCACGTAAAAGAACCTCAAGCCTGATAAGAGAGGCCTCTGAGCAAAATTAAGCGATCTTTCACGCCCAGTATAGAATGGGACGCTGAGAACCAAAACAGTTAAAGAGCGTCCATAAATAACAGGCCATTTCATTTGTGTGTGTGTCCGTGTCTGTGAACACGATAACTCAAAAATGAAAAGTCGGTAAAACACCAAACTTGGTATTTAAGTTTAGTGTCTTCCAGGGATGCGACACGAAGGTTTTGAGAAAAATCCCCCCATCCCAAACTACCGTTTACATGGAACTTTTTTCGAAAATTTTGATTTTCTAGTAAATGGCTTTAACGATTTTGATTAAAATATCATATATTAAAGATATTTACCTGACAAATAAAATGCTTATCTTGAATTTTCTGGGAATAGCCTCTGAAGACTACTTTATTCTGGATGAATTTTACTGAATTTTGTATAACTGCTAAACCGTAAGAGATAGACAAAAACTTACCACACAACAAATGTAGAGCACCTTAAAACACACAATTTATATTATATACATTTTTTTTCGTGGAGTTGATTGTTTTTGAGATATCCCTTGGGTTTTTTTTTTTCAGCTATAAAGACTTATTTTTCTCATACAGGACTTTGTGAACTCGTGTCCATACAAACAAAGGAACTTCAGTCGCAGAGCAACCAGCTTTTGACTATCAGCAGAGCAACCAGCTTTAACCTATGGTAGTCCCTTATTTCGTTTCTACTAACAAGAAAGCAAGTAATAAAACTATTTCTGCTAATTTTAGCTCCATTAGATGAAGTAAATAGAATAATTTGTCGCAGTGATTATAGAGAAAGGCATGTGAATGGAACGCATCAGACTTTTTTTAGAAAAGTTTGTTTGCAGAGAAGATAGACTCATGTGAATGAAGCACCTTCAGATATTTTTTGCTATTTTATAACAAAAGCATTTCTTGACACTGCTGTTGGAAACCCTAAGTTAATCTCACAAGTTGCTACGTCTTTAGCGCAGTTACAAGCGTCCAACCTGATCCGTCTTATATGTACCCATAAGAGGCCACAGTCCGCAGCCAGATAGGGCACCAGAGTCGCGCGGAGGTTTCTAACATTTACTAGAGGTGGTGTTTTTTTCATTTTTCACGACCTCTAAATCACATTTTAATGTGTTTATGCGAAATTGACTCAAAATGCGAAACCTAAATGCTATATAAATCGGAATCGGGGATTTTTTAAAATTTACTTTCTTTCTTTCTTTCTTTACTTCTTTTCTTCCAGAAATTGCATCTGATGAGTTTATGCACCCTTGGAATGTTTATGATTCTGACACTCTTGTCCACCGTACTGATCCCTCATATGTTTGTAAAATACATATTATAAATCTTAACTTGGCATACAGAAATAAATCAATTTCATAAATATCAAACTTAAATAACAATCATATTTTCTTATTAACAAATATTAAGGAAAGGGACGCTACTTTATTTACAAGAAATGTTGCATAAATTTGTATACAAAAATGAGAACAAAAAATCGTGACCTGAAATGATGACACTGGCCTTATGTGTACATTGTTGACTTTTATCTCACATGCTTACTGTTTATGTCAACAATATTTTATTATATGGTCATTGTTGTGAGTATCAGTTTACAAATGTTGTGGTATTAATATCACATGAAAGCTTTTTTCATGAAACAATATTTGTTTATCAGAATCAATTCAAGATGTATTTTTTTCTTCAAATGCTAAATTGAAAATGTATTATTGCTATAAAATGCTAAATGCACAAATCAAAATGCTACATTTCTAATTTCAAAATGCTAAAAATCACCACCGCTAATAATAGCCCATCCAAATGCCAGGTCTCCAGAGAGGGCGTTCAAACGACCATCGACCCGGCATGCAACTAGTATCCACGAGAGTAATCTTTCAATGTAACATACATCTGCGCCATCTGCCCACAATGCCATATACCAAGAATGTGGAAGTACACCTGAAAGATGAGAGGTAATAGGATGAAAAGGATATTATGTATAGGAAATCAGTGTAGATAAAAATTTACCTGGTGACCCCGGAAAACCACAAACCATCCACGGGTTTGAATCGGTGGTCGCGGGGTTCGAACCCGAGACCTCCTAAATGCGAGTCATACTCGTACCTGCAGCGCCACTTCGCCCGGTTTACAATTAATTAAGCTGTCAAAGGTAGCTGGTACCAACAAAACAAAAACAAAACGACCACAATGCGCTCTGTCTCTGTACGCTCTTTCTGATAAAAGTTAGGTACACTAAAGTCAGGTAACGATATTGACTTTCAGTAACAGGTTTTTCATACGCTTAATAACACACGTTGAACGGAAGTTATGTAATTTAATTAGAAGCTAAAAACAGATGCCAGGAAATATTGCGATTAATTAAGAGATAACGCAATTCTTAGAAGCAGTGCAATCTTATGAAACATCGCAACCCACGCCTAGGAACAATAGAACATCAGTCAATAAGCTCAGTCTATAATAATCCTTTCAAGTTGACTTTAGGCGCGTTCGCTACTATTCAGCAGCGGTCGGCAAGTGCTGGTCTGTGACGTCGGTGCAAGCGAATGCCAACTGGGTTAGGAGTAGTGCACATCCAGCTGTGGTATAATATTTTTACTTTCTCTACACGCACTATGTACATAGTATTTAGAGAATGTATTGTATTCCACACAAAATCGATACCGAGATTTCATCGGAAATACATGTTTTGGATCCCTCTGAATCAAAAAAAAAATAATCATTTTTAGAAAAATGTCCGTGTGTGTGAATTTTTGGGTGCACTACAATAACTTTTCTATACACTATGTACATAGTGCGAATAGAGAAAGTAAAAATACTGTATTTTATTTGTTACCAAAAGTAATCTAATTCAGGATGATTCAAGTTGCAGTATGCAACATTAATATTTGATGAGTTAGTATTTTTACTACTTTTGTTAATGGTACACGCAAACACATTGACTGAATGTTGCGCAGCACAGGGGTTGAGGTTCATTCTCCCAAGAGTCCTAGAGAAATGCTTGTATGTTAAGTTTAAGTGGCGTTTTAAATAAGCATGTGTTACGCCATTGTATATCGTTGCAATATTGACATGCTTTTCGTGTTTTGGAAAACAGAAGGGAAGAATTTAATGACAAAAATAAATACATTAGGCTATTTTAAGTTTCAGCACTAGTTAAAAAATTTTATGTGTTACATTCACATGACTTTCTCTACATATCTGTAACGTATTATTGTTAAAAGGCTTATGCTTCTATTTACTTCATGTTAATCAAGAAAAAATTACGAGAAATAGTCTTATTACTTGCTTCCTTGTAAGTAGAAGCGAAATAAGAGAGTACCATAAAGTGATAGTCAAAAACTGGTTGCTATGTGACTGAAGTTCCTTTGTTTGCATGTACAGGAGTAGACAAATTCCTGTATAAGAAAAGTATGTTTTTCAAGACTGGAACAAAAAACAAGGAATATCTAAAAAACGAACAACTCCACGAAAAAAATGTATATAACTTAAATTGTGTGTTTTAATGTGCTATACACTTTTTGTGTGGTAAGTTTTTATCCATCTCTTACGGTTTACCAGTTATACACAATTCAGCAAAATTCATCCAGAATAAAGTAGTCTTCAGAGGCTATTCCCTGAAAATTCAAGTTATACATATTATTTGTCAGGTATATATCTTTAATATACGATATTTTAATCAAAATCGTTATAGCCATTTTTTAGAAAATTAAAATTTTCGAAAATTTTTCCATATGAAGGATAGTTTGAAAGGGGGGAATTTTCTTGAAAACCTTCGTGTCCTATCCTTGGAAGATACTGAACTTAAATACCAAGTTTGGTGTTTAACAGTCTTTTCGTTTTTGAGCTTTGCTGCCCACAGACACACACACACACACACACACACACACACACACACACACACGTACGCCCAGATACACACACAGGGACATTTTTCTAAAAATTATTTTTTTGTATTCAGGGTGTCTTAAAACATGTATTTTCGGTGAAATCTGGGAATAGCATCTGAAGACAATTGTAGAGCACGTTAAAACACACAATTTATGTTACATACATTTCCTTCGTGGAGTTCATCGTTTTTGAGACATTCCTTGTTTTTGGTTTCTGCTTTGAAAACTTATACTTTTCTCACACAGGAATTTGTCAACTGCTGTCCATACAAACAAAGGAACTTCAGTCACATAGCATCTAACTTTTGACTATCACTTAAACCTATGGTACCCCCTTATTTCGCTTCTACTTACAAAGAAGCAAGTAATAATATTATTTATGCTAATGTTTTCTATTAAAATGAAGTAAATAGAATTATAAGCTTTTTAAGAATAATTTGCTGCAGATATGTAGAGAAAGTCATGTGAATGGTACACATAAGATTTTTCTTGTAAATATCTTTAAGGTACTTTAGTCAAAATCGTTTGACCCATTTTTGAGAAAAGAAAATGTAAAAGGTAGTTTTGGTTGGGGGAATTTTCTTGAAAATCTTCGTGTCACATCCTTGGAAGATACTAATTTTAAATGTAAAATTTATATTTAACGGTCTTTTCATTTTTGAACTATGCTGTCCACACATGTACGCACACGCACAACACACACTCTTTTCCAAAAAAAGCTATTTTTTTATTCAGGGGGCACAAAACATGTATTTCCGGTGAAATTTCTGTATCGAACTTTTAGGTGGAGTACAATGCTTTCTCAATCTACTATTTATTTTGTATATACATGTTAGAGAAAGTAAAAAAAATGCTCAAATTGTGGGATCCCGTTATAAATTTTCCCATCAATAAACTTTTCGTGTTGTCAATATTCCTCCTTGCGTCACAGTTCTAGTTGTGTGATGAAATGTGTTCGCTATCATCACCTTTTTAAACCCAGACTGAAATTAAAACTGGCCTGCATAATACTCCAGGGAAATCTATTTCATCTTGATGAGGAATCATCCTCCAAGCGGCCCATTTTTGATCCCTAGTAAATAACACAAAATTCACGATGACATATTGCATCTCAACGGAAAGGAACTGACATATGTAACCCTTTCCCAAAAATCGGATATGCTACATTCACATGACTTTCTCCCCCTCCATCCTTTATTTGTAAGTACATAAGTATTCTTACAAACATTTATTACTTTAATTCAAAATCTTCTCGGGCTTCTAGCCAAGTTTTTACCTGGCTAGAAGCCCGAGAAGATTTTGAATTAACACGTCGCCAGGAAAGCTTCAGTTCTTAATTTATTACTTTGTCGTACTATGCAGATGCATAGCGTATAGAGAAGGTATTGCATTGCAAACAAAAATTCGATACCGATATTTCATCGGAAATATATGTTTTGAGACCCCCTGAATGGAAAAAAGGCATTTTATAGAAAAATGTCCTTAGAGTGTGTGTCTCTGGGAAGCATAGCTCAAAAACTAAAAGTCCAACAAATACCAAATTTGATATTTAAGTTCAATATCTTCTTGGGATCCGACACGAAGATTTTTATGAAAATCCCCCCACCCCAAATTAACCTTTATGCGGAAAAAATTTGGAAAATTTTGATTTCCTCAAAAATTGTTCTAACGATTTTTATTAAAATATCGAATATTAAAGATATTTACATCACAAATAAAATGTATGTCTTAAATTTTCTGGGAATAACCTCTGAAGACATATTTATTCTGGAGGAATTTTTTGCAAAATTTTGCATCACTGGTAATCCGTAAAAGATAGACAAAAATGTACATAAAACAAATATAGAACTCGTTAAAACACACTATTTATATTATATACATTTTCGTGGAGTTGGCCGTTTTTGAGATATTCTTTGTTATTGGTTTCAGTTTTAAAATACCTATACTTTTCTCATACAAGAATTACTCAACTCCTGGCCATACAAACAAAGGCACTTCGGTCACATAGCACCCAGTATTTAAAAGATTTGACTGTCGCTTTAGCCTATGGTACTCTCTTATTTCTCCTCTATTTACAAGGAAGCAAGTAATAAGTCCATTTATGCTAATAGAAGAATATGCTTTTTAACAATAATTTGTTGCAGAGATGTAGAGAAAGTCAATAGGATGGAACACATATTTTTTTTTTTTTTTTTCATTTACTTCTAATTATTTGTGACAAACCGTTTCTTAAATAGTTACATTACATATTTCGTCTTCAATACAAATGGTACAGCTATAGTCAAATGTTTTAGCTGGACGCTTTAATGAACATTCATAATGAGGTGCAAGCGCAGACGTAGCGTAAGATCAAGAAGACTTTGTACCCATGTTATTCAATGTAAGCATTCACATAGACACACGCAACAACCAATGTAATGCATATATGCTCTTCTGTTTGGCCGTGTCGCGTCATCTCTTATTTCTTTCAAAAGTTTATGGCAGCCTCCTTGCGAATCCTTTTTTGATTTTATGGATGTACCCACCATCTGCGTCTAGATTTCTTGGCTCTCATAAATTGTAAGGCGCAAAGAGAGAATTCACAGTTGATTAAATGTTCAGTTTTGTTACTTTCTGCAGGCTCAATGCTTGCACTATTTTCAATATTTTTGATGAACAATTATTGTGACGTCACTGTCGCTTGCGTCAATTGTTAGTAGGTAATTTTTACTGTCTTTACACGTGTATAGAGAAGGCATTGCATTCCACTAAAAATTCGATACCGAGATTTCACCGGAAGTAAACGTTTTAGGGTCCTCTGTATACAAAAAAAAAAAGCATTTTTGGAAAAGATCCGTGTGTGTGTGTCCGTGTGTCTTTGAACACGATAGCTCTAAAACAAAAGGTCGGTAAAACACCAAACCTGGTATTTAAGTTTAGTATCTTTCTCCCCAAACTACCCTTTACATGGAAAAAAGTTTAGAAAATTTTGATTTTCTCAAAACGGGCTTTAACGATTTTGGTTAAAATACCATATATTAAATATATTTATACGGCAAATAAAATGTATATCTTGAATTTTCTGGGAATAGTCTATAAAGAGCTCTTTATTCTGAATGAATTTTGCTGAATTTTGTGTAACTTGTAAATTGTAAGAGATAGATAGAAACTTAGTACATAAAAATGTAGATCACGTTAAAACGTACAATTTATGTCATATAAGCTTTTTTCGTGGAATTGACAATTTCTGAGATATTTATTGTTATTTTTAAAATACTTGAAATTTTCTCACATGGAAAGTTTTAAACTCCTGGCCCTACATAGGAACGGATTTTCACAACATGGCAACAAGAATTTAAATGATTTGATTATCGTTTTAGCCTAGTGTATTCCCTTATTTTGCTTCTACTTACAAGGAAGCAAGTAATTAAGACAATTTCTGCTAATTGTTTATCTCGATTATCATAAAGTATTATCATAAAAGATACAAGAATATGCTTTTTAACAATCATTTGTTACAGAGATGTAGAGAAAGTTATGTGAATGGAACACATCAGATATTTGTAAACTGTTTATTTGTAAAAGAATAAGGGAATGTTCTTACATGGTATTGTAAGTTATGTTATTCAAATTTAAAGTTACGCAGCGTTTGGAAGATATTCGCATGTACGCAATTTACTGATTTAGAAATCCGTGCCAGCTTCTTGCGTTACGTTATAACTGCTTTATGAATGAGCTTCCCTCGCGCTTGCGTTTATGTTGCATTACGTGTGCGCTTGCGTCCCATTATGAATGTGGCTTAGTATTTATTACTGCTGCCATGGAATAGTACGAAAAAGTTGAATATCGAAAGGACTTCAAGAGTAAGACAAATGTATTGAGCAATTCATTCCATCCATAACGGATATTTTGTATTTATAGCAGAAAAAGTTATTTTTAAAAAAAGCTGTGTGCTTTAAACAGGGAGGCACCGTGGCAGAGTGGTTAGACCGTTCGCCTCTCACTTAGGCCGCATGTGGGAGTTGTGGTAGACGAAATGGCGGTCGGTTTCCCCCGCCACTCTTTCCATCAATTGCTTCATTATTATCTTTCCTATCATCCAGGCTACAGGCCGACCATTCCTTCTAGCTGCTTCATTTTGTGGTTATATGCCGTGGGTTCCCCGACAGACTTCTGACCCCTAGAGACCCGCTTTAGGCGGAATTAGTCTTATATCTGATTTATTATAAGATAAAGTGATAGTTAATTCCTTTAAAAGCCGGTCACTGTGTGAAACAATTGAAATTCCCTTGTCTTTGCTTGCCAGGAGTAAACAAAAGACAGAAAGAAAACTGACCTAACATTGGAAAAAAAGTTTAAGTAGCTTAAAATTGAGGCAAATAACACAAATATCTCGAAAACGGTCAACTATAGAACAAAAATGTATATGGCATAAATTGTGTGATTCAACGAGATTTACATGTTTTATGTAGTAAGTTTCTGTCTAGTTCTACGATTTACCAGTTCCGCAAATTTCATCAAAAGTCACACAGCATGAACAGGTCTTCAGAAGCTGTTCCCATAAAATTTAATATATATATATATATATATATATATTATTTTTATGTAAATATCTATAACATACAGCATTATAATAAAAAAAAGTCAGCCATTTTTAAAAAAAATCAAAATTTTCGATTTTCATGAACATTTTTGTGTTGCAGCCTATGGAGATACTAAACTTAAATACCAAGTTTGATATTTAACGGTCTTTAGTTTTCACTGTCATAACATAAACATAACATACATACGGGATCTAAAAATACCTATATATTTCCGGTGAAATCTCGGTGTCGAATTTTTGAATAGAATATAATACCTTCGTGTTAGAGAAAGCAACAAACAAGAAGATTTGTTTTGCCACAAACTGAAAACAAACGACAGTCTTAGGTTTCCAAGCAACACTCGTCTACGTGGGAAGAGAACCCGATCAAAGACTTCCTCGTCTCCATTTAATTGCAGCTTGATTTCTAATTCACCAGCGCATCGATAGCTTCTTTGATCTTCTTTTATTGGCAAGTTCATCACTATTCGCCATCTTATCACGATTCATCAATTCTACAGTCATTCTCGTTTTGTACGAGGTACGCCTGAAGTGTAATTTACATCTCTTTCCACGACTTTATCAAGCCTCTTGTGTTATGCAGGATTATTTGACGCTGCGGCCTTCATGTTACTTAAATTGCTTGAATGATTAACGTTTCGAATATGTTATCTGCTTGGATGTTTTCTGAATTTCACAAAAACGCAATATCAACAGCATCTGCAAATACTTTTTTTCTCCTCCAAGTTGACTCAGACGTTTATTCTGGGACTGACATTCGGAAGGTTGTGGGATCGGTTCCCTACGTCCGTCTTCTCTGATCCATGTGTTTTTCAGGGGTTTACTCGGGTCACTAGGCGATTACTGGAGCAGAATCTTCATTCCCTAAACTTCCTGTGCCTTCATTTCATCCCAACCGGTCTCTTTCAAGGTTATACGTGTCGACAAGGACAACGGTGGAGGCGCCATTCCGTGAAGGTGACTGCGCTCTGGAAATACAGCTCTCGGCATGGGATGGCGCTAGTGGTTGTCTGCGGACTCAGGTGGTATATCCGGGACTGAGCCCCAAGCTGATGAGAGATGAAAAACCACTTGTGAAATGTTAGGGACCTTCCACGTTGACTCTCTTCCTGTCCGGATATCGGCCTCCCTCTGAAATTACACTCATATCATTCTTCCTCCAGGGATCTGACGTACAATAAGGCCACGGTTGCAGTGTGGAATATTCCTCCGCAACACACACATACACGTACGCACACACTATGTACTTACATAGTAGGAAGAGAGGGTTTTTATGTTTCACCCAATAATTCGATGGCGAAATTTCACCGGAAATTAAAAAGGAGATTATAAAAATGTCTGGGTATGTCTTTCTCTCTCTCTCTCTCTCTCTCTGTGTGTGTGTGGGCAGCATAACTGAAAAATTAAAATTTCGTTTTTAAGCTTAGTGTGAAAGATTCAACGCGAAGATTTTCAAGAAAATTCCCCAAACCCAAACTACACCTTACCACCGTTTCGAAATGATAAATTTCATTAAAAGTGACTAATGATTCTTATTAAAATGCCATGTATTAGTGATAAATTATCTTGAATTTGTTGGGAATAGCCTTTGAAAACCTATTTCGTCTGGATGAATTTTGTGAATTTTTATAATCGTAAAAGACAGACAAAAAGCTGCTGCACAAAATGTGTAGATCTCGTTAAAACACACAATTTATGCCATATACTTTTTTGTGGAGTTGAGCATTTCGCAGATATTCCTTGTTATTGGTTTCTGTTTTAAAATACTTAAATTTCTCTCATACGGGAAGTTCTGGCCATGCAAAGAAACGGATTTCAACCACATGGCAACCAGCAAGAAGCTTTAATCTGGCGGATTCCCTTATTTCATTCCTACTTACAAGGAACTTAGTAATAAGGCCATTTCTATCTCGATTAGCATGAAGTAAGAGAATAAGCTTATTAAATATAATTTGTGGTAGAGATGTAGAGAAAATCATGGGAATGGAACACGTCAGATTTTTTTTTTCATCCTAATTATAAGAGAAGGAATTTCAAATGCAACAAACACAACAGCTTTCAAGATTTGACTATCATTTTAGGTTAATGTTTTCCCTTATTTTCCTTCTACTTAGAAGGAACTACGAAATACAGAAGAATAAACTTTTGTAAGAATATTTTACTGCAAAATAAGCACAGGAATTCATTGGATTGGAACACACAAGATTTATGTATCCACATTAAGAACAGGAAGTACTGTTTTCCAGGCATAGATATTTCTGTTGTTATATTCACACGAAAAAAATCTATTCTAAAATCATATTCTTATTTCTACTTCATGCCTATCCAGAGGTAAACGTTAGCAAAAATGGCTTTATTACACATTTCTTGTGGACATAAGGTAATACACATGGCTAAAGCGATTGTCAAATATTTCAAAATATGGTTGCTATGTGATGATATTCACCATTCTATTGTCTCGGTGAGGGAAGTAGAATGAATAACGACTGACTATTTGAGAAAAGTAAATTTAAACATAATAAAAATATTTCAAAATGGTTAAGCTCCACGCGAGCAGGAAGTAACTGAAAATTCAGGCAGTATTAATTTATGTAATACAGAAATAAGATTATATTATTAGAGGATGTTAGCAAAAGATTAGTTATAAGAGAGAAGATATAGTTGAAACTGTAAATGTCATAAAAAAGAAATCCCTCATAAGAATTTTGGGGACGATAGCCAAGTAGTTGGAGTAAGACGTTTAAAAGAATGTTTTTGAGCCAAAAAGGAAAACGTAATCTTTAGAGGTTGGGGAGATAGTAACAATGCGAAAGTTACTGTGAAAGCTAACAGCCTAAGTGAGTTTCTAGGATAGCTTTTATTGGTTCATGAGAAGAGACGCTACTGAGAGCGGGAAGACTAGCTAGCATAGAACATAGTTTTAAGGCTTAGGCAGAACAAGGGTGTTTGAATATATTCTAGAGTTTTCAACACAGTTCATGGCCGCGCAATGACCGAGTGGTCAGACCACTCGTTTCTCACCAAGACAGACAGGGTTCGATCCCAGATGACCGTATTAGGATTTGTGGTAACAAAGCGGCGCAGGGGCGAGTTTTCCCCGGATTCTCCGGTTTCCCCGACCATCGCATTCCATCGCTTAGTGTCATCGCTTGGTGCCTATTTAGTAAAAACAGGTGTTAAACATTACCCCCCCCCCCAAAAAAAAAGCACACAGTTTGTCTTTAAGTAGCAGTAGATTCTGAAGTGTTTCACAGTGCGCCGGTCTTAAAGATTAAATGTTAATGAACGCGTAATACAGTTTCAGCAATGATGACATAGAAATGTAACGTGTAAATAAATTATGAAATCTCTTGGTAACAGTTTAAATAAATCGCTTAAACTAAAAGTTACAAAATTTGTCATATCATAAATAGTTCTTTTCACAGTTCCCGCCCTGTTCACAGTTCTTGCTCGACCGAGGAATTCAACTAGCCGGAGCAAATAAAAATAATCTACTTAAAAGATAATTTACAGTATATAAAAGTCTGATGTGTTACACTCACATGAATTTCTCTAGCTACTCTACAAACAAGCGTCTTACAAAAATAATTCTTCTTTCAACACCACTTTAATCGAGATAAACATTAGCAGAATTTTATTACTTAGTTCCTTATAAGTAGACTGGAACCAAGGGAATGCACTAGGCTAAAGTGATGGTCAAATGTTTTAAAATCTGTCGTTATGCGATTGTCATTGCAAATCACTTCTTTGTTTGGGCAGGAGTAGAACAAAAGAAAAACGGACACTCCCGTCTGAGAAAAGTGTAACTGAAACTAATAACAAGGAATATCTTGAAAACAGTAAGCTCCTCGAAAAAAATGTATATGACATAAGTTATTTATTTTAACAAGACCTGCTTTTTTTGTGCAGTAAGTTTTTGTCTATCTCTTACGGTTTACTAGTTATGCCAAATTAAGCAAAATTCATCCCGAATAAACAGGTCTTTAGAAGCCATTCCCAGAAAATTCAAGATATACATTTTATTTGTGATAGAAATGGCTTTAATATGTGGTATTTTAATAAAAATCGTTAGAGTCATTTTTAAGAAAAACAAAATTTTCCAGAAATTTTCCATGTAAAGGGTAGCTAGGGGTGGGGGAATTTTCTTGAAAATCTTCGTGCCGCATCCTTGGAAGATCCCAAAATTAAATACTAAGTTTGGTATTTAACCATCTTTTCGTTTTTGAGCTATGCTGTCCACAGACACACACACACACACACACGGACCTGTTTCTGAAAATGCTTTTTTTTTGGACTCAATGGATCCTAAAACATGCATTTCCGATGAAATCTCGACATCGAATTTTTGGGTGGAATGCAATACTTCTCTATCCCTATGTACATTGTACATACGGGCTAGAGAAAGTAAAAATATGTGTTACACTCACATGAGTTTCTCTAGTTGCTCTCCAAACTTCCTACAAAAGATTATTCTTCTTTCTACACAATGCTAATCGAGATAAACATTAGCAGAATGTTCTTATTACTATAAGTAGAAGGGAACTTAGGGAATGCAAAAGGCTAAACATAGAGTGAAATGTTTTAAAAACTATCGTTATGGAACTGTCATCACAAAAAGCTTCTTTTCTTCGCCAGGAGTAGAACAAAAGAAAAACGAACACTTCCTATCTGAGAAAACTATAAGTACTTCAAATTGAAACCAATAAAAAAGAATATATAGCAAACGGTTACCTCCACAACAAAAACGTTAAGGACATAAACTGGGCATTTTGACGAGATCTTCTTTTTTTTTTTGTGTTGTGAGTTTTTGTCTATCTCTTACAATTTATCAGTTAAGCAAAATTCGACAAAATTCATCCAGAATAAAATGGTCTTTAGTGGTTATTCCCAGAAAATTTAAGATATACATTTTATTTGGAATGCAAAGCTTTAATATACAGGATTTTAATCAAAAGCGTTTGAGTCATTTTTAAGAAAATAAAAATTTTTCGAGCGGTTTTTTTTTAAATCTTCGTGTTGCAACCTTGGAAAATACTAAACCTATATACCAAGTTTGGTTTTTAACGGTGTTTTTGATTTTGAGCTATGCTGTACACAGATGCTTTTTCCGGACACAGGGGACCCCAAAATATATATTTCCGGTGAAATCTCGACATCGAATTTTTGGGTGCAATACGATACGTTCTCTATCCATTATGCACATTGTACAGTTGGAAATCAGAAATAACGAGAAGCAGTGTGATCGCAGCAGGAATCAGAAATTCCCGGCTTTTTTCGTGGAGTAATGGACTTTGTGAGTGAGTTAGACAGTGCCGTGAAAGAACATAATAATTCAAATAACGTGTCTAAAGGTACGTCAAAAGCTATACAGAATGAAGTGCTGGAGAGTGTGTTGGAAGCTGGTCGAGATAGAATACGAGATTAGACTGATAAAACAAAATATCTTGCAGTAATGGCAGACAATGCAACAGATGTTTCACAACTCGCTCAGTTGTACTTTTTCAGGTACAAAATAAATGAAATATTATGCTATATGAAATATTCTGTTGTCTTTTTGCTTTTATTTCTCTACACGTACTATGTACATAGTGTATAGAGAAGGTATTGCATTCCACCCAAAAATTCGATACTGAGATTTCATCGGAAATACATGTTTTGGGTCACCCAGAATCCAAAAAATATGCATTTTTGGAAAAAGATCCGTGAGTGTGTCTGTGGACAGCATAGCTCAAAAACGAAAAGACCGTTAAATACAAAACTTGGTATTTAAAATTGGTATCTTTCAAGGATGCAACACGAAGGTTTTCAAGAAAATCCCCCCACCCCAAACTACCCTTTACATGGAAAAAATGTCGAACTTTTTTACTTTCTCAAATAGGCTATAACGATTTTGATTAAAATCTTTTATATTTACATGTTAAAAAAAATATATATCTTGAATTTTTGAGAATAGTTTCTAAAGATCTCTTTATTCTGGATGATTTTAATTGAGTTTTGCATAACTAGTAAATCTTAAGAGATAGACAAACAATTACTACACAGAAAATGTAGATCACGATAAAACACACAATTTATGTCATATACATTTTCTTCGTGGAATTGATCGTTTTTGAGATATTTCTTGTTATTAGTTTCAGCTCCTGTCCATACAAACAAAGGAGCTTCAGTCACATAACAACCAGCCTCTTGACTATCACTTTAACCTGTGGTACTCACTTATTTCGCTTCTACTTACAAGGAAGCAAGTAATAAGACTACATCTGTTATTTTTTTCTCGATTAGCATGAAACAAATAGAAGCATAAGCTTTTGAACAATAATTTGTTGCAGGGAGGCAGAGAAAGTCATGTGAATGGAACACATCAGAATTTTTTTATTTTCTCTACACGTATTATGTGAGTACGTAGAGAAGGAGCTGTATTCCAAGAAAAAATTCGATGTCGAGATTTAAATGGAAATATTGCCACGCCTCCTATTATGAACTCAAGAAACTCGCTTGGCTACAAGAGGAATTATCCGGAGAAATGTACTATTTCTGAAAGCCTGGCGTGCATATGAGGATGCAGATGCGGTATCTGTTCTACGTGATTATCTTAATTTAAGATGAAGGGGCTAAGCGACTCTTTAAAACAGAATATAACTCACTTACAAACTTTATTACTTTACGTTATACATGATGAAGTGAGCCTTGCTTCTGGCGTACGTCTTAACCGTAGTACCTATATTAAGAAGAAGAGGAATATCTATTTATGAAAGTAAAGTGACAGTATCGCGAAGATATAGGTAAATAACCAACTATATACAGTACTACCACATCCTATGTTTGGAGGTGCCCTGAGTCTAAACAAGCACTCATAGAAAAATCTGATGTGTTCCATTCACAAGACTTTCTCTAAATCTCTGTAACAAATTATTGTTAAAAACTTTATGCTTCTATTTACTTCATCTAATCGAAAAAAAAAATAGCAGAAATAGTCTTATTACTTTCTTCCTTGTAAGTAGAAGCGTAATAAGGGTTAAAGTGATGGTCAAAAGCTGGTTGCTCTGTGACTGAAATTCCTTCGATTGTATGGACAGGAATTGATAAATTCCTGTATGAGAAAAGTATACATTTTTTAAGCTAAAAACCACAAAAAAATATCTAAAAAACGATTAACTCAATAAAAAAATGTATATAACATAAACTGTGTATTTTAACGTGATCTACATTTTTTGTGTGGTAAGTTTTTGTCCATCTCTTACGGTTTAGCAGCTATGCAAAATTCCAAAAAAATTCATCCAGAATAGTCTGCACAGGCTATTCCCAGGAAATTCAAGATATACACCTTATTAGTCAGGTAAATATCTTTAATATACGATATTTTAATCAAAATCGTTAGAGCTATTTTTAAGAAAATCAAAATTTTCGAAAAAAGTTCCATGTAAAGGATAGTTTGAATTGGGGAGATTATCAAAATCTTCGTGTCGCATTCCTGGAAGATACTAAACTTAAATACCAAGTTTGGTATTTTACCGACTTTTCGTTTTTGAGTTATCGTGTTCACAGACACATGCACAGGGACGTTTTTGTGAAAATGCTTTTTTCTTTCTTTCTTTCTTTCTTTCTTTTTGTTTTTTTGATACTGGGGACCCTAAAACATAAATTTCCGGTGAAATCTTGGTATCGAATTTTTGGGTGCAACACAATACCTTCTCTATACTCTATTACGTGTAGAGAAAGTGAAAATGTGCTCAACAAATATTTAATACTTTTCAGTGATGGAAAAATGTGTTGGTATAAAGAAGAAAGAACCGTTAGTTTGAGTAAGCGTTTGCAGAGGGTGTTGGTATCTCCATCTTGCGGCACACAATAAAAACACGCACTTCTCTATCTACACGACACGTCTCCCCTAGGGTATAAACACGGTATCTTTATAGCGATGTGACAACAGACACACCCCTCGCGTGAGTGTGCATGCCGTGTGACCATCA
Source organism: Hymenopus coronatus (assembly GCA_030762935.1). Taxonomy (NCBI): domain Eukaryota; kingdom Metazoa; phylum Arthropoda; class Insecta; order Mantodea; family Hymenopodidae; genus Hymenopus; species Hymenopus coronatus. The sequence continues at coordinate 111,648,489 of CM060886.1, read as the reverse complement.
GACACCTTCATCTAGCTTTATTTTTACTTCTGCTCACGGCTTTCTGCCCCAATCTTTCAGTTTTACTTTCTCTATACGTACTATGTACGTAGTGTATAGAGACATATATGTTTTAGGGTCCCCTGTATCCAAAAAAAGTATTTTCACAAAATGCTCCGCGTGTCCGCGAACACGGTAACTCAAAAACGAAAAGTCGGTAAAACACCAAACTTGGTATTTAAATTTAGTATCTTCCAGGGATGCGACACGAAGTTTTTGAGAAAAATCCCCCAATCCCAACTACCCTTTACATGGATCTTTTTTCGAACATTTTGATTTTCTCAAAAATGGTTCCAACGATTTTGATTAAAATTTCGTATATTAAACATATTTACCTGACAAATAAAATGTATATCTTGAATTTTCTGGGAATAGCCTCTGAAGACTACTTTATTCTGAATGAATTTTACGGAATTATGAATAACTGCTGAACAATAAGAGATGGACAAAAACTTAAAACACGAAAAATGTAGAATACGTTAAAAGACACAGCTTATGTTATATACTTTTTTTCGTGGAGTACATCGTTTTTGAGACATTCCTTGTTTTTTGTTTCTGCTTTGAGTAATGTTCTTTAGTAATACAGGAATTTGTCAACTGGTGTCCATACAAACAAAGGAACCTAAGTGATACAGCAACCAGCTTTTGTCTATCACTTTAACCTATGGTACTCTGTTATTTCGCTTCTACTTACAAGGAAGCGAGTAATAAGACTATTTCTTTTAATTTCTTCTGATTAGCACGAAGTAAATAGAAGTATAAGCTTTTTAAGAATAATTTGTTGCAGGGATGAAGAGAAAGTCATATGAATGGTATACATAAGATTTTTTAGTCCTTTATCTAATGTATCATATACCGTTTGAACTGACCAATTCTTTAATTAAACTAACCCTTAAATGTTGTCTTCAAAATAACGTCAATGCTCATTTGAAATCTTTGGCGGCAACATTTTTTGAGGCGGGTATTGCAAAGCTAGTGCCAAGGCACGATAAATGTCTCAATCTTTCCGGTGATTATGTTGAAAAGTAGCCATAAGCATACAAAACTTTAGTAATAAAATAATTGTTTTCTATGAACTTGTCTTTTATTTATAGCCTATCGGTAGTTGAAAAAAAAAAAAAAAAGAAAAACGGCCTCCGTATAAGTACTTCGGAATTGAAAACAATAACAAGGAATATCTTGAAAATGGTTACCTCCACAACAAAAACGTAAAGGACATAAATTGTGTGTTTTGATGTGATGTACACTTTTTGTGCAGTGCATTTTTATCTATCTCTTACGGTTTAGTAGTTAATCAAAATTCGGCAAAATTCATCAAGAATAAAGGTCTTCAGAGGCTATTCTCAGAAAATTCGAGATATACATTTTATTTCGGATAAAAATAGCTTTAATATACGAGATTTTAATCAAAATAGTTTGAGCCATTTTTGAGAAAATCAAAATTTTCGAACATGTTTCCATTTAAAAGGTAGTTTATGGTGTTTTTTTTTTTAATCTTCATGTCGCATCCTTGGAAGATACTAAACCTAAATACCAAGTTTGGTATTTAACGGTCTTTTCGTTTTGGAGCTATGCTGTCCACAGCCATACACACACGGACCTTTATTTAATGAATACAAAAATCTTATATGTTCCATTCACATGACTTTCTGTACGTCTCTGTAACAATTTATTGTTAAAAAGCTTATGCTTCTTTTTACTTCATGCTAATCGAGAAAAAAATAGCAAAAATAGTCTTATTACCTGTTTCCTTGTAAGTAGAAGTGAAATAAGGGAGTACCATAGGTTAAAGTGAAGTCAAAAGCTGGTTGCTATGTGACTGAAGTTCCTTTGTTTGTATAGACAGGAATTGATCAATTCCTGTATGAGAAAAATAGAAGTTTTTCAAAGCTGAAACCAAAAACAAGGAATGCCTAAAAAACGATAAACTCCATAAATTGTGTGGAAGGAACAATTAATTCACAATGAACATTTTTACTGTCCATACGCACGGGCGGTATCTTCAGGACACTGTGGCAGAGCCTTGGCAGGAATTCAGAGTCATTAGTTTAGTAAACAGTTCCAGGTACACCCTGAGATACTTCGACTTACGTTTAAGGCAGTAGTACCAACTTTGGAATAGTATGCTCGCTAGCTTAATGCGCGGAAATCGCTCCTTAAATCCAATACTCTCAATGGAGAATAATCGCAATCGTGTGATCGACTCGGAAACTGCTTTGGCACTTTTCTGTCGCAATCCTGATAATTTTCCACTTCGATACATAATTGTGGATGAAACATGGATACCCTTTAGAGACAAAAGTGCAGTTAAAATAATGGAGTTTTAAATTAAATGAAAGTACAGGAAGTTCGGGTGAATGAAGAAACCCCCCAGCATTCGGCTAGTGACCTGGGAAAACCCCGAAAAATCCATGGGTCAGAGTGGTGGGCTCCCATGACCTCCCGAATGCCAGTCTCAGACAAACGAAGGAGCCACCTGACTGAGCATATCCGTGGTTCAGATCCCGGCTATAGTATTGCACTTTCGAAACGTTTATTATTTGTGTATATATGTTTTCTAAACCTCTTATTTCCCGCGTTGGGCTGTTTTCCCTTTAAAGGGAAAACTTAGGGGCTTACTCTTTAGCTGATTAGGTAATTAGCTAATCGTTTTAATGTAAGCGCTTATGAACCACAAACCAAGGTGAAAGTACAGTCCTCTCTAAGCACAACGTTAGCTTTCCAAAAACGTTCCTCACTTGTTTCTAGTTACCATGGCAACTGCCAATTGCTGCTACTCACGCTCCACAGCAACGGTCCCACAAGATTCATTTCTTGGTTCATTGACCGGCTTTAATTAAACGGCTGTATTAGCTAATTACGTGAACGTCACCATAATGTTAAATTACTTCAGTGATTAATAGGCAACATGTTGGCGAATTTGCATCCAATGTTTACTAATTATCAGCATAGATGCACCTTAAACCTGACTTAATATTGCCAAACATATGAGCAAACTCTTTCTTAATCGTATAATTTCCTCAGTTGAATATCTTTACTTTCTCTGCACACAGTATGTACATAGTGTTTAGAGAAGGTATGTATTGCACGCAAAAAATCGATATCTGGATTTCATCGGAAATATATGTATTGAGACCCCCTGAAACCAAAAAAAAAAAAGCATTTTTAGAAACATGTCCGTGTGTGTGTGTGTTTATGGGTAGCATAGCTCAAATACGAAAACTTCGTTAAATACCAAACTTGGTATATAAGTTTAGTAGCTTCCAAGTATGCGACCCCAACTACCCTTTAAATGGAAATATTTTAGAAAATATTGATTTTCTCAAAAATGGCTCTAACCATTTTGATTAAAATATTGTACATTAAAGATGATAAATAAAATGTATATTTTGAATTTTTGGGAATAGCCTCTGAAGACATCTTTATTCTGGATGACTTTGCACAGTTTTTCATAATTGGTAAACCGTTACAGATAGACAAAAAATGTAGAACTCGTTAAACCACACAATTTATGATACATACATTTTTTTTCGTGGAGTTGATCGTTTTTGAGATATTCCTTATTATTGGTTTCAGTTTTTAAAATACAATTTTCTAAAACGGGAATTTGTCAACTCCTAGCCCACAAACTAAGGAACTTAAATCACATAGCAATCAGCTTTTAATAGCTTTGACTCCCCCTACTTACAAAGAAGCACGAAAAAAAAAATTATTCTAATTTATTCTCATTAGCATGAAAGAATTGGAAGAAAAAGATTTTTAACATTAAGTTGTTGCAGAGATGTACAGAAAGTCATATGAATGGAATGTACCAGATTTTTAAAAAAAAGTCCGCGTGTTTCTGTGTGCGTCTGTCAACAGCATAGTTCAAAAAGTAAAATACAGTTAAATACCAAACTTGATATTTAAGTTTGTTGTCTTCCAAGTTTGCGACACCATATTTTTAAGAAAATCCTCCCACCCCAAACTTCTGTTCCTATAAGCATTTTTTTGAAAATGTTGTTTTTCTCAAAAATGGCTCTAACATTTTTTTTTAAAATACCGTATATTAAAGCTTCTTACATCACAAATAAAATGTTTATCTTGAAGTTTCTGGGAATAGCCTCTGAAGACCCGTTAATTCTAGTGTTGAATTTTTCTAAACTGGTAAACCGTAACGGATAGACAAAACCTTATCCCACAACAAATCTATATCTCATTAAAACAGCGTATATTAAATATGTTTGTATGGCAAATAAAATGTAAATCTTTAATTTTCTTGGAATAGCCTCTTTATTCCGCATGAATTTTGCTAAATTTTGTATAACTGGTAAACCGTAAGAGACAAACAAAAACCTACTACACAAAAATGTAGAACAGGTTAAAGCACACAATTTATGTCATACGTTTTATTCATTGAATTGACCATTTCTGAGAAATTCCTTGTTATTTGTTTCAGATTCAAAATATTTGATCTTTTCTCACACGGAAAGTCTGCTTAGAAACAGATTTGAGCCACATGGCAACCAGCTTTTAAAAGATTTGACTAGCGTTTTAACCTAGTGTATTCCCTTATTTTCCTTCTGCTTACAAAGAAACAAGAAATTAAGAAAATGTCTGCTAATGTTTTATCTCGATTATGAAAGTAGATAAGAATTATGCTTTTTAACAGTACTTTGTCACAGCGATGTGAGAAAGTCATGTGAATGGAACACATGAGATTTCTTATTAATTCAAAAGTTATTTCAGCCATTTTAATTCAACCAAAAAATTCTACCAAAAACAATTATGTTCTTATATAACCTTACTTTCATGGCTGAATCCTTGAAAACCACTGGAAAAAAAAAAATCTGCTGTGTGACATTCATATGACTTTCATACCTATTTTGCAACAATCTATTTTTTCAAACACTTATTCTTTCATCTATTTCATGATAATGGAGATAAGCACAGCAGAAATGTGTGTTTTTTCATTTTTACATGTTTTCTTGTAGATACAGGGAACATAAGTGAATAAGAGACAAGTTACAGACAAGAAAAAAGAAGAAGGAAAAAGAAAAGGAAAAAAACAGCAATGATAACTTCTGATTAACCAGGAACATTACGGAAATGTTAACTCCTCCTTCTAAAAGAAAAAAAAAAAAAGAAAAAAAAATGTATTTCATTTTAATGCAGATAAACGAGCGCACAAATTGTCTTATTTCTTGTAAATAGAACGTACACTTCGCTAAAGCGATAGTCAAATCTTTCAAAAGTTTTCACTATACGATTGAATTGAAATTGGGTACTCTATGCATAGTGAGGAGTAAAACAAAAGAGATTCATGACGAATCTCCGTTTGTGAAAAGTAATAAGTATTTTAAAATTGAAACCAATTACAAGGAATATCTCGATAATAGTTAAGTCAAAAAACAAAAGAAAAGTGTATTTATATCTGTTTACCTGTTATGCAAATGCAATCCAAAACGAAGAGAGCTTTAGAGATTATTTTCAGAAAGTTCAAAATATACATTTCATTTGTCGTATAAATGTCTTTAATATATAGTATTTTAATTATATATTTAGAGTCATGTTTGAGAAAATCGAAAATGCAAAAAAGTCTTCTATATAGAGGGTAGTTAAAGTAGGGAAATTGTCTGAAAATGTCGCACCTTGGAACATTAGGTAGGAACAGACTTCTCGATTTTGAGTTTTGCTGTTCAAAAACATACATCGTATACTTGGGATAACATGGACACACAGGAACCTTCTTTTGAAACAAAAATATTTTATTCTAAGCGTGTATTTCTAATGAAACCTCGGTATCGATGTTTACTTTCTCTATAAGAACAATGTACATAGTGTATAGAGAAGGTATTGCACTCCACTCAAAAATTTGATACCGAGATTTCACCGGAAATATATGTTTTAGAGTCCCCTTTATCTAAAAAAAATTATTTTCAGAAAAAGGTCCGTGTGTATCCGTGTATCAGTGTGTCCGTGTGTCTGAGAACACGATAACTCAAAAACGAAAATTCGGTAAAATACCAAGCTTGGTATTTAAGTTTAGAATCTTCCAGGGATGCGACACGAAGATTTTGAGAAAAATCTCCCCACCCCAAACTAGCCTTTACATGGACTTTTTTTTCGAAAATTTTGATTTTCTAAAACATGGTTCTAACGATTTTGATTAAAATATCGTATATTAAAGATATTTACCCGACAAATAAAATTTATATTTTGAATTTTCTAGGAATAGTTTCTGAAGACTACTTTATTCTGAGTGGATTTTCCGAAATTTTGTATAACTGCTAAACCGTAAGAGATAGACAAAAACTTACCACACAAAAAATGTAGAGCACATTAAAACACAAATTTTATGTTGTATACATTTTTTGCTTGGAGTTGATCGTTTTTGAGATATTCCTTGTTTTTGTTTTCAGGGTTGAAAATCTTAACTTTTCTCATACAGGAATTTGTCAACTGATATCCATACAAAGGAACTTCAGTCACATAGTAACCAGCTTTTGACTATCACTTTAACCTATGCTACTCCCTTATTTCCTTTCTACTTACAAGGAAGAAGGCAATAAGACTATTTCTGCTAATTTTTCTAGACTAGCATGAAGTAAATAGAAGCATAAGCTTTTTAAGAATAATTTGTTGCAGAGATATAGAGAAAGTCATGTGAATGGTACACATAAGATTTTTTTTAATTCAATACTTCTTCTAGCTATGTAGATACGTGGTAGAGGAAATAATTATATGCTTGAAAGAATCCATTTCTATTGGTGATATCTTATAGTTAGTGATTCAGCTGTTTTTTCGCAAACCTTCCGAGAAATTTGAACAATGAAGCAAGCGTAACATGCGCACCTTACTCACCTAAACATCACGAGCCGTCACTGATCAGTCTTGTACGTCTGACTGAAGCATCGCATTATATAAACAGTGACGTGTGTTCGGGCTGAGTTCGACAAGCCCCCTTTAAGCCCATTTAATTTATTTTGGGCACTGGGTTAGCGATCCCTGGCCATTTGTTATATGACTGTGAAAAAAAGAAACGCGTCGCTATCCCCCCCACACAGGTGTGCCACCACAACAATTTGCCGCGCGCCGAAAACAGTGTCGGCACATAAAATATGTCCGGGAAAGACTATCGATGTAAAAAACAAAGCTCAGATAATGGCCGGCGATAAAAGTCACACGTGGCGAATACAATTGTTGGAATTAAAAAACGAAAACGTGTTAAAAGTGACTACGACAATGGTGGAAGTAATCTTTTAATGCGTTATAAAATCAGCACATTGTTGTGTGATAAAAGTTTAGTAAAAGTTATTATTGTGCATGATTTATAGTGTCAATAATGTGTACCCAGGTTGTAAAGAATGCATCGTTATAAAAGATTTCATTGCTAGGCAGTTGTTTATGTCACAACTTACAGAGTTATGTTGGCTGCAGTGTTTAAAAACAACTGAATACCAAGCTGTGCTTTCACAGACACAAAGGTGGCCTCTGTCTCTGTTTATTTCTAAATATTTCTCTATGATTAATGGCCGCGGTAGGATAAAACCTTTTTTTTAAAATCTGGATAAGGTAATATTTTAACCAGATTTCACATGCCTTTGAGAACAGAATAAAAGCAACACATCTATTTCATATTTGATGAAGAAAGAAGCATAACCTGTAAAGCTTCTTACAGATTTAGTTGGTTTCAAGTTAACCTACTTAAATTCTGATGTCAAACAAGTAGATTAACATAGAGAGAAGGGCATATATTAATAATGAAAAATGATAATGTAGAAAGCGAGAAATTCAATTAAAACAGGCAGGAAATAGAATATTATAAAGTATAAGAAATGCAGGGAAATAATACGGAGGAAAATGAACAACGTACAAAGTAAAATGAAGGCATGACACATAGTAAATGTAATGTTATGGTTAAATGTACATATATAGGCTTTTTGAACAAAGCAAAATTATTGTATGAAAGCAAATGCTAGCAGCTGCAGGCTTAGGAAACAAAAGTTATCTTCAAGTAAATTAGGCTCAGTAAGACATTAAAATCATTAAGTGGGAGTTTAAAAGTGCTAAATATACATAATCACCGAAAAGATTAAGACATTTATCGTATCTGTGCACAAGCTTTGCAATACTCGCTTCAAAAAATGTTGCCGCCAATAATTTCAAATGAGCATTGATGTTGTTTTGAAGATCTTCATTGGTTTGAAAGTGCTGCCCTCCTAGCCACGTCTTCAGTTCAGGGAAAAGGTAAAAGTCGCTGGGTGCCAGGTCAGGACTGTACGGCGGATGATTGAAAATGCCCCACTGAAATTTTTCAAGGAGCCGATGGGTTGTGCCAACAGTGTGTGGACGAGCGTTGTCATTGATCAACACAATTCCTGAAGTAACATTCCTCTTTGTTTGTTTTGAATGGCTCTCCGCAAACGTAAAACTTCACAATAAACAGCTACATTGATAGTGGTTCAAGGCTGCATCATTGGCGGCAACATTTTTTGAAGCGGGTATTGCAAAGCTGGTGCACATGTACGATAAATGTCTCAATCTTTTCGGTGATTATGTTGAAAAGTAACCATAAGTGTACAAAACTTTTTGTAATAAAATAATTGTTTTCTTTGAACTTGTCTTTTATTTATAGCCTATCGGAGGTTGAAGAAAAAACGACCCTCGTAAAATGAAAGGGAAACACAGCATTAATGGAACTTGGGCTTTGGTCAATTTAGAAAGAACAGGTGCTTGTGCTCGTTAAATGGTATTCGGTAACTTTGGTAAGTTTATCGTACAATGTTGAGACGTTGGGAAAATCTCAGTCGGTAGAGATGAAGACCAATCAGGTAAAAGTAAACTGGAAGTTTCGGTTAACATCGGAGAATCACCTAGAAAAGGAGAGGAGTGTATGAAATTTGACTAGGCAAAGAGCTGCTCGGAGGTCGTGTTCAGATGAAAGATAAAAAAAATGTGATCTGTTCCATTCACATGATTTCTTTACATATCTGTAGCAAAGTATGATTAATAAGCTTATTCTTCTAACCACTTCATGCTAATCGAGATAAACACCAGCAGAAACGGCCTTATTACTTAGTTCCTTAAAAAGTAAAAGGGAGATAGACTGTACTTGACTAAACCGAGAGTCATATGTTACAAAATGGGATTGATATCCGTTTCTTTAGGTGGCCAAGAGTTGACAAGTTCCTGTATGGGAAAAGTTTACGTATTTTAAAACAAGAAATATCTTTAAAAAAACAACGGTCAACTCCATGAAAAAAATGTATATGACATACATTGTGTGTTTTAAGGAGCTCTACATTTTTTGTGTAGCAAGTTTTTGTCTATTTTTTACGGTTAATAGTTATGCAAAATTCAAGAAATGTTCATCCATCCAGAATAAACAGACTTTTAGAGATTATTTCCAGAAGATTCAAGACCTATATTTTATGTGGCATGCAAATATCGTAAAAATAAGAGGTTTTAATTACAATTGTTAGAGCCATTTTTGAGAAAATCAAAATTTTCGAAAATTTTTCATTTAAATATGTAGTTTGGTATTTAACATCGCTTTAGTTGTTGAGCTATACTGCCCAAACACACACACACACACATACACCATGTTTTTAAATTGCTTTTTTTGACTACAGGTCTCAAAATATATGATTCTGGTGAAATCTCGTTATCGAATTTTTGGGTGCATTGCAATACTTTCTCTATACACTGTATACATAGTACGTGTAGAGAAAGTAATTAAGTTATAAATTTCGTTTTTGATGATAATATCTTAATCAAAATCGTTAGGGCCATTTTTAAGAAAATAAGAATGTTAGAGACTTGTTCCATTTAAAGGGTGGTTTGAGGTGGAGGGATTTTCTTGAAAATCTTCTGTCACATCCTTGAAAAATGTTGAACTAAACTACCATACTAACTGGTATTTGAGGACTTGTCGATTTTTAGTTGCTGTTGACAAGACTTAGATTTAAGCACACGTAGAGAGACGGACAAACTGTTAGAGATGCAAATAGATTTACGGAACTTTATTTTACAAATACCTTGCTTTAATTGAATGATTCTCAAAAAACATGTCCAGTAAAATTTATACATCCCATGCTTGTGTAGAATTCGCTACTTCCACTACCTAACATAGGTAACTGGTAGAGAAAATTAAGATTATGAATATAATATCTAGCATTTAACATTTCTTTTTCTTGAGACTGGTGTTATTCAACACTTGAACACATTTTAAGAAACGCTTCCTGAATGCTCAAAAATATAAAAGCAAATATTTACGCTGGGACCGTACAACACAGTTGGTTTTCTTCCCCAAGGTTGGCAACAGCTTTTGTTTTCATTTTCGCAAGAGAAGAGTGTTTTAACTTCTCAAAGGAATGGCATTGCCTTTGAGATTTCCAGTTATTTGTTAGAAAAAGCTTTTTGTCTTTCATTCGTTAAGCTGCCGCGTCAGGTTTTGGGGAGAAGAAAATCAACGCACTTTGGGCCCCTTGGCAGAGGAAATTTTGATTTCTTTTAGCACCTTCCCCCGTATTTTCGTTTCCCTTACTCTGGCACTCACGAACAAAGGCTAAGTGAATTTCTGAAAGCTCTCGCACACATGAAATGAATTACATTTTTCCATAAATATAACTACATTAATATCAAACGTGCTTCTTTTGTTGACAGTGAAAACATCTGTAAGTATAGGTATGACAATGGGTAGCTGGTGGAAGAGCGTCCAAAATGCAGACTTCAATTCTATAAATTGTCATAAATTCATAATTTTTTATTTTTATGCTACATATACTAAGTAGAGAAAGTATTTTAATTCGATGTCGAGGACAACTGAACACATAATTTTTACTTTCTCTACATAGCATAGCTCAAAAACTAAAATATCGTTAAATACCAAACATGGTATTTATATTTAGTATCTTTCAAGGATGCAACATGAAAATTTTCAAGAAAATCCCCCGATCAAAAACTACCCTTTGTCATTTGATAAAAATACCTTACATTAAATATATTTATATCACAAATAAAATATATATTTCAAATTTTATGGGAATAACCTCTGAAGACCGCTTATTGTGGATCAGTTTTGCAAAATTTCGCATAATGCTTGAACATTAAGAGATGGACAAAAACTTACTACACAAAAATGCAGATCTCATTAAAACATTAATCTATGTCATATGTTTTTATAGTAGAGTTGGCCGATATTGAGATATTCCTTATTATTTTTTTCAATATTAAACCACGGGACAATGCAAAGCGAACTGAACCTCAACTGTTTCACGTAGCGACCGGCTTTTAAAATATTTGAATATCGCTTTAGTCTAGTGTATTCCCTTATTTCCCCTCTAGTTATAATGAAGCAAGTAATAAAACTAATTCTGCTAAAGTTTATCTCGATTTGCATGATATAGTTAAAATAATAATCTTTTGTAAGAATAGTTGTTGTATGGAAGAGCTACAGAAAGTTGTGGGTATGGAATACATCAGATTTTTACTTCCAGATACAAAATTCGATACCCAAATTTCACTGGAAATACACGCTTTAGGATCACCTGCATCTAGAAAAAGCGTTTTTAGAAAAAGGTCCGTGTGTGTGAGTGTGTATGCGAATACGATAACTCAAAAACGAAAAGTCGGTAAAATGTCACACTTGGTATTTGGGTTTATTATCTTTCAAGGATGCGACACGAAGATTTGGAGAAACATCCCCCACCCCAAGTAACCCTTTACTAATCCCAACTAACCAAAGAAAGTATGGAAAACATTTCAAAAATTTTGATATTTTAAAAAATGGCTCTTTAACGATTTTGATTTAAATACCGTATATTGAGGTTATTTATCTGGCAAATAAAATGTACATTATCTTGAATTTTCTGGAAATAGTCTCTGAAGACCTCTTTAATCTGAATGAATTTTGCTGAATTTTTCATAACTGGTAAACCGTAAGAGATACATAAAAAAAATTAGATCTCGTTGAAACATTCAATTTATGTCATACGTTTTTTCGTGAAATTGACCATTTCTGAGATATTCCTTGTTATTTGTTTCAGATTTATTTTCGCACACGGAAAGCTGTAAACTCCGGGCCCTGCATAGATAGGGATTTCTACAACATGGCAAACACATTTTGAAAAATTATCGTTTTAGCCTAGTGTATTCCCTTATTTTCCTCCTACTTATAAGAAAGCAAGTAATTAAGAGAATTTCTGCTAACGTTTATCTCGATTATTATAAAATAGATAGAAGAATGTGCTTTTTAACAATACTTTTCTACGGCGATGTAGAGAAAGTCATGTTGATGGAACACATCAGATTTTTACTTAAAATTCACACAATTTGAATATCAAAACTATCATTACTTACCAAAAATTCAGGTCATGAATGTTTTGAAATGTTATTTACAAGGATATATGTAATATTTCATTGATTTATACAGAAAACTAATGTCGATAATTTGAAAATGATATTGTAGCAAGAAAAAATACTCTCAAAATTATAATACTAAAATAACAGTTATTTTAACTTAATATGTTTAAAAAGCATTTAACGCATATAAACCCGCTCATTTATTTTCTTTTGCAAATAATTTAGCATTTTAAGCTTCCTGAGGTTCTCTTGAAGCTTGTTTCATCTTTAATCGAGCAGAGCTTATAGTTTTATTTTCTGTAATAATAGAGTAAATAGCGAGGTATTGCATTCCATCTAAAATGTGATGCTGAGATTACATAGACAATATATGTTCTATTTTACCCTGGATCCAAAAAAAAAAGTATTGTTGAAAAGCTTATACTTCTATTTACTTCATGCTGATTGAGAAAAAAATGGCAGAAATGGTCTTATTACTTGTTTCCCTGTAAATAGAAGCGAAATGAGGGGTACCATATGTTAAAGTGATAGTCAAAAGCTGGCTGCTCTGTGATTGAGTTCCTTTATTTGTGTGGATAGGAGTTGATAAAGTCCTGTGTGAGAAAAGTATGTTTTTCCAAGCTGAAACCAAAAACAAGGAATATCTCAAAAACGATCCACTCCACGAAATAAATGTATGTAACATAATTTGTATGTTTTAAAGTGCTCTACATTTTTTGTGTGGTTAAGTTTTTCTCCATCTCTTACAGTTTAGCAGTAATTCAAAATTTCGTAAAATTCATCCAGAATAAAGTAGTCTTCAGAAGATATTTCCAAAAATTCAAGATATACATTTTACTTGTCAGTTAAATCTGCTTAAGATAAGATATTTTAATTAAAATCTTTAGAGGCATTTTTGAGAAAATCAAAATTTTCGAAAACATTTCCACGTAAAGGGTATTTTGGGGTGGGGGGATTTTTCTCAAAATCATCGCGTCGTATCCTTGGAAGGTACTAACGACTTTTCGTTTTTGAGTTATTGTCTTCACAGACAAACGGACACATGGACACACGGACACACACACGGGCCTTTTTGTGAAAATGCTTTTTTTTTTTTTTTTTGGGTACAGGGGACCCTAAAACATATATTTCCGGTGAAATCTCGGTATCGAATTTTTGGGTGGAGTGCAATACCTTCTCTATACACGATGTGCATGGTACGTGTAGAGAAAATAAAAAGAGCATATGTATTTTAAGAAAAGATCCATCTGTATATGCATGTGTATATCTGTGAAGAGCAAACCTCAGCCACAAAATGTTAATTAGTACTAAAATTGATATTTAAGTTCAATACGACAGTTTCCGAGAAAATCCCCTCACCACAAACTATCCTTTACAAGGAACATTTTTCGAAACATTTAATTTTCTCAACAACATTTTGATTAAAATTATATATCTTGAATATATTATACATCTTATTTGTAGGGAATAGCATCTAAAGTACTCTTTTTTCTAGAAAAAAAATTTATAACTGCTAAACCATAAGAGATGGACAAAAACTTACAACACAAAAAATGCAGAGCACGTTAAAAAACAAAATGTATTGTTACATACATTTTTTACGTGGAGCTGATTATTTTTGAGATTTTCTTTGTTTTTGGTTTCACCTTTAAAGTTTTTACTTTTCTCAACTCCTGTCCATACCAACAAAGGAACTTCAGTCACATAGCAACCAGCTTTTGACTATCACTTTAACCTATGGTACTCCCTTACTTCACTTCTACTTACAAGGAAGCAAGTAATAAGAATATTTCTGCTATTTTTGTCTCGACTAGTATGAAGTGAATAGAAACATGAGCTTTTTAACAATAATTTGTTGCAGAGATGTAGAGAAAGTCTGAATAGAACACAAACGATTTGTTTGGAGTTAACCATGTCTTAAACATTTCTGTTATTGCATTAAATTGTCTAATATTTATACTGGTGTCCACAAAAGCATTCCCCGGGTATAGCGTTGCACACGGTGGTTGGATTTACATGAAATTGAAATTTGATTAGAAATGAAACTGAGAATGAGATTGCGAAACTCTAGAAAAATATACTCAAAGTGTAGTAGCTCTCTCAAAGACAGGGCTGCGCCGTGGCCGAGTGGTTAGATCACTCTCCTCTCACTCAGACGGTCCGGGTTCGGCCACATGTAAGATTTGTGGTGGACAAAGCGGCGCAGGGGCGGGTTTTCTCCGGGTTCTCCGGTTTCCCGCGCCATCGCATTCCACTAGTGCTCCATGTTCATTTCATATATCACCAGTGTCGTCGCCTATGGGGCCACAATTAGTAAAAGCGGGCGTTCAAGGCGTTCTTTGAAAGACACGGAATATGTGCTGCAGACATCAATGTGATATTCCCAGTCGTGACGCAGGCGCTTCAACATATACCTACAGTGATGGACTAGATGGGGGCAGTGAAACGAAGTTAGAGCCGTTGCAGATACAGAGGTAAATCATTTTGTGACCCCCATAAACGAAGTCACTGACGGTTAAGTCAGGGGATATCGGAGGCCAACTGTATGGTCACAGCGCTCCCAATCCCTACTACTGAAGTCGATTTAGAACTATTTATGCAGCGAGATACCATACAACTACATGTTTAGATTTCACGCCCAGTGGAACCAATTTAACCTTTAAATAATTTTGTCTATCCAACAATAAATAACAGTGACACGCCGAAGAGCGGAAACAGCGTGTATTTTTATTGTGCTGCGTTTAGTGCTTTGTTAAGCATTAACAATTATAACTGTCCTAAAACTTTACGAGTTTCTTTTTTAATGACAACACATTTCTTGTAAAGCCAAAAACTGTCAGCGACGCTATAACATGTATTTGACGTGTGCAAATATTCCTTCGTGTGTTAAAAGAGTTGCAGAACTCAACGGGGCTATTTCAAGTTAAAACCGGAAAGTGGGGAAATGGCTCAGTGACCGTCGCCCTCCTCTCTTGCTTAACGCGGAGATGTTGAAGCGGGTAGTGCTCATTAAGAGGGCTAAAACGGTCACTCTCGCCAGTTTTCTACTTGTCTGTTTTAACTTGAAACTCTTCTGAAACTCTTTTAACGCACGAAGGAATGAATATCTGCACACGACAAATACGGTGCAATTGGCCAACTGGTGTATGTTTACAATTGGGTACTGATTTTTAGACAACCCACGTTTACTCAAAATGAACGTTTCTTCGTTTATTTATTTTTTACTTCTGACCAGGCAAAGAGAACTGGATTTCAACGTCATCACATGCTAATCAGCTCTTAGAAGATTTGACTATTACTTTTTCCTAATGTATTCCCTTATATCTCTTGTAGGTACTAAGTAATAACGTCATTTATTCTACCGCTTATGTCGATTACCAAGAAGTGTATGAAACAATAGGATTTTATAAATTTAGTTTGTTTCAAAAGATTAAATCATATTTTCTGGAAATAGCTCATAAGGTACTCTTCACACGAAGGTACACGAAAGAAAAGTAAAATGTTTATAGTGTTTGATAATATTAAGAACTTACGCAGTAATGGCCATATACAATAAGTTCTTAGAAAAAGATAGAAAAACAAGTTATTTTTGTTAGATTCTTCCTTCATTTTTAACATTTCATTTTAGCTCGATACACTTTTCTCAGTTTTTCTCTGTTTTAAGCCTTCCAAAAAGAAGGATTTCGGAAGGTCCTCAATATAGGTAAATGTTTGAGAGATGACCTCTTTGTTAGACTGAATCGCTTACCGCCGAACTACCTTTTCAAGTTTGGAAATTAAAAAAAGTCACTGGGGGCCTAATCTGGTGAATGTTGTCGTAATTCGAACTTTAATTCTAAAATTTCGGCATCGAAACTGCGCAGGTGTGCTCCCTTGCATTACCTTCAAAGGAAAGACTTTTTATCTTTGCCAGATGAGGGCATTTTTCTTGATTTTTCCGTTCAACCGCTGCATTAACAATCATAATACTCTCCATTTATCGTTTTTCGTTTCTGCAAGTAATCAATGTAGATGATGCCGTGTACATCCCAAAAAAACCGACACCATCACCTTATCTGCAGATTTCACCATCTTTGACTTCCTCGTAGCCAGTTAGCCTTTAAAAACCGAATGTTTCGACTCTACTTTTGTCTCTGGAGTATAGCACTGTATCCATGTTCCATCCACAGCTATGTATCGCCGCAGAAACTCATCAGAATTGCGACGGAAAAATGCTAAATAGCTTTCGAATCGATCACACGATTGCGTTTATTCTCCATTGAGAGCAAACGTGCCACTCATCTCCCTTTTTAGACCTAATTTTGGCTGCAAAATTGAGAACACTGTTCCTTGTAATGACATGCCTGTGGCATCTACTATTTTGCGAACTATGATTCGTCGATCTCTCAAAACCATAGCCTACAATCTACCCTTCCTATTTCGGTGGAAGTCATTTCTACTGGACGTTCGGAATGATGTTCATTATTTGGGATGCACGGCCATGTTTAAATTTATATATTCAATTGTAAATTATAGCAAACGCAGGAGCAGATGTAGCATGAACTTCATGCAACTAGGCTTTAATTTATTTCGGTGTTTAACTTTTAAATAGAAGCGCTTAATCACCGCACGAAACTCGTTTTTACTTTCTCTACACGTACTATGTACATAGTGTACAGAGAAAGTATTGCACTCCGCCAAAAAATTCGATACCGAGATTTCACCGGAAATATATGTTTTAGAGTCCCCTGTATCCTAAAAAAGTATTTTGAGAAAAACGTCCGTGTGTGTGTGTGTGTGTCTGTAAACACGATAATTCAAAGTCGAAAGGTCGGTAAAACACCAAACTTGGTATTTAAGTTTAGTATCTACCAGAGATGTGACACGAAGATTTTGAGAAAAATCCCCCCTGCCCAAACTACCCTTTACATGGAACTTTTTTCGACAATTTTGATTTTCTCAAAAATGGCTTCAACGATTTTGATTAAAATATCGTATATCAAAGATATTTACCTGCAAATAAAATGTATATCTTGGATTTTCTGGGAATATCCTCTGAAGACTACTTTATTTTGGATGGATTTTATGAAATTTTGCATAAATGCTAAACTGTAGGATTTGGACAAACATTTACCACGCAAAAAATGTAGAGCATGTTAAAACACACAATTTATATTATATACATTTTTTTCGTGGAGTTGAAAATTTCTTAGACGTTTCTTATTTTTGGGTTCATCTTTAAAAACTTAAGCTTTTCTCATACAGGAATTTGTCAACTCCTGTCCACACAAAGGAACTTCAGTCACTCCCTTATTTCGTTTCTGCTTTCAAGGAAATAAGTAATAAGACTGTTCCTGCTAATTTTTTCTTGATTAGCATGAAGTAAATAGAAGTATAAACTTTTTAACAATAATTTTATGCAGAGATGCAGAAAAAGTCATGTGAATGGAACACATCAGATTTTCCCCCACCTTTCTTAATAAGCACAAGTTTGTTGATTCAATCGCCTATGGCAACGAAACCAAATGATGGACATTGCTGAAACTTTAACTGCCTTCTAGTAAGAGATGAGGGTTACTAAATACAAACTTATTGCGATGCTACGAGCGTAGTTTATTGAATTTTCTAAAGACTTATTGAACGCCGTTGTATATTTAACTGATTGCTGGACTATAAACAAGCAAGCAAATCATTACGCAGATTAAAATCAGATATAAAACCATTCCACAGATGTTGAGAGAATTTTCATTTGTTACATTATCTGCTGTAAAGAGCTTCTGGAATGAATTAAAATGAGAAGAAATAACTCAAACGATATGAGAGTTGTTTTAACAGCATTTGCTTTTTGTAAGCTTTGGATTGTTTGTATGCACGTACAACTGCCTTAATGAATATTGCTTTTGCTCGCGAAGCTGAATCTTGGAGGAGAACGAAAAGAACAATCGAATAAATGATGGGAGGAATACGGCTGAAAGGAGTGCTAATAATGCTTGGTATTGTTCATTATTTAGAATTCGTGTCGTGTGATCAGTGGCGTCTCCCCATCCTTTCTACTGCCAGGAAAACTTGTTCATAAACTTTCAAAATTTTTTTTACTTTTCAATTTTCATTTTTATTCCACGAAACGTGTACAGAATTTTCAGCTATTGCTTTTATATGACTCACTTTAATCTCACTTTAATAACTTATTCTTACAAAGGCTTTTTAGTTTCTCGAGAACGTACGTACAATGCACATAGTAAGTAGAGAAGGTATTGTATTCCAACCAAAAATTCGACACCAAACTTTCACCGGAAATACATTGTTTAAGGATATCTGAATACAAAAAAAAAATCTAGAAAAGGGTCGTGTGTGTGTGTGTGTGTGTTTTTGTGTGTTTGTGTGTGTGTGCCCACCTATGAACAGCATAACTCAAAAACGAAAACTCTGTTAAGCACCAAATTTGGTATGTAAGTTTAGTATCTTCCTAGGATACGACACGATTTTTAGAAAAATCTTCCACCCCTAACTGTCCTTTATATAACACTTTTTCGAAAATTTTGATTTCTTCAAAAGTGCTCTAATGGTTTTGATTAAAATATAAAATATTAAAGATATTTACCTGACAAATAAAATGTATATCTTGAATTTTACGGAATTTTGCATAACTGTTAAACCGCAAGAGACGGACAAAAACTTAACACATAAAAATGTAGAGCACATTAAAACACATAATTTATGTCATATACATTTTTTCGTGGAATTGATCGTTTTTGACGTATTTCGTGTTTTCGGTTTCAGATTTGAAAAACTTATACTTTTCTCATACAGGAATTTGTCAACTCCTGTCCATACAAACAAAGGAACTTCAGCCACATAGCAACCAGCTTCTGATTATCAGTTTAGCCTATAGTACGCCCTTATCTCTACTTACAAGGAAGCAAGTAATAAGACTATTTCTGTTATTTTTTTCTCGATTAAAATTAAGTAAATAGAAGCTTTTTAACAATAATTTGTTGCAGAGGTGTAGAGAAAGTCATGTGAATGGAACACATCAGATTTTTATTTCATCTACTCCATGTTAATCGAGATAAACTTTAGCATACTTATTTGCAGTTTCCTCGCAGACAAAAAAAAAATAAATAAAATAAAACAAAACACTCAGACGTGTTACATTCGCATGACTTTCTCTACCCTCTATCATTTATTTGTGGTAATTTCTAATTACTTCATTTTAATCTAGATAAATATTTTAAGAAATAACTACATTACATATGCTATGCATACAAGGAGAATGGCGGTAGTCACGTGGTTAATAACTGAACGCTACTAGCCTTAAAGTTTGACTTACCTTTCATTGCGTGAAACAACTGAATATCGAAAGTACTTAAAAGCATGACAAGTATTGAAAAACTTGAACCATTAATAATAGATATCAGAAATGGGTTATAGAACGATAACAACTTTTTTAGACGTGTTCCATTTATATGACTTTCTGTACATACTCCATAAACAAACTTTTCTTAAAAAATATTATTTTTATTTGCATCATGTTAATCGAGGTAAACATTACCAGAAATGATCTTATTACTTGCTTTCTTGTAAGTAAAAGAGATATAAGGGAATACATTAGGCTAAAGCGATAGTCAAATCTTTTAAAAAACAAGTCACTAAGTGAAACAATTGAATTGCCGTTCTATTTTTTTAACAGGAGTAAGCAAAAGAGAGACCAAAAGAATGATGACTTTCCGTTTGAGAAAACTTTAAGTAGCTTAAAATCAAAACCAATATCAAGGAACATCTTGGAACGAGTAACTCCACAACAAAAGAAAAAAAATATATATGACATAAATTGTGTGTTTTAAGGATATTTACATTTTTGTGCAGTAAGTTTTTATCTATTTCTAACGGTTTACCAGTTATGCAAAAGTTATACAAAACTCATTCAGAATGAAAGGTCTTCAGAGATCATTCCCAGAAAATTCAAGATATTGGTTCATTTATTTTGTGATGAAAATGTCTTAAGGTATGTTATTTTCATCAAAATCGTTTGAGCCAACTTTGAGAAAATCAAACTTTTTGAAAAACGTTCCATGTAAAGAGTAAATGGGGGTGTGGGATTCTTCTGAAAAGTTTGATGTTTAACCAGCTTTTCGTTTTTGAGTCACATGCATACACAGATATGGCTCTAAAAAGGCATTTTTGGGAGGGGGGGATTCAGAGCAGCCTTAAACATGTATTTGCGGTGAAATCTCGGTATGGAATTTTTGGGTGGAATACAAATACCTTGCTTATCTATTTTGTACATTGTAGATACGCGCTGAGAAAGTAGAAAAGTTTAGTCAATGTATTAATATACCTAAAAGAAATCAATCTATATAACTGTATATAACTCTCAGAATTATAATTACTAACATGTTATATACCTGTTTGTTAATGTTTGTTGTAATATAATTTTAATATTGTTATAATTTTTATGCTTAAACCATTGTTTTCATATACCAATAAGCTTTAGAGGTATATTTTAATCTCTGTGTATATAGTGATTTACTTATGATGTTCAAAATTTTCATCGAAAACTGTACATAATATTTTTAAGACCTTGTAGTTCTGCGACCTAAAATGAAGAAGAAGAAAAAAACTTTTAAACATTGTAAGGTTCAAAGACATTTGCATATTTTATGTAGCAGGATTTAGTGTAACTTATCATTAACAAGTTATATAAAATTATACATTACTTCGGAATAAAGAGGATTTCGCAGGATATTCCTTGAAAATTTAAGAGAATTATACATTTTGGATTTTTTTTTTCAGGCTATGGAATCGAATTTTTCAGTCTGATTATACATTTTATTTGTCATGTTATTGATGGTAATATAGTTTTTACTCAAGATCCTCACAGTTATTATTGAAAATAAATCCGATGTGTTACACTCACATGACTTTCTCTAGCTACTCTACAAACGAACTTCTTACAAAAGATAACTCTTCTTCCAACACTATGCTAATCGAGATAAACATTAGCAGAATTTTATTACTTAGTTCCTTATAAGTAGACTGGAACTAAGGGAATGCACAAGGCCAAAGTGATAGTCAAATGTTTTAAAAGCAGTCTATATGCGATTGTCATTGCAAATCGCTTCTTTGCTTGACCAGGAGTAGAACAAAAGAAACACACACAAACTTCCGTCTGAGAAAAGTAGAAGTACCTCACAATTGAAATTAATAATAAGGAATACCTCGAAAACGGTAAACTCCACGAAAAAAATGTATATGACATAACTTGTGTATTTTAACAAGATTTACATTTTTTGTACAGTAAGGTTTTGTCTATCTCTTACGGTTTACTAGTTATGCCAAATTAAGCAAAATTAATTCAGAATAAACAGGTCTTTAGAAGCTATTCCCAGAAAATGCAATATATACATTTTATTTGTAATAGAAATGGCTTTAATATGTGGTATTTTAATCAAAATTGTTAGAGCCATTTTTAAGAAAAACAAAATTTTAGAAACATTTTTATGTAATGGGTAGTGGGGTGGGGCGATTTTCTTGAAAATCTTCGTGTCGCATCCTTGGAAGACACCAAGCTTAAATACCAAGTTTTCGTTTTTGGGATATGCTGTCCACAGACACACACAGACAGTCACTCACACACACACACACACACGTATCTGTTTGTAAAAATGCTTTTTTTGGATTCAGGGAGTCCCAAAAACATGTATTTCCGGTGAAATCTCGACATCGAATTTGTAGGTGGAGTACAATACTTCTCTATTCCTACGTGCATTGTACATACGGAGCTAGAGAAAGTAAAAATCAAACATTTAAAAACATCTTCTATGTAAAGGACAGTTTTGGGCGGGAAATTTTCTTGAGAATTTTCTTGTAGCATCTTTGTATCAAATTTTGTATTCAACCAGTTTTCGTTTTTTATTTATATTGTTCACAGTTACCGAGCCAGGTGACTCAGGCTCGGACTAGCATTGAGGAGGTTCGAGTTCGATCCCCTTTGACCACGCACTCTGGCCCTGGGTTCTTCCCATAGGTGAACATTGAGGTGATGTATATGTACCACGGTTCCTTTCTCCTTCATTTCATTTCTCTTCTTCATCTTTCAGGTCAGCGGCAGGTGTAGTTTGAGGCTTTACAGGCAGATGGCAGTTGCTTGCTCCGAGTAAAACTCTCTTCCGCCTGGTTGCGCTGGCTGACGATAGGTGCCGTTGTAGATGCTTCTTTCCGGCCTCCCGGCGCCTGTATGGCCTCCATCGCGCGCCAGGGATGCTATCTAGTGAATATTGAGACTTCCATGTAACCCTGAGCTTAGCTCCATATTTCCTGTATGCTGGTTTATGGTTTCCCCTCCACTCATCCCTTTCCCGTGGGGTGGGGGTGTAGATCGCAGTAGATCAGTACTTGGATAGTTGCCTAGGTGTCCCCCGACGTTAACCTCACAGGTAATTTTTCTAAAAATCTGATGTGTTGCACTCATATGACTGTCTCTGCTCTGTTTCGTTTCAATTGGTATAAAAACTATGCTTAAATAAGCTTAATTTATCTGTGTCTTATTTTAATCGAGGTAAACCATTGCAGAAAAATCTGACGTGTTTCATTCACATGATTTTCTCTACATCTGTGTAACAAATTATTGTTAAAAAGTTTAAGCTTCTATCTACTTCATGCTAATTGAGATAAATACTAGCAAAAATGCTTTCTTGCAGATAGAAAGGAAATAAGACTAAAACGGCATTAAAAGCGGTTCCCATGTGGATCAAATGCATTTCTATGCATTGTCAGGAGTTCACAAATCTCCGTATGTGAAAAGTTTTAAGTATTTTTAAACTGAAAAAAAATAACAAGTCAGCTCAACGAAAAAAGTTATATAACATAAATTGTGGTTTTAACGAGATCTACATTTTTTGTGTAGTACGCTTTTGTCTATCTCTTACGATTTGTTGCTAATGCAAAATCAAGCAAAATTCATTCAGGATAAAGAGATCTTCAGAGGTTATTCCCAGAGAATTCAGGATGTACATTTTATTTGCCGTGTAAATGTCTTTGAGTCATTTTTGTGAAAATCAAAAAATTGCCATGTACAGGGTAGTTTGGGGTGGGGTGATTTTCTTCAAAATCTTCGTGTCGCATCCTTGGAAGATACTAAACTTTGTACCAAGTTTGGTATTTTACTGACTTTTCGTTTTTGAGTTATCGTGCTCACAGACACACGAACACAGGGGACCCCAAAACGTCTAAATCCGGTGAAATCTCGGTATCGAATCTTTGGGCGCAATATAATAACTTCTCCTTAGATTATGTACATAGTACGTATAGGGAAAGTAGTTTAGCAACTGCTTGAAAAAAAGCATAAAGCATTTGTTTTTACAATAATATTTATTTGTGCATGAAAGAGCATTCCTTAGCCTATTTTTCGACATAGTTTCCCCCTTTGTTCAGGTATTTGTCATAGCGGTAAATACATTTTTGTATCCCCTTTTCAAAGAAAGCTAGCGCCTGTGGTGACAGTCACTATTGAACACTATGTTTTGTGGAAACATAATATCACCGTCTGTTTTCACGAATTGCTTTACTCACCTTCGTAATTATCATGAACATTGGATTGTCCATCATCGAATTGCCTAACCCACTTTCACCATTCCATTTGTCATTATATTTTAACCTCTACACGTTGACGATGAATTTCAACTGGCTTAATATTCCTTGCGTTTACAGTCAGCGGGATCGGAAATTGTCTTAAACATTTTAAACGATCACTAACAACTGTAGCTGCAACACTAATGGACTATAATGGCGTCAATAAACAGACAATAAGCTACAGAGACGAGTGCGCATGTGTGGAACTGCGACACTAGCGTTACAGTGGCGGTAGTACTGAATATTCCTTTATAAATGCAAAGAACTGGACATTATATACTGGCCTTTAAATTTCGTACTCTTTCCTTAAGATCACGAGAAACAACTGAATGCTGAAAGGACTTGAAAAGAATGAGCTATTAAACTCTATGAGAATGAAGAACTCAAACATTACCAGAAATTTCAAGAATATACTCACAACTAAAAATATGATATTTTTGTGAAAAAAAATCTACTGTGTTCCATTCACCTGACATTATCTACATTTTTGTAACAAATTATAGTAGAAAAGCTTATTCTTCTACCTACTTCATACTAAACGAGATAAACAATAGCAGTCTTATTACTTGCTTTCTTGTAAGTAGAAGACAAATAAAGGAATATACTAGTCTAAAACGATAGTTAAATCTTTTGAATGTTTATTGCTTTGGGAATGAAATTCGTTGACATGTCCCCATATTTTAATAACAAGGAATATCTCGGAAACGGTGAACCCCACAAAAAATGTTATTGAAATAAATTATATGTTTAAACGAGATGTACATTTTTTGAGTAGTAAGTTTTTGTCTATCTCTTACGGTTTACCAGTTATGCAAAATTCAGAAAAATTCATTCATAACGAAGAGGTCTTCAGAGGCTACTTACAGAAAATTCAAAATATGTAATTTGTCATGTAAATATCTTTAATATTTGGTATTTAAACAAAATTTTTAGAGCAATTTTTGATAAAATCAAAATTTTAGAAAAGTTTTCCATGTAAAGGGTAGTTGGGGTGGGGGATATTTTCTTGATCTTTGTGTCGCATCCTTGGTAGATACTTAACTTAAATACCAAGTTTAGTATTTAATGGACTTTTCGTTTTTGAGCTATGTCGCCCAAAGATACACATAGGCATATTTCTAAAAATACCTCAATTGCACTCAAGGGAACTCAAAACATGTATTTTGGCAAAATCTCGGTATCTAAATTTTGATTACATCTCCATATATTATGTACATAGTACGTGTAGAGAAAATAAAAAACGAATTTCCTAATATAAAATGTTTGGAGTTTAGAGGATTACCGAAAATCTTCATTTAAAGGTGAATGATTTCAGTATCAAATTTATTTACCTGACCATTCAATTTGGATTTATCTATTTACTGAGCATTTATGGACAGAAAGCGCTCTATCTCTCACTCTGTGAGACATAATTATCTTAAAAAAATAATTTTAAGTAGAAAACTTGCCAGCATTCCCCGGTTCCCCCTATAATAATATTCTAAAATAGAATTAACTAGAAGATGAGAAAATTTTAATTCAGTAATGTATGGTACAACTGAAAGTGCATAATTAGGAAACTGTAAAAGAAATACAGAAGCAAAATATTCCTAGGGAAGAAAGAATAATAAAAGGGAAACAAGGAAAAAAAGAAAGACTATATAAAATGGAAAAAGGGTTGTCTCCTTACTTTATCGTTTTAGTTTTCTTTCCCCTTTTCCTTACTAATTAAGGAAAAGTAGCGAAAAACGAAATAAAAATAGCTAAGTTCATTCTCTTTGTTCCTTTGCTTATTCTTTTTGCCATTTTCTGTTAGGAATTGCAATTTGAGATGACAATGTTTGGTGTATAAGACAAAAGCGTTCTGTTCTAAAAGTCCATGAAAAAGTTATACAATTAAGATACTCATGTAATTATTCTTAACTGTGTATTAAAATAATATTTCAAGCCCTGATGTTAGAAAGAAGAACTGTTAGTCAGTTTGGTTCTCTGTAAGTGACTCGCATTTGGGAGGTCCCGGGTTCGATTCCTCTGTCAGTAGTTTTTTCGTGGTATCGTGTTATCAGGCAAATTATGGGATGGTTTCTCATATATCAAGATTTCGTTTTCATCATATTCAACTTCCTCCTAGTTTTTCGGGAGTTCCTTCAGATTCATAGTGTGTGGCAGTGAGGGCAGATGGCGTGGATGCCATTAATATCTCAAAAATGGTCAGTTCCACGAAAAAAGCTTATTTTGACATAAATTGTGTGTTTTAACAAGATTTTGCTTTACTGGTATAGTAAGTTTTTATCAATATCTTATGGTTTACAAATTTAAAAAAACGCATCCACAATAAAGAAGTCTTCAGAGGCTTTTCCCAGAGAATATAGATTTTATTTGTCATGTAAACGTTTTTAATATACGATATATTAAACTACATTTTGGGTGATTTCCGTGAAAATTCTTCGTGTCGCATCCTTAAAAGATACCAAACTAGAATACAAAGTTTGGTGTTTAACGGTGTTTTTGTTTTTGAGTTATGATGTCCACAGACACACACACATACACATACACGCGTGCACATGGACTTTTTTACTTTCTCTACACGTACTATGTACATAATGTATAGAGATGATATTGTAATGCACCCAAAAATTCTATACCGAGATTTCACCAGAAATACATGTTTTGGAACTCCCTGAAACCATAAAAAGCATTTTTAGAAAACTGTCCGTGTGTGTGTCTGTCTGTCTGTCTGTGTGTATATGTGTGTCTGTGAACAGCATAACTCAAATACGACATACTTTGAATTCTTGGGAATAGCCTCTAAAGACCTCCTTATTCTGGATGAATTTTATTGAATTTTGCATAACTGGTAAACCGTAAGAGATAGACAAAAACTTACTAAACAAAAATATAGATCATGATAAAACACACAATTTATGCCATATACATTTTTTTCGTGGAGCTGATCGTTTTAGAGATATTCCTTGTTATTTGTTCCCGGTTTAAAATACTTATACTTTTCTCATACAGGAACTTGTCAACTACTGTCCATACAAATACAGGAACTTAGCCTATGGTATTTCCCTTCTATTTTTATGGAAGCAATAAGACTGTTTCTGCTATTTTTTTCTCGATTAACATGAAGTTATAAACTTTTTAACAATAGTGTTTTTGCATAGATGTAGAGAAAGTCATGTGAATGGAAGACATCAGATTTTTTTTTCTAAAAATGTTTTATTTGGATACAAAGGACATAAAAACGTGGTGTATTTCTCAGTTACGAATTTTTGAGTGGAGTGCAATGTCTTCTCTACCTACATACCATGTGGAGAAAGTAAAGAACTTGGGTGAGGAATGCAGGTAACAGGAATTGAAACCACGACCTTTGAATTATTGCGCCACAAACTCGCTCAGTAGGTCGCATTTTGCTGCTCAGATGTTTTTATTATTTTGCGTTATCTATCAAAGTAAAGTTAAAGGCAGAGAAATACGAGCTAAACACCGCAATAAGTTCAACAAACACTTTTATAATTCCTTTATCCCCATGTGTTTTCTTTGAGTGTGTTCTTTTTGTTATATTTTTCAACGTTTATATATTCCTCTCGGAACCGTGTTCTCTGTCTCACTCTCCCCCGCAGAACGCGCGCGTATACGAAATAGGATTAATGTCCTTTGCATCTAATCCTCGCGAGCTGGAAATGTGGTCAAATATTAATCGAAGGTTAAAGGTTCGAGAGGGAATAAGGAATCAGATAATTAGCGAAGAGGTAAATATTTCACGTGAACTCGTATAGGATAATCCTGCAGGATCAATAGCGAAATAAACCAAAAGCATAGGATTCAGACAGGGCAAGAAATGTCTATAGGGCTCCTCTGTATAAAATTCTCGCACAGACGTGTTTCTCGTGGTTTCTCCGACCAGAAGACGATTACTGTTTTGCTTTTCTCCACACGTACTATGCATTTAGTAGAGAATGGATTGTACTCCACCCAATATGAGATTTCACTCGAAATAATATAGAAACATATTTTGATTCCCCCTAATTAGAAAAAAAAAAAAAAGCATTTGTAGAAAAATGCCTATGTCTGTGGGCAGCATAACTCAAAAGGAAGGACCATTCTATACTATACTAGGTATTTAAGTTTAGTATCTTCCAAGGATAGGACAAGAAGATCTTTAAGATAATTCTCCACACCCAACTATCCTCCACATGGAACATTTATCAAAAATTTTGATTTTCTAAAAAAAATGGCTCAAATTTCGATTAAAATACCATGTGATTAAAATATTTTCATGATAAAGGAAATGTATGTCTTGAACTTTGAATACAGCCTCTGATGACCTCTTCCTTCTAGTTGGCTTTTGAGTTACTGGTGAACCGTAAGAGATATAAAAAAACTTACCACACAAAAAAGTATATCTCGTTAAGACACACAACTAATGGCATATAAATTTGTTTTGTAGAATTAATATATCCAGGCTATTCCTATTTGCTGGTTTTAATTTTAACCTATGCTCACCTTTCTCAAACAGAAACTCAACTTTCGTTTCATATCTCTTTGTTTTACTGCTGGACATGCAAAGGGAACCCAATTTCAGTTGTTCACATTACAGCCAGCTTTTAAAAGATTTAACTATCGCTTTAGCCCAGTGTATCCTCTTTTTTTCCATGTACTTATAGATAGGTAACTAATAAGGTCATTTATGCTAATGTTTATCTTGATTAGCATGTAGATAAAAGAATAATCCTTTGTAAGAAAAGCTTGTTAGCAGAACAGGTAGAGAAGGTATTACATTCCACCTAAAAGAATCTAAAAACGGCTTTTTGGAAAACGGTTCATGTGTGTGTCTGTGGACAGCATAGCTCAAAAACGAAAAGACCTTTAAATACGAAACTTGCTATTTAAGTTTGGTATCTTCTAAGGATGCGACACGAAGATTTTCAAGAAAATCACCCCCCAATTACCCTTTACATGGAACCTTTTTTCGAAAATTTTGATTTTCCCAAAAATGGCTCTAACGAGTTTGATTAAAATATCATATATTAAGGATATTTACATGACAAATAAAATGTATATTTTGAATTTTCTGGAAATAGCCTCTAAAGACTACTTTATTCTCGGTCAATTTTACGGAATTTTGCATAACTGCTAAACCGTAAGAGATGGACAAACACTTACCACACAACAAATGTAGAGCACCTTAAAGCACACAATTTATGTCCTATACATTTTTTCGTGGAGTTGATTGTTTTTGAGATATTCCTTGTTTTTTTTCAGCTATAAAGACATACTTTTCTCATACAGGACTTTGTGAACTCGTGTCCATACAAACAAAGGAACTTCAGTCTTAGAGGAACCAGCTTTTGACTATCACTTTAACCTATGGTACGCCCTTATTTCGCTTCTACTAACAAGGAAGCAGGTAATAAGACTATTTCCGTTAATTTTTGCTCCATTAGATGAAGTAAATAGAATAATTTGTTACAGTGATATAGAGAAAGTCATGTGAATGTAACACATCAAATTTTTTATTCAGGGAACCCAAAACGTGTATTTTCAGTGAAATCTGATATCGAAGTATTCGGTGGAATACAATAGCTTCGCTGCCTGCTATGTATGTGGTAAAGAAATTACAAATCCAACGACAACAGTTATAGGCGACTTAAGACCATTGCTGATAGGTAATATATACCAAAGGTAAAAGACCACCTCATAATCATTGTAGTTAAAGGAGGGGAATAAATGGAACAACACAAAACATCTGATGCCTTCATTCACATGGCTTTCTCCACATCTCTATAACAAATTATTATTGAAAAGCTTATTCTTCTATCTACTTCATGCTAATCGAAATAAACATTAATAGAAATTGTATTACTAGCTAGTAAAAATAAGGAAAATAAGAGAGAACACTAGCGATTAGCAAATCTTTTAAAAAATGGTCGTCATGTGTTTGAAATTCATTTCTGTGTGAGAAAAGTTTAAGTTTTTTTTTTTTTTTTACATCTGAAACAAAAATCTAGGGCTATCTCAAAAATGGTAAATTCAACGAAAAATACGTATATGACATAAATTGTTTGAACATGATCTACATTTTTGGTGTAGCAATATTGTGTCTCTCTCTTACGGTTTACCAGTAACGCAAATTTCAACAAAATGCATTCAGAATAAAGAGGTCTTTACAAGATATACACTTTATTGCCATATAAATATCTTTAATATACGGTATTTTAATCAAAATTATTGGAGCCATTTATGAAAAAATCAAAATGTTTTATATTTTTTCTATGTAAAGGGCAGTTTGGGGTGGGGGGATTTTGCTCAAAATCTTCGTGTCACATCCCTGGAAGATACTAAACTTAAATACCAAGTTTGGTATTTTATCCACTTTTCGTTTTTGAATTATTCTATTCACAGACACACATGCCTTTTTTTTAATTCAGGGGGTCCCAAAATCTCGGTATCGAATTTTTGGGTGCAATACAATACCTTCTTTAAACACTATGTACATAGTACGTGTAGAGAATGTAAAAACCAGGATATTCAGGTTGCTTATTTACTTGCATGAAAAGCTAAGCAATTAACAAAATCCGTCGCGTAACAAATTTGGTTTAAATTGTCATTACAAACTTTTCTAATTACTTTTTTTCTCTAAAACATTTTAATTTAATTGCCTATAATTTTTAGATTTAAAAAGCAATTTAAACCGTCACAGTGTTTGGATAATAGCTCCATAAAATGCATCAAACACTGCATTACAAAAAAATGTAGCTAGGACGAAAAAGTTTAGGTAGGAAACTCATTTGTTTGATATCCTATGCCTTTTGTGCCGTCAGAAGCAGACTCAACGTGACACAAATTCCTGGACAGATGCTCACTTTATGTAGCGGGCAGAAACTGTTTCAAGATGCAGCCGGTGAGACTCTATGACGTCATTCAGCTGCAGCCCCGCTGTGCATAATTAAAACATGACATCGCAAAGTGTTCTGGACATCTTCGGGCAACAAAATAAATATGATGGACGCTAATGCAAATATGCAGTGAGAGGTACAAATGGAGCAGTAAAATGGGGAAGCAAATACGAGCAACGCAAATGGGGTAAAGTAATAAACTAGAAAGACTGGCACTGGAATGAATATTTACTAACTAAAAGTGTTCTCAAAATCTATGTTGTAGCCTCCAAGCATTTACAGGGTGAAACGTGCTATAAATGGAGTTGGCTTTAAAATTCAAACAATAATAAAGGATATCTTGGAAATGGTAAAGGTCACAAAAACTAAATTGGACGTAAAAAGATTATATTGCGAATTAAATAAGTGCAGAGATATAAACTGACGATAAGTGATAGGGATAAGTAGCGCTCCTGCTCAGCGTAAACATTAGAAACGCTACAGAGCAGGAATGTCTAAATGTAACTCTTGCGAGGTACTGGTTAGTCACACATACTGTGACACATAGATAGATAGAGATAGATAGAGATAGATAGAGATAGATAGAGATAGATAGAGATAGATAGAGATAGATAGAGATGGATGGATGGATGGATGGATGGATGGATGGATGGATAGATAGATAGATAGATAGATAGATAGATAGATAGATAGATAGATAGATAGATAGATAGATAGATAGATAGATAGATAGATAGATAGATAGATAGATAGATAGATAGATAGATAGATAGATAGATAGATAGATAGATAGATAGATAGATAGATAGATAGATAGATAGATAGATAGATAGATAGATAGATAGATAGATAGATAGATAGATAGATAGATAGATAGATAGATAGATAGATAGATAGATAGATAGATAGATAGATAGATAGATAGATAGATAGATAGATAGATAGATAGATAGATAGATAGATAGATAGATAGATAGATAGATAGATAGATAGATAGATAGATAGATAGATAGATAGATAGATAGATAGATAGATAGATAGATAGATAGATAGATAGATAGATAGATAGATAGATAGATAGATAGATAGATAGATAGATAGATAGATAGATAGATAGATAGATAGATAGATAGATAGATAGATAGATAGATAGATAGATAGATAGATAGATAGATAGATAGATAGATAGATAGATAGATAGATAGATAGATAGATAGATAGATAGATAGATAGATAGATAGATAGATAGATAGATAGATAGATAGATAGATAGATAGATAGATAGATAGATAGATAGATAGATAGATAGATAGATAGATAGATAGATAGATAGATAGATAGATAGATAGATAGATAGATTTATTGTCTGTTGCCTTACACTGTACAGATAGACTCGTCATAAAATGTAAATTAATTAAACAATAAAAAGTTTTGTCATGTAAAAATGAACGTAGGGATCTTTTAAATTTACACATGTCATCTATTTTAATAATTTCATATGGGAGAGCATTGACAATTTTACTTATGAGGCACTTTGGTGATTAGTTGTTTTATATTTTTCTATATGGATGTCATTCATACTTCTAGTAAAATGATTATGAACGTCCCAGTTGAGAGTGAAAACGTAAGAGTGGTTTTTATAAAATAGAGCAGCATTGTATATTAATAAATCAGTCAAAGTAAAAATATAAAACTGTATACGGTGGCGCGCGAGACAGAGCGACCGCTTAAGGGATCGCTGACTCACCCGGTCTAACATTAGAGCGAAGGGACGCAGCAGCTGGGTAATCAAAGGCGTTTCTGTTTTACCCTGCAAGACTTCTCAGACCCTCTTTACTCCTAGGCCCAGAACAATCTTCTTTCAGAGTAATCTCTTTCTAAACGGACAAAACGTAATGTTCCCGTAATTTCTAAGACTGGAACTTTCGAAGCACGGCTACGGACTATATAAGGGGCCGACAAGTGAATTGAAAGTCAATCTAGTGAATGACGCATGCAAAGGAAACTGACATGAACACAGTGACTATGTACCAAAAGTGTAAGTGATGTATTAGGAGTAGTGCTTTAATGACTAATAAAGTGAATTTAACAGAACTGGTGTTCTCATTTGTTACAATACGCACAGTGCTCGATAGCAAAATGTGCTGTTTTTAAGAAAACATAAAATAATGTCAGCTTCGAAACGCGGTAGATATCATTTTCATAACATTCAGGGGCTATAAATGGAATTACTTGCTCTACAAATTACATGAACGTAAAATGTTCAAAATAAACAGTTTGGAAGCTATTTAAACATTGCAATGTTTTGCAAATTGCAATTATTTGCATCACATTTCATGGCAGTGTTTGGCTCCAATTACATTTGCAAGCAAATATTCTCCAAAATGAATTATATTAAGACTAAGCAACAATCATTTGTTTCATCTAGCAATATTCTGCTCTAAAGTAAAACGTATTAGTGCGTTAAAACTTGTTTATGTAACATGATAGATCTTTACAAAGTACAATTTTTTTTAATAAACTTCTAGTATATGATTTTGGAAATATTTCTGCCCTACAAACGTCGCGAGCCATCTCTACAGCTCTGTGCTTCTTTTTCCTTGTATAATTTTACATTCTTATTATATTTAAAAAGTTATTTGGCTACTGCTATTTAAAATCGGTTACAGTATAATAAAAGGCTAAACACCACAACTAATAAACTTCATTTTCGCCACAATTTCTGTTTACATCTACTTTCAAGTTACAGTGAATAAGGCATAGTAAACTTGCAGTGAAAACTGATCACCATAAAATACTGCGATGATATTTTGTCTATGTTTTAAGATTTAAGCTACATTCACATGAAATGCAAGCGCAGACGCAATGTAAGTGCAAGAATTTGGACTCAGATCATTTAATGCAAACATTCACATAGAAAGACGCAACGCTAAGCAATGCAACACAAGTATTTGCAATCTCCACACTTTATCCTTGCGTTGCGTGCAAAGAGGAGGCATTCTGCTTCTTTTCTCTTTGCACTGTGTTTGAATTCAATAAGAAACGATCGCACTGCAAGATTTTACAGGGTCTGCTGTACATGCATGCTCTTCTATTTGGCCGTGCCGCGCCATCTCTAATTTTCCTCAAGAGATTATGACAGTCTCCTTGTGAATCCCTCTTTGATTTAATGGATGTAACTATTATCTGTGTCTTGATTTCTTGCTTCTCTTAAATCGTAGATAATTCTTAGTCCATTAAATACGTAGTAGCTTTATCACTTTCTGAAGTCTCTATGCTTGTGCTATTTTCCAGAATTTTGAAAGAGCAGTTATTGTGACGTCATTGCCGCGAGCGTCAGTTGTTATTATGTAATTTTATAAAATATTTATTTTTAAAAGATTGAGTGAAGTTTCTTATGTGGTATTGTTGACTATGCATTTGTAACTAGCGGAGCGCTTCGAAGATATTCACATGTAACAGATCTAGAAACCCCTGCCAACTTCTTGCGTTGCGCTTACGATTGAAGTGTGAATGGTGTCTCCTTGCGTCTGCGCTTGTGCTGCATTACATCTGCGCTTGCACTTCATTGTGAATGCAGCATTACAAATTAGATAAAGATCATTCAGAATGAAGAGAACTTCATAGGCTCTATACAGTATGTATATAATAGTGTAGAAAAAGTAAAAATCTGATGTGTTCCATTCAAATAACTTTCTCTATATCTCTGCAATAAATTATTTTTATAAATTATTTGTATTTACTTCCTGCTAATCGAAAAAAAAAAAATTAGCAGAAACAGTCTTATTTCTTGCTCCCTTGTAAGTAGAAGTGAAATAAAGGAGTACCATAGATTAATATGATAGGCAAAAACTGGTTGCTATGTAACTGAAGTTCCTTTGTTTGTATGGACACGAGTTCACAAGTCCTGTATGAGAAAAGTATAAGTTATAGCTGAAAAAAAAAAAAACAAGGAATATCTCAAAAACAATCAATTCCACGGAAAAAATGTATATTACATAAATTGTGTGTTTTAAAGTGCTCTACACTTGTTGTGTGATAAGTTTTTATCCAGTTCTTAAGCTTTAGCAGTTATGCAAAATTCCGTAAACTTGACCCAGAATAAAGTAGTCTTCAGAGGCTATTCCCAGAAAATTCAAAATATACAATTTATTTGTCAGGTAAATATCTTTAATATACGATATTTTAATGAAAATCATTAGAGCCATTTTTTAGAAAATCAACATTTTCGGAAAAAGTTCCAGGTAAAGTGTAGTTTAGGGTGGGGGTATTTTTCTCAAAATCGTGTCGCATCCCTGGAAGATACTAAACTTGAATACCAAATTTGGTATTCTACCGACTTTTCATTTTTGAGTTATCGTGTTCACACACACACGCACGGACCTTTTTTGAAAATACCTATTTTGGATACAGGGGACCCTAAAACATATATTTCCGGTGAAATCTTGGTATCGAATTTTTGGTGGAGTGCAATACCTTCTCTATACACTATGTACATAGTACGTATAGAGAAAGTAAAAATAGGGAAAAATCTTGGTTTCTCTAATAAGTACCTAGAGTAAATACTATGAAGTTTGACAATTGTTGCTCGTTACTTTCGATAGGATCATTTTGTTCGGTGACGTTTCGAAACAGCTGTATATACTTAACTTTAAAGGAGTTTCATCTGAGGCTCAGGCGAGTTGTAGAAACAACTCACAGAGAGCACCACTGTCTTATGATGAGAGTCTAATTCTGTGTTGTCGGCGACTCCACAAACCTCAGGAATTTCCGAGTTTATATCTTCCGGTTCCCTGCTTCTAGCTGAGGTAATAAAACGGTGAAGAATTTGGGGTCAGATTCTTGGTTTTACAGACCACATTTCAGTGCATTGTAGAGCTATATCTGCAAATATCTCTAGATATATGTAATAACAAAAATCCATTCACATGACATCCTGTTTTGTTCTGCAAACAAACAATTCTTACAAATGATTATTCCTTTATATAATTCATGATGCGCAAGATACCACCAGAAGTGGTCTTATTACTTAGACCCTTATAATTAGAAAAACATAAGAGTTACTCTGGATTAAATCGACAGATAAATTTCTTGAAAGCTGAAAATTGGCTGTCGGCCGCGCTGTGGCCGAGTGGTTAGATTACTGCCTCTCACCTAGACGGCCCGGGTTCGATCCCAAGCGATCGCATATGAGATTTGTGGTGGAAAAAGCGTCGAAGGGGTGGGTTTTCTCTGGGTTCTCCGGTTTCCCCTACAATTGCATTCCACCGGCTCTCCATCTTCATACATGCATCATCAGAGTCATTGCCTGCGGCCACAAGTAGTAAAAGCAGGTGTTCTACACTATAAAAAAAAATCTAATGTTTACAATTCACATGACCTTCTCTACATCTCTGCAAAAAGTATTACTAAAATGCTTACGCTTGCTAATCGAGAAAAGCTTAGCAGAAAGTCTTATTACTTGTTTCCTTGTAAGTAGAAGCGAAATAAGGGAGTACCATAGGTTAAAGTGATAGTCAAAAACTGGTTGCTGTGACTGAAATTCCTTTGTTTGTATGGACAGTTGACAAATTCCTGTATTAGAAATATATAAGTTTTGCACAGCTGGAACCAAAAACACGGAATATCTTGACTGCCTCCGTGTTGGAATGGTGAGCGAGCTGACTTCTCATCCGAAGGTCCCGGGTTCGATTCCCGGCTGGGGCGGGGAAATTTTCTTTGGCCAGAATTATTCGCTATCCCCCACAGAGCCTGGAAGTGTGTATGTGAGAGTGAATGAGTGTGTGTTTGAGGAAAATAAAATGATTTAAACCTATAGACGATTTGTTTCAAGTATAATGCCCCCGATAAGACCTTAGATAAATGAAACAATTAAAAAAAAAAAAAAAAAAAAAAAAAAATAGGATCAACTCCACGAGGTAAGTTTTTGCCCATCTCTTACGGTTTAGCAGTTATGCAAAATTCCGTAAAATTCATTCAGAATAAAGTAGTCTTCAGAGGCTGTTCCCAGAAAACTTAAGATATACATTTTATTTCTAATTTAATCAAAATCTTTAGAGCAGGTGTTGAGAAAATCAAAAAGTACGAAAAAAGGTCCATGTAAAGGGTAGTTGGAGATGGGCTTTGCTTTAAAATCTTCGTTTCGCATCCTTGGAAGATACCAAACATAAATACCAAGTTTGGTATTAAAAGGAATTTTTACAGAAACTCAGACACACACACACACACACACACACACACAGACAGTTACATACGAATTTTTTTCTACCATTTTTTATTCAGGGGGTCTCAAAACATGTATTTCTGGTGAAATCTCGGTATCGAATTCTTCGGTGCATTACAATACCTTCTCTATACACTATGTACATAGTACGTGTAGAGAAAGTAATAAATATTTGATGTGTTCCATTTTCATGCCCTTCTCTAGCTGTTCCACAAACTTATTTTCTTTCTACTCGAGATAAACATTAACAGATTGGTCTTATTACTCGCTTCCTTGTAAGTAGAAAGGATATAAGGCAATATACTAGGCTAAATCGATAGTCAAGTCTTTTAAAAGCTATCGCTAGTGAAACAAAAGAGATGAAACAGAAGTTGACTTTCCGATTGAGAAAAGTTTTTCGTGGTTTAACAAGGAATATCTCGGAAACGGTTAATCCCCCCAAAAAATGCATATGACATAAATTTTAATGAGATCTACCTTTTTGTGTTCTAAGTTTTTGTCTACCTCTCAGGGTTTACGTGTAACACAAAAGTCATCCAAAATAAAGAGGTATTTAGTGGTTATTTTCAGAAAATTAAGGATTAACTGGTCATTTTTCATGAAAATATCTTAAACACATGGCATTTTAATCAAAATCTTTAGAGCCATTTTTGAAATAATCAAAATTTTCAAAAAATATTCCATGTAATGGGTAGTTGGGAGGGGGGTCTTGAAAATCATTGTGTAGCATTCCTTGGAAGATGCTGAACTTAAGTGCCAAGTTTGGTATTTTATCGACTTTTCGTTTTTGAGTTATGCTGCCCACAGTGAGAGAGAGAGAGGGAGAGAGAGAGAGAGAGAGAGAGAGAGAGAGAGAGAGAGAGAGAGAGAGAGAGAGAGAGAGAGAGGTACACACGAATACACACACGCTACACATTTTTAAATTTTTTTTTTTATTTAGGGAGTCTAAAAACATTTCTGGTGAAACCTCGATATCAGATTTTTGGCGACATACAATACTATGCTAGAGATGGTAAAAATGAAACATAGGTTAAATACCAAACTTGGCATTTCGGTTCAGCTCCTTCCAAAAATGCTGATGATTTTTAATGGAATCTCGGCACTCCAAACTACTCTTTAAAATAAACATGTTTTGCAATTTTTTATTTTCTGAACAAAGGCTCTAGCGATGCTTCTTTGAATACCATAAGTTTAAGGGGTCAAGGTGCTCTGAAATGGTAAAACATATTTTTGTTTTAAACTATTAAAAGCTGTAATATTTCTAGTGTCAGAAAATGTATACTTTTGGGGGGTTAAGAAGATTTTAATCAATTTAAACATATTTTAAATGTTTTTCTGCATTTCTTTAAAGCTGTTATGCAACGCCATTTTAGAACATTTGTATCTTTAAATTCAGTTTTCTCAAAACAGAATTTATGGAAACTTATGTACCTTTTTATCAGAAAGTATGAGAGCTGGAAAGCTGAAATTTTCAGCACATAGTTGAACTTTCTGAACCACAATTGTGATGTTATAGTATATATTTATTATATTAACAAAGCAACAACATTGCACATTTTCCAAATTTTTACTTTTTTGAACTACTTTATTACCGTTAAAGGTTATAGAGAATTAGTAGTTATCATTATCAACCATTTATTTATTTACTTTATCCCACTCATTACTGGAGCAACGCGTGAATTTAGTTTACAATTATATTTCGTTTTTAATTTCTACTGAAATTCTATCATAGCTAAATGATTGAGGTTCAGAAGAAAACTGATTATACTAAAAACAAGCATGCAAAAGTGTGATTATGTGTTACAAGTAGTATCAGAGAAAGTGTTACATGAATTCACATGTTTTAAGACTAAGGTTTATTACATTTCTGCGGAATGAAATACTTTTTATAGACTCAAATACATAAGCTGTTAATGCAAACAACACTTGAATTGTCATGATTTACAGAACAATTCATACAAATCTCCGGAAAAACAATTGAATACTTTAAGAGCAGTGGTAATTCAACTTACTGAAGGTATAAGTTTTGTTGTTCAGACTACCTTGTTCCCTTAAGATAATTTATGAAGTATACACCTATACCTGATGTCCTTCTTAGAGTTTTCTGGGTCCTCTATATCTTGGATGAATCTTGCATAACTCGTAAGCAGCAGGGGAGAGGTACAACCTGAGTACAGAAAAATATAGATATTACCCAAAACACTATATATGCATTGTTTTGGTGCAGTTAACTGCTTTAGAGTTACTTCTAGTTGTTGGTTAGTTTAAATTGAATCTATTCTCTAACGAGAAAGTCATTTGCTTTTCTCTTGCCTCACCTGGATTTCCTGACTGACTACTTCCCTTTCTTCCTTTTTGCCTTTCTTCCTTCCTTCCTTACTTTCTTTCCTTTCTTCTTTCATCTTGATCATGCAGGGGTAATTGACTTTCAAAGTCATCAGATCAAGACCAATTCTGACAATATTTGAATGTTGCTTTAGGCTAGTGCATTGCCTTATATCCCTTGTAACCACAAAACTATATGAAATAAAACCTTTTTTGGTAATATTTAATAGTATTTATTTTGTTTCTCATGAAAATATATTATTAAAATATTTTAATCAGGATCATTAAAGCCATTTTGAGAAAATAAAAATATTCAACGTAAAGTGGCAGTAGCGGAGATTTCCTTGATAATCTTCGTGTCACATTCTTGGAGATGAATAACTTAATTATCAAATTTGGTATATAACCGATTCTAAGATTTTGAGTTATGTTGCTCACACACATGCAGGCATACAGAGACGGAATTTTTAATAAAAATTTTATTTTAGGATTCAAGGGATAAAAATCTCCTCACATCTCTCCTCCAATAATGCATTTCTGTTGGCAATAATTTTTTGTAAGTGATAGTTCGGAGTCCATACGTCGGAGTCATAGGTTATAGTTACAGGTCAGTGCAAGATCCTGAAATTGCCGGATTGAAGTTCGGTACTCACACACAGTACTGTGACGTGATGAAGTAGGCGTGGTCTCTCTACAGCTCGTGTCGCACTATCTAGCATTGATCACTGCATGGCATCGTTCAGTTCCGGCTAGTAGATAAACCAGTGAACACTGACAGAGAGTGCAGATTGAAAAATGCTTAAAATGCGATTGGGTAGGCCTTCGGTACTGAACAAACTTGTGGATGAATCAAACATATTTTGAGTGCCAAGATACAAACAGCTTTATCTTGTAATTTACTGCAATGAATTCTGAGGGAGTTTGGTTGATGTATGTTCATTGTCTTTTCAAGCCCTGCACATTATTATCCTGATTTTTTTTGTATCAAGCTTTATACTTTTATTTTCTAAGTACAGGACGTTTTTATTTACTGATCATATTATGAAATAATTGTTTTATTGTGTTATTTTATGAATTACAAGTATCCATATTATGCCAATATATGTTATTAGCTACTTTTGGAACAGATTAAACCTCAACGTGCGCAATTTTACGCTACAAACCCCTCCCCACTACCCTCCTTTATACCAGTGACAGCTCTGTGTGTTCGTAACTGTGTTCTATTGGCAATCCAAAACTGAGCTTTAGTTATAATAATTCTACTGTTTTAAAGTTGTTGTTTTATGTTATCCGAAATATACAATTCAAAGTAAATATAGCGTACTTTCTGAGTTTTTCTTTGATATTATTCCATGTAGTGTAATTTTTATTCCCAGGTTATACATTCCCCTGGATGTTTAATTGTCCCATTTTGTCTTCTAGTACCAAAGTTTGATCAGTATCTCTATATGTACGTCCCTTTCCAAGAAGTGTATCTTGAGCAACTGAATATTAGCATCAAGCTACTGAACGATCCTCAAATTAACATAGTGTGAAATTATGAAGCTATCACAAACCCACTGCTTTTCTACTCTACAAATGGAACGATTTATTAACAGCGACAGACAGTTGACAAACACCTTGCCTGATAAGGAATACGAGATTTGGTGTTCTTATCCACATAAAGAAAAATCTGATGTGTTCCATTCACATTGACTTTCTCTACATCGTTGTAATAAATAATTGTTAAAAACCATATTCTTCTATCTTCTTTATGATAATCGAGATAAACATTATCAGAAATTTTCTTAATTACTTCCTTCCTGTAAGTAGGAGGAAAATAAGAGAATACACTAGGTTAAAACGAATTTCAAATCTTTTAAAAGCTGGTTGCCATGTGGTTCAAATCCGTTTTTATGCAGGACAAGGAATTTACAACATTCCGTGTGAGAAAAGTTATAAGTATTTTAAATCTGAAACAAATAACGAGAGATATCTCAGAAATGGTCAATTCCAGGAAAAAAAAGCGTGAATGACATAAATTGTGTGTTTTAACGCGATCTACATTTTTGTGTAGTAAGTTTTTGTCTACCTCTTACGGTTTACCACTTACGCAAAATTCAGCAAAATTCCTTCATAATAAAGAGGTCTTTAGAGGCTACTCCCAGAAAATTCAAGATATACATTTTATTTGTCAGGTAAATATCTTTAATATATCATATTTTAATCAAAATCGTTAGAGCAATTTTTGAGAAAATCAAAATTTTCGAAATGTTTTTTATGTAAAGGGTAATTTGGGGTGGGGAGAATTTTCTTGAAAATTTTCGTGTCGTATCCTTGGAAGAT
Source organism: Hymenopus coronatus (assembly GCA_030762935.1). Lineage (NCBI taxonomy): Eukaryota > Metazoa > Arthropoda > Insecta > Mantodea > Hymenopodidae > Hymenopus > Hymenopus coronatus. The sequence goes on along the minus strand of CM060886.1, from coordinate 111,606,741 downwards.
ACCAAACCTAAATACCAAGTTTGGTTTTTAACGGTCTTTTCGTTTTTGAGGTATGCCTGCCCACAGGCGCACATACACAGACAGACACACACACACAGGAAAATTTTTCTAAAAATTTGATTTTTTTCAGGAGTCTCAAAACTTGTATTTCCGGTGAAATCTCGGTATCAAATTTTTGGGCGCATTACAATACCTTCTCTATACACTATGTACATAGTAAATGTAGAGAAAGTAAAAAGGCTTGAGCAGTTCTGAATGAAGGCACATACTAAAATGTATGCCATGGTTGCTGCAGCTCGCAGTATCTCCGGGCGATCTTTAAGCACAAACCACTGCAGACATTTATGAAGCACTTCCCCATGTGCTTGGAAACTGTCCTCAGTGAGAGCTGATCAGAATTAACAGACATAACACAGTAAGAACCATCTTGGCAAACGCACTAAGTGAAACTGGACTAGAAGTTTACGAGGAAGTTCACTGCCTTGCTGATGGTGGTTGTAATCGTCGCTTTGTGATAAATAGAAGAAAATCAGAAGCAGAGATAACAACCTCAAGAAGTTCATCTGGAAAAACAGAAAATATACGAGCCCATCATACAATACTTTAATGAACAATACAAGCTCAGAAAAATAACAGCAGTAGACCTATTTTTTTGGATCTCGAGTAACAATCACAAATATATTTATGAAACGGAAGGTGAACCATAAAATTAATGAAACTGTTCAACAAGCAATCACACAAAACACCATAAAACATTCCGTAGCCATTTTTCAAAATCAATTGCTTGCTTTAAACAGAACGTAAAATGTATTATGGTTTAGAAATCGCCTTATTTTTGTACTTTTTCTACTTTATTGCTATAACTTTTATTGTTGTTGCATATCTTTTGCAATCTTAAGCTTAATTTTTTTTCTCATAACTTAAGTTTTGTATAAGTATGGTAAAATATTTTTTTGTAATACTCACTTTTATAATTTGTATTCAAACCTCTGATGTGTGTGTGCGTGTGTACACTCATATATCTCCATGGCACGACAGCTCACGGGGAACCTTGGCCTACCGCCCGGCCGCTGCGTCCCCCATCTCGGTCCACTACAGACGTCATGGATGGGGTGCAGTATTGGAGGGTGAGACGTGGTCAGCGCCTCGAGTCCCTCCCGGCCGGTTAATGCGGTCCTCATGACCTGGAGCCGCTACTTCTCCATCAAGTAGCTCCTCAATTGACCCCCCAGGGACCTTACGAGGCTGAGTGCACCCCGGGCCAGGTCTCCCAGGTCTCTTGAAGCATTAAATATGAAGCTTCTGTAAGCGCTCGTCAAATGTTGGATTGTAAGTCTATTCGCGCTTATGTTTGACTTTGTGTAGCGTTTGACTCTTCTCAGGGTGTTTTTTTTTTTTTTTTTTTTTTTTTTTTTTTTTTATCGGGCTTGTTGGGCTTCACAGATCCAGACAACCTGGCGGCTTCTTAAATAATAAGTCGCTAGGGTTTTTGTAGAATCGCAGTTTATTTTTATAGTTATTTTTTTACAATTCCAAACATAAACTGTAATCGCTCGATGCACTTCTTTACTTTGTTGAACGCTGTGAATCCATGGGTGCGTATAATTCAACACGAGTACATTTTTACGCGTTATCTCTAAACGGGCTTTTCCATTACGCGTGAAGAACCTCCTTCTTCATGATAACTTGGCGTCACCAGTCAGAAAATCAACACGTAACTATAGATACCGTTGAAAAACAAAATCGCATCAAAACACTTAAATGCGACGAAAGCACAAGGAGTAATAAAAATTTGCATCCAGCGATTTCAACTTCGGAAGCAAAGGAATAAAAACAATTGAACATCAAATATTATAAACATGACATAAAACTCATAAAATGTCGGCAGATTTTGTGAATAATATATAAATATTGCCTCAGTCTTCAGATTTATTTCACCTTTACCGCCAGTCGTTTGCTAGTGCGTGACGTCAATGCTAGAGAGCGAGTTGATCACACATTGCCTCTTGCAGAGAACTAGCGAACGATGAGTTGAAAGGGGATAGATATCAACAGTTTCGAGGTCACCTGATTGAAATGGGGCTTGTATCTTAACTTTCCAATATTTACATTTAGAATATTCGTTTACATCTCGTAAACTCGCAATTGCAGCATTTATGCGGATATATATATATATATATTTGCAGTTGGGAAGTAGCACTAAACCATGCAAATACTGTGATCGGTGATCACTTCGTGTGAAAAGAACGCATAAAATATCCTGGTGGAAAACAGTTCTGCACATTCCAATACATCAACCTGCTTACGAAGTCGGCAATGCATGCAGTGCAAGTTTCAATTCCGTACCTCCCCTTTGAGACAAGAGGCTCAATGATATGCATTTGCATTTGTCTTATTGTCCAAAAGCAGTATCTGGCTGCTATACACATAGTCATACAATCATAGTTAAATTAGATATACATTCACATCTCTGTATACATTGATAGAAAATACAGCAATGGTATTTGCGGTTTGTGGTCTAGAAATTCATTAATAATAATAATAATAATAATAATAATAATAATAATAGTAAATTGTTAATAACATTTATAGATACGTCTTTAGCTGCTTTATGGGAAATAGTTGGATACTATGGGGTAATTGATTAAAGAGCTTAAGACCTGTGTATACGTAGTGCTTTTGAGTTTTGCTCAACCCAATGGGTTCATGGGCGGTAAAGGCCGAATAAATCTGAAGATATGCCGCGCCGTGGCCAAGTGGTTAAACCACTCACCTCTCATCGAAATGGGCCGGGTGCGATTCCAGGTTACCATATGTGGGATTTGTGGTGGACAAAGCGGCGCAGGGGCGAGCTTTCTCCAGGTTCTACGGTTTCCCCCACCATCGCATTCAACCGATGCTCCATCTTCATTCCATATATCATCAGTGTCATCGCCTGCGATGCCATGGAAGTAAAAGCGGGTTTTAAACACTAAAAAGTAAAAAAAGAATCTGAATACGCGGTATATATGTATATATAATTTGTCTGTATTTACATTTAGGCCACTAATCTTCATTCTAAATCTTCAGTGAAGTTCAAACAGCAAATTACTCCTAAAAAGAAAGATGTATTAAAATAAGTTTGATTTCCCCAACATAAATGGCAGTTTTCAGAAGCGCTGTTTTATACACCAAACTTGTCGGCTGTTTGTGCTGTGGACCGTATCCTGACAGCCTGTTGCACGTCGAGATGCCTGCCTCATTATTATCTGAAGCCATCCTGATTCTGAGCGGCGTTTCCTTTGAAGCCAGACATCCTTTTTTTCTGTCCTTCCTTTGTTATAGATGTATTTTCTTTATTTTAGCTTTCAGCATGTCGTTAGTATTTTGAAAAGCATCTGTTGCAGACACTAAAACGTTTTGGCCGTTTCTTTGTCTCGGCGCCGTCAAGACTACCTGAGACAAATATCAAAGTTCCAGCTAACGGAGTGGGGCTCGATGATGCTCGTCTGTTATAGAGAGACATCCTTAAAGGAGAGCACATCACGGTGATATGTATCACCTCAAATAAATAAATGGCATGTTATTTATGGACGCTCTTTAACTGCTGTAGTTCTCCGCGTCCCATTCTAAATTGGGCGTGAAAGACCGCTTAATTTTGCTCAGAGGCCTCTCTGTCAGGCTTGAGGTTCTTTTACACCCGAAAAAAGCCATTGTCCTCCGCCGGGTTTGAACCCCCGACCTTAGGTATATGAATGGTAATCACCACACCACGGAGGGCGACTGTATCACATCAGGGAAACAGGCACAGAATGCCGGTATAGGGATACTCTCGCGAACAGGAATATTATTTTCGGTAATGGGTATTGCTGTTTCAATAATACAGTGTCCGTTGAACCGTTACCACAAAGAAACTTAATATCTCCTAAACTAGTAGGTATAAAATAGCCGGAATTAGATTGTTTGTTAGAGAAATTCATCAAGTTTCAATAGATGTGGACGTGTGTACCTGAAGAATATCAAGACGGAACTCTATCTCCCTCCAGGTGCTCTGTTACATTACTGGAGTTCAATAAACAATGCTTTTTGCATACCCCCATAAACCTTGGAGGCCATTTAATAGGACCTGCTCTTCCAATCCACTTGTTTGCGTTGAGTTAGTGTCGAACTTCATGGGCGTAATGTGGAGGAGCTACATGTTGCTGGAAGAAGAGCTCATCCGTATTTGTGGGACTGCATAGTTCTTCAGGATATCTAGGTATGTTGCCTCTGTTATTGTGCTTTCAGCTAAGAAAAAAAAGTTCGATTGCTGCGTCACAAGTTAAAACACATGTTAACCTTGGGGCGATCACGTTCATATTCCATTACGACCCGTGGGCTTTCTACTCCACGTATTCTACAGTTGGTTGTTTTGTCTGGTGAGAAGCGATGTCGTTGAGGTATCAAAATTTGCCTGTTTGGGTTTATCATTCCGATGCAAATTTTGCATAAGTTTGATTTTGTATGCTCTAAGTAGCAGTCTTTTATGGACAAGCAGGCGTTTTGGAATACCTACAGCTAAACTGGTCCTGTGAATTGACTTCCTTTGGTTACGCTGAAAGCGGCATTGCAGATTCTAGTTTAGTTTTTGATTTGACTCTACCATTGGTCGTTTGACCAACATGGCTGCCCATGCACAAGCAGACAAAACGAACGGAAGACTGTGCATTTCGCATTGGAAAGCAGAACCGACTTTCAGAAAGGTCATTTTTACTTTCTCTAGCCCCATATATACAATGTACATAGGGATAGAGAGGTATTGTATTCCACCCAAAAATTCGATACCGAGATTTCTGTGACTGTGAACACGATACTCAAAAACGAAAAGTAGCTAAAATACCAAACTTGGTATTTAAGTTTAGTATCTTCCAGGGATGCGACACGAAGCTTTTGAGAAAAATCCACCCACCCCAAACTACCCTTTACATGGAACTTTTTTCGAAAATATTGATTTTCTTAAAAATGACTAACGATTTTGATTAAAATATCATATATTAAAGACATTTACCTAACAAATAAAATGTATATCTTGAATTTTCTGGGAATAGCTTCTGAAGACCTGTTTATTCTGGATGAATTTTGCTAATTTGGCATAACTAGTAAACCGTAATAGATGGACAAAAACTTACTATATAAGAAATTTAGATCTTGTTAAAATACACAAGTTATGTAATATAGATTTTTCTAGTGGAACTTACCATTTTCAAGGTATTCATTGTTATTAGTTCCAGTTGTGAAGCACTTGTACTTTTCTCAGAAGGGAGTGTCCGTTTTTCTTTTGTTCTACTCCTGGCCAAGAAAAGAAGGGATTTGTAATGACAAGCGCATAACGACAGCTTTAAAACATTTGACTATTGGTTTAGCCTAGTGTATTCCCTTATTTTCTTCCTACTTATACGGAACTAAGTAATAAGAACATTGTGCTAATGAGTACCACGATTAGCAAGGTGCAGAAAGAAGAAGAATCTTATGTATGAAGTTTGTAGAACGGCTAGAGAAAGTAATGTGAGTGTAACACATCAGATTTTTAGCCCTTATTTCGATCCAGTTCATTTACATACATTTAACCTAACCTAACCTAACGTAGCCTAACCTCGACGAAATTTCGAAACTTGTCGTTCACCTGTCTCCGTAACCAATAGGAAAGGCCCAGGAGTCTTAGTCTAGAATCTGCAATCTCGCACGCTGAAAATTCGATACCGAGATTTCACCGGAAATACATGTTTTAGGACCCCTTGAATCCAAAAAAAGCATTTTCAGAAAAAGGTACGTGTGTATGTGTGTGTCTGTATTTAGGTTTGGTATCTTCCATGGATGCGACACGAAGATTTTCAAAAAAATCCCCCCACTCGCAACTACTCTTTACATTTAACTTTTTTCGAAAATTTTGATTTTCTCAAAAATAGCTCTAACGATTTTGATTGAAATGCCGTATATTAAAGATATTTACATGCCAAATAAAATGTAAATCTTGAATTTTCAGGGAATAGCCTCTGAAGACTTCTTTATTCTGGATTAATTTTACAGAATTTTAAAAAAACTGCTAAACCATAAGAGATACACAAAAAATATATAGCATATTAACATACACAATTTATATCATATACATTTTTTTCGTGGAGTTGATCGTTTTTGAGATATCCCTTGTTTTTGGTTTCAGCTTTGAAAAACATACTTTTCTCTTACTTGAATTTGCCAATACCTATCCATAGAAACAAAAGAACTTCAGTCACATGGCAAGGACCGTTTTTTCGCAACTTCCGATAGGCTATAAATAAAAGACAAGTTCATAATAAACAATTATTTTATTATTAAAAGTTTTGTACACTTATGGCTACTTTTCAACATAATCACCGAAAAGATTGAGACATTTATCGTACCTGTGCACAAGCTTTGCAATACCCGCTTCAAAAAATGTTGCCGCCAATGATTTCAAATGAGCATTGACGTTGTTTTGAAGATCTTCGCTGGTTTGAAAGTGCTGCTCTCCTACCCACGTCTTCGGTTCAGGGAAAAGGTTAAAGTATCTGGGTACCAGGTCAGGACTGTACGGCGGATGATCGAAAATGTCCCATTGAAATTGTTCAAGGAGTCGATGGGTTGTGCCAGCAGTGTTTGGATGAGCGTTGTCATGGATCAACACAATTCCTGAAATCAGCATTCCTCTTCATTTGCTTTAAATGGCTCTCCGCAAACGTCGTAAAATACGAAGATCTTCAAACAACGTCAAAGCACATTTGAAATCATTGGTGGCAACATTTTTTGAAGCGGGTATTGCAAAGCTTGTGCACAGGTTCGATAAATGTCTCAATCTTTTCGGTGATTATGTTGAAAAGTAATCATAAGTGTACAAAACGTTTAGTAATAAACTAATTGTTTTCTATGAACTTGTCTTTTATTTATAGCCTATCGGAGGTTGAAAAAAAACACCCTAGTTGAATTACTATTATTACTTTTAAGAATATTTGGATAGGTAGAGTTAGATTGAAAAATTGAATGCCATAGCCGGGATCTCCTGGTCTCTAGCCGGTTGCTCTACCACGGAGCTACCATGGCAACATGCTAACAGGAAATTAAATTTCTCAACTGACTCGCATGTTTCTCGTAAACCACAAGGTGATCTCAAATTATTTTGAAATGACAATCCCAATGTCCACTTACAATATTGTAAGTACTTTAAGACGTAGGATTCATAGCATAGACAACTATTAGGGTTAATTATTGTTGGTTAGAGACCGGGAGATTCGTGGTTCATATCCCGGCTACGGCATTGAATTTTCAGGCTGACTCTACCTGTGAGATTCCTGTCCTACACACATCTTGTGTGAAAAACAGAATTAAATCGATGTAAGATTGTTATTGTAAGTGAATTTTGGACATTTCACTCTGCCATCTGGCAGCACGCTACTGCAGAGAATAATTACATAAAAATATGCATGAATTAATATATTAATTTCTATTAAATATTCGAATAGGTACCCGTAACTGCGAGTTTTAATTTGAATCTCAATGTTAATGTCTTCAACCAGAAGTACATTTTAGTTAGCTATTGGCATTTCCATACCTCACTGGGAATGTCATGGTCATATTTGGACAACTAATGTGCTTTTAGTGCTAAAGTTGTGTAGTGTTTTCTACCCAGGCCATTAGTGAAAATGATATTTGTTCCACGTATTAACCGTTTCCTTGGCATCCCATGTGTGACAAGCTGAGGAAAACGGAAGTAAAGTAGGTCGGGCTGAACAAACAAGAGAGGGTGTAATCGTTGCAAACAAATTGAATCAGTCCTCCCGCCGCCTGACTCGCAACTATTTGTATTCATGCACAAGAAGGAAAGTGAATTATTTCTGAGCCAGAGCACGTCTCCTGTGCAATATACCTGCCTGCCTCGCTGCCGCCGGATATGAGAAAAAATTCCTTCAATGGAAAACGCATCTCCGGAATGTGCATATGTGCCATGGGATGGTAATAATAAAAATCAAATATGAAACCTGTCTTGACTGCTGCATATACAGCTTCCTACAACTGCAGCCTTTAATACACTGTATTAGGGCTCTGCCAACCTATTTTGGATTTAAATAGGTCATCTTTAAATGTTAAAAATGTAAATATTAAAAAAACTAAACATTTTTACTATAACATGAATTCTATACTGTAAGCAAATACAGCATAGCTCAAAAACGAAAAGACCGTTGAATACTTCAACTTTTGTATCTTCCAAGGATGTGACACGAAGATTTTCAAGAAAAACCACCCACACGCAATTCCCATTACATGGACCTTTTTTCTCAAAAATGGCTCTAACGATTTCGATTAAAATATCGTATATTAAAGACATTTACCTGATAAATACCATGTATATCTTGAATTTTCTGGGAATAGTCTCTTCTGAATACATTTTACGGAATTTTACATAACTGGTAAACGGCAAGAGATTAACAAAAACTTACAACACAAAAATGTACACAATTTATGTTATATACAGTTTTTCGTGGAGTTGATCGTTTTTTAGATATAACTTGTTTTTGGTTTCAGCTTAAAAAAGCTTATACTTTTCTCATACAGGAATTTGTCAACTTCTGTTCATACAAGCAAAGGAACTTCAGTCACATAGCAACCAGCTTTTGAGTATCACTTTAATCTATGGCACTCCCTTATTTCGTTTCTACTTACATGGAAGCAAGTAATAACACTATTTCTGCTAATTGTTTCTCGATTAGCATGAAGTAATAGAAGCATAAGCTTTTTAACAATAGTTTGTTACAGAGATGTAGAGAAAGTCATGTGAATGGAACACATCAGATTTTTCTATTTGTTGCATTTAAACTTCCAACTAACTAATCGACAAATATACGACGCATTTACTTATTAAGATAATGCATCTATGATATTAAATAACTAATTGTAAAATATTAAAAACTTTGGTTTTTTTCCTCTACTTCGCATTCCACCCAAAATTTCGTTACCGAGATTTATTTGGATTAGAGTCTCCTGTATATAAAAAGGTAGTTTTAGAAAAATAGTAATTTGTGAGCTGAGATATGATAGTGTTTTAACGCCCGCTTTTACTATATGGCACCGCAGGCGATGACACTGATGATACATTGAATGCAGTGGATTGCATGACGGGGGATACCTAATGCAACTAGAAATGTTAAAAAATGTAAATATTAAAAATCTATATATTTTTACTATAAAATAACATGAATTCTATACATTAAGCAAAAACATCGTATCTTCCATTTGTTGTATTTAAACCCTCAATTAACTAATCTATAAACAGGCTTGCATACACTCATTAAGGTAATACATCTATGCAATTTAACAAATATTTGTAAAAAATTAAAATATTTGGTGTCGCTTCCTCTACTTCGTATATAATACATAGAGAAGTTATTGCGTTCTACCCAAAAACTCGATACCGATATTTAATTTAAAATTCACATATTAGGATCTCCTGTATAAAAAAGCATTTGTATAAAAATGGTCATCCGTTTTTGATGAGGTGAGTCCAAGACACCTGGTAGATGTGGTTGAAAATTGTATTAAAAATTCTCGCCGATCGTCAGAGGCCATAAGCGTGTCAAAGAGAACGCAAATTCATATTTTGGTGAAAAGTTGTACATGAAAAAGTTGTGGTCCCGATGGTTGCCGTGATTGCTAACAGTTGACAACAAGCGGGTTCGGCTTTCCCATTCGAAGCTGTGTATGCATTATTTACGAAAATCCCGAAATTTCTTTTGCGTCGAGTTATTACCGCCCATGTCACCTGGATTCATTATTATACTCCAAAAGACGGTGCCATCGGCCCGAAAAGTGATATAGACGACTTTTTTGGAAAGCGAAGGATGTCATACTTATTGATTTCTTAGAATAAAGAAAAATCGGTTACTGGACAACACTACAGTCAATTATTGGCCCAAGTTGACATGAAGTTGAAGGAGATTGCCGAAAAAAAAATGGACATTTCACCACAACAACGTACCAGCACATTGATCCGGGGTTGTCGCCGCAAAACTGAATGAATTGCTACCAATATATCTTGCGGGAACAAAATTAAGTGATGATCTTTGAGAGAGGCGCATTTTTCAGAGCTTGTTAATTACTATTTTATAGGGTTAAAAATGACAGAAGCATTGGGAAAAGTGTATATCCCTAAAAGGGGTCTATTTTGGGAAATAAAGGGTTTGTATTTGAAACATTCTGATGAGTCCTATCCACACAACTTTCTCTATCTGTTACATATACAAACTGTTCTTACAAACATTATTTCAAAAGACTATTCTTTTATCTAACATAATACTAATCGATATAAACATGAGCAGAATTGGTCTTATTACTTGCTTCCTTGTAAGTAGAAGAGAAATAAGGGAATACATTAGGCTAACGCTATGGTCAAATTCTCCAACAGTTTTTTGCTATGTGAAACAATTGAGATTTGGTTCGGTTTGCTTGGTCCCGTTGATAAAAGTTAGATGACTTAGAAATAAAAACAATAACAGGGAATATCTGAAACGGTCAACTATACAAGAAAAACATAAACTATGTGTTTTATCAGGATCTGCGTTTTCTGTCTAGTAAGTTTTTGTCATTTTCTTACGGTTTAGCCGTTATGCAAAATTCTGCAAAACTCTTCCACCATAAAGGGCCTTCAGAGGTTATTCCGAGACATTTCAATATATATTATTATTTGTTATACAAATATATTTAGTATACATTATATGAATCAAAATGGTTTCAGCTATGTTTGAAAAAAAAGCAAACAAATTTTCAAAATTTGTGGTGCGTGATTTTCTAGAAAATCTTTGTGTCGCATCCTTGGAAGATACTAAACATAACCACCAAGCTTGGTATTTACTCTTTCGTTTTTTATCTATGCCATCTATAAATGCACACAAACATTCACACATACACGGACCTTTTTCTAAAAACTCTTTCTAGAACTCAGGGGACCTCAAATCATACATTTACGGTGAAATTTTGACACAACCTTCTCTAGCTGCTATGAACAGTGTTAATTACAAACGGTTAGAGAAAGTAAATATCGGATGTATTCCATTCACATGACATTCCCTACAAACCATTGTTACAAAAAATTACTCCTTAATCTATATAGTGGTAATCGAGATAAACATTAGCAGAAATGGTTGTATTAATTTCTTATAAGTAGAAGGGAAATATGGTAATACACTAGGCTAAAGCGATAGTCAAATGTTTTAGAAAGCCAGTCTCTATGTGATACACTTTTAGTTCAGCTCGCTCTGCAAGGGCAAGAGTAAAACAAAAGAGAAATGAAACTAAATATGACTTCCCGTTTGAGAAAAGTTTAAATGATTAAAACTTTAAACCAATAACAAACAATGACTCAGAAACGGCTTAATCTACAAAAATATTGTGTGATATAAATTGTTTATTTTTACGAGATCCAAATTTTTTGGATTGCATTTTTGTCTTTTAAAAATATAAAAAATTCATCCAGAATAAGAGGTCTTCAAAGACTATTCCCATAAAATTCAAAAGATACATTTTATTTCTCATAAAAGCATATTAGATATATGCTATTTTACTCAAAATTCTTAGGGCTATTTTTAGGATTTTTTTTTAAAAATATTCCATGTAAAGAGTAGTTGTGTGGGGAATTTTCTTGATCATCTTCGAGTCCGTATCGCAACCTTGGAAAATATTGAACTTAAATATTGGTATTGTGAAAATATCGTCCATATGTGCGACCTCTCTCACATTCCACTTCCACTTCCGCATACCAGAACAAATGAGAGACATCGTAGAGAAACCAAACCTTGGTTAAGCCTGACCAGGAAGAGGACCGCTGCTGTAATCGGAACCTTCTGGAACGCCCTTCTCAGTTCTTCTCGAATGTTCGATTTCTAGAAGCTTCAAGGAAGCTCTGTGACGTCATTTTCTCACTATAAAACGAGGAAGAATTGCAGAGAGCTGAATTGTGAATTGAAGTGAGTAAGCGGAATGTTATTCGAAGAGGGACGCGAGCCATGGATAGCATGCATCCATAAATTGCCAAATATCTAACGTGGAGTGAAAATTTTGTAACAGTGATTTCCTTCATTGTTTCATCAACATACACTTGCGTTATTTGCCTATAAAATTTGACTGGCCGAACTCTTGTGTGCATTCAAAAACATCTGACGTGCTCCATACACATGACTGTCTCTACATTTCTGTAAAAAAATCTGATGTGTACCATTCACATGACTTTCTCTATATCCCTGCAACAAATTATTCTTAAAAAACTTATATTTCTATTAACTTCATGCTAATCAGTAAAACATTAGTAGAAATAGCCATATTACTTGCTTCCTTGTAAGTAGAGGTGAAATAAGGGAGTACCACAGGTTAAAGTCATAATCAAAAGCTGTTTGCTATGTCACAGAAGTTCCTTTGTTTGTATGGGCAGCAGTTTACAAATTCCTGTATGAGAAATGTATGTTTTTCATAGCAGAAACCAAAAATAAGGAATGTCACAAAAACGACGAACTCCATGAAAAAAATGTATATAACACAAATTGTGTGTTTTAACGTGCTCTACATTTCTCGTGTAGTAAGTTCTTGTCCATCTCTTACGGTTTAGCAGTTATTCAAAATTTAGTAAAATTCATCCAGAATAAACCACTCTTCAGAGGCTATTCTCAGAACATTCAAGATATACATTTTATTTGTCAGGTAAATATCTTTAATATACGAAGTTTAATCAAAATCATTAAAGCCATTTTTGAGAAAATCAAAATTTTCGAAAAAAGTTCCATGTAAAGGTAGTTGGGGGTGGGGGATTTTTCTCAAAATCTTCGTGTCGCATCCCTGGAAGATACTAAACTTAAATACCAAGTTTTGTATTTTACCTATTTTTCGTTTTTGAGTTATCGTGTCCACAGACACACGAACACACGAGCGCAAACACACACACACACACACACACACACACACAGACCTTTTTCCGAAAATGCTTTTTTTGTATACAGAGGGCCCTAAAACATATTTCCAGTGAAATCTCGGTATCGAATTTTTTGGTGGAGTGCAATACATTCTCTATACACTATGTACATAGTGCCTGAAGAAAAAGTAAAAAATCTGATGTGTACCATTCACATGACTTTCTCCATATCCCTGCAACAAACAATTCTTAAAAAGCTTATACTTCTACTTACTTTATGCTAATCAGAAAAAAATAGCAGAAATAGTCTTATTATTCGCTTCCTTGTAAGTAGAAGCGAAATAAGGGACTACCGTAGTTAAAGTGATGGTCAAAAGCTGGTTGCTATGTCAATGAATTTCCTTTGTTTATATTGATAGGAGTTGACAAGTTCCTGTATGAGAAAAGTATACGTTTTCCATAGCAGAAACCAAAAATAAGGAATGTCAAAAAAAACGACGAACTCCACGAAAAAAATGTATATAACATAAATTGTGTGTTTTAATGTGCTCAACATTTTTTTTGCAGTAAGTTTTTGTCCGTCTCTTATGGTTTAGCAGTTATTCAAAATTTAGTAAAATTCATCCCGAATAAACTACTCTTCAGAGGCTATTCCCAGAAAATTCAAGATATACATTTCATTTGTCAGGTAAATATGTTTAATATCCGAAATTTTAATCAAACTCTTTAGAGCCATTTTTGAGAAAATCAAAATTTTCGAAAAAAGTTCCATGTAAAGGGTAGTTGGGGGTGGGGGTATTTTTCCTCAAAATCTTCGTGTCGCATCCCTGGAAGATACTAAACTTAAATACCAAGTTTGGCGTTTTACCGACTTTTCGTTTTTGAGTTATCGTGTTCACAGACACACGGACACACACACACACACACACACGCACACACACTGACCTTTTTGTGAAAATGCTTTTTCTGGATATTGGTGACCCTAAAACATATATTTCCGGTGAAATCTCGGTATTGAATTTTTGGGTGGAGTGCAATACTTTCTCTATACACTATGTACATAATACGTATGGAGAAAGTAAAAACTATTGTTAATAAGCTTATTTTCCATTTCATGCTAAAACGTTAGCAGAAACGGTCTTATTACTTAGTTTCTTAAAAGAGAAGGGAAATATGGGAATACACAAAACTAAACTGACAGTCAATTGCTTTACAATGTGGTTGCTATGGGGTTGAAATCCGTTTCTTTACGTGGCCAGGAGTTAACAAGTTTGCGTATGAGAAACATTTTTTAGTTTTTTAAAACTGAAATCATTAACAAGGAATCTCTCGAAAGCGGCCAAGTCCACGAAAAGATGTATGTGACATAAATTGTGTTTCATCGATATCTACATTTTATGTGGAGTACGTTTTTGTCTATCCCTTACGGTTTACCAGTTATGCAAAATTCAATAAAACTCATTCAGAATTAAGAGCTCTTTAGAGGTTATTCCCAGAAAATCTAAGATATACACTTCGTTTGTTATAAAAGTATCTTAAACATACGGTATTTTAATAATAATCGTTAAAGCCATTTTTGAGAAAATCAAAATGTTTGAAAAATGTTCCACGTAAGGGGTAGTTGGAGATGGGGGGCATTTTCTTGAACATCTTCGTGTCGTATTCTTGGAAGATACTAAACTTAAAACACCAAATTTGGTATTTAACAGGCTTTTCGGCTTTTAGGTATGCTGCCCACAGACACACACACACACACACTCACACACACAGAGTGACATACACACATGGAAATTTTGCTAAAAATGCTTTCTTTTGGATTTAGGGCTCTCAAAGCATGTATTTCCGGTGAAATCTCGGTTTAGAATTTTTGGGTACAATATAACACCTTCTCTATACACTATGTACATAGTACTTGTAGAGAAATTAAAACGAATAAGTTCCTTTGCGGTAGAAAAGTATAACAACGTCATTGAAAAACTGGAAGCACGAGACAGGAAAGGTCTTGAAAGAATAGAAATTACATTGAGAAATAGAATGAGGTGCTGTAATTTTGTAAATGAAATTTTGTGTTGATATCTCTCGTTATTATTTAGTTATGCCAAATTGTTCTTTACTTTCTGGATGGTTCCCGAAATGTATAATCACTAGTGAATCGTGAGAATATAAGTTTTAATGGACAGGTAGAGTCAGGCTGAAAAATTCAATGCCGGCATGTTGCCATGGTACCTCAGTGGCAGAGCAACCGGCTAGAGATTGGGAGATTTGTGGTTCAAATCCCGGCTATGGCATTGACTTTTTCAGTCTGACTACCTATCCAACACACGGCTTGTGTGAAAAAAAACAACTATTCCATACAAATTGACCATAATAATTGGCCATACTATAAGCTGGGTCTAAAGTAGTTGCAGCATTGTAAGTCGCAATTGGGATTGTCATCTCAAAATTGAGAGATCACCTTGTGGTTATCGGGAAAACATACGAGTCGTTTGAGAAATTCAATGCTATTGCCATGGTAGCTCAGTGGCAGAGCAACCGGCTAGAGATCGGGAGATTCGTGGGTCAAATCCCGGCGGCATTGAATTTTTCAGTCTGATTCTACATATCCAACTCCTGTCCTACACACGGCTTGTGTGAAAAAATATAAGTTTTAATTACTTCCTTACCTGTCTTGTGTAATAATTTTTAAAATTCTCCAAAGAAACGAAAGCTATTGCGTTACGGTATAGTCTAAAATATGTAGAGAGTCGTTTAAAATGGCGGGTGACGACGCTGGTTGTTTCAGTTACTGTGTAATAAATGGAATAAAAAGGAAATATCAGTGAGAGTGTTTGGAAGACGTTTTGGGAACGAGAGTAAATGCTGTGCCAGGTGATGTCTCCTTTATGTGGTGGACAAAGGGGGAGGGGGTGGCTGAATATTCACGGAGGGAACAACGGCTTGGGATCATCCAATTTTCTTTGATGTTTCAACGCTTCAGGGGCTTCACGGCTTTTCAGTAAACAGCGCTTAATTTTTCACACGCTTGGGCCAACATTCGGTACTGTCCCCTTCAAAATGTTTTACCTATCTCAGTACTGAGCATACCTCACTTTAACCTAAATATCTTCCTTACAAAACAAACCTTATATGTTGCTTCACGTTGCTTTCTCTAGTTCATCCTTCATAGATAACACCGCAATCTGTGGCTCCTATTCTGAGATAGGCCGATTAGTCCAGATCTAGACTGTAAATAACGACACAAATTACATTTTTAGACAGTTGATGCTAAAAGTGGGTCTTTACCAGATGTCAGTAGTGCTAAAAGTAGAAAATTCTGTCACTCAGTAGTATAAAATTATAACACTCCAAATAGTCAACTTTGGTTTATGCGTCCACGGCCTCATTCAAGTAGGCTACGACTCTGGAAGCTCGTATCGATCCATAAAATAGCGGAAAAAATTTAAATTGCATTTTATTTATGGACGCTCTTTAACTGCTGTGGTCCTCAGCGTCCCATTCTATACTGGGCGTGAAAGACTGCTTAATTTTCCTCAGTGGCCTCTTTTATCAGGCTTGAGGTTCTTTTACGTGCCCTAAATCTTCCGAAACGGGACCCACGGCTTTACTTTCCTTCCGAAGGAAGCCCAAAAAAAAATCCACCATCCTCCGCCGGGTTTGAACCCACGACCTTGGGTGTTGAAGTTAGCATGGTAACCATTACACCACGGAGGGCGACTAAAATGGCGGATGATTTGAGTGTCATGACTACTGCTGAACCAGACGCAATTATGTAAGCAGTGGAAAGAACAAAATTAGAACTGCTATCAAAAAAGTCAAGAAATCAGTATGACATAGGTTTATCATTTTCACTGCCTCCGTTGTAAGGAATGTTTTCGTTCTGTACATGTTGTCAGCACTGATGCTGCGGAAGGCAACAACTGAAGAGTGCAGACCATTAAGCATGAACTCCGTGAAATAAGTAAAACAATATATTTATAATTATAATATGTCTATAAATATTGCAAATTGTCTAAAAAAATCTGATGTGTTCCATTCACATGACTTTCTATACATCTCTGCAACAATATGTAGTTAAAAAGCTTATGCTTCTATTTACTTCATGCTAATTAGCATAAATAATCTTATTACTTGCTTCCTTGTAAGTAGAAGCGAAATGAGGGAGTTCCATAGGTTAAAATGATAGCCAAAAGCTGGTTGCTATGTAACTGAAGTTCTTTTGCTTGTATGGACAGGAGTTAAGAAATTCCTGTATGAGTTTTTCAAAGCTAAATCGAAAAACCAGGACTATCTTAAAAATGATCAACTCCACGAAAAAAATGTATATGACATAAATTGTGTGTTTTATTGTGAGCTACATTTTTTGTGTAGTACGCTTTCCCCCATCTATTACAGTTTAACAGTTATGCACAATTCCGTAAAATTCATGCAGAATAAAGTAGTCTTCAGGGGCTATTCCCAGAAAATTCAAGATATACATTTTATTTGTCAGGTAAGTATATTTAATACACGATATTTTAATCAAAATCGTTAGAGCCATTTTTAAGAAAATAAAAAATTTCAATTTCTTTCCATGTAAAGGGTAGTTTAGGGTGGGGGCATTTTCTTGAAAATCGTCGTGTAGCATCCTTGGAAGACACCAAACTTAAATACAAAGTTTGGGCTTTAACGATCTTTTCGTTTTTGAGCATATACACAGACAGACAGACAGACAGACACATACATGGACATTTTTCTATAAATGTATTTTTTACATTCAGGGAGTCTCAAAACATGTATTTCCGGTGAAAGCTCGGTATCGAAATTTTTGGTGCAATACAATACCTTCTCTATACACTATGTACATAGTTCGTATAGAGGAAGTAAAAAAAAAATCTGATGTGTACCATTCACATGACTTTCTCTATATCTCTGTAACAAATTATTGTTAATAAACTTATTCATTTATTTAATTCATGCTAATCGAGAAAAATTAGCAGAAATAGTCTCATTTCTTGCTTTATTGCAAGTAGACACGAAATAAGGGAGTACCATAGGTTATAGTGAAAGCCAAAAGCTGGTTGCTATGTGACTGACATTCCTTTGTTTATATGGATAAGAGTTGGCAAATTCCTGTATGAGAAAAATATGTTTTTCAAAGCTGAAACCAAAAACCAAAAACGACCAACTGCACGAAAAAAATGTATATATCATAAATTGTGTGTTTTAACGTGCACTACATTTTCTGTGTTAAGTTTTTGTCCATCTCTTACGGTTCAGAAGTTATGCAAAATTCATCTAGAATAAAGTAGTCTTCAGAGGCTAATCCCAGAAAATTCAAGATATACATTTTATTTGTCAGGTAAATATCTTTAATATACGATATTTTAATCAAAATAGTTAGGGTCATTTTTTAGAAAATGAAAATTTTCGAAAAAATATCCATGTAAAGGGTAGTTTGGGGGGGGGGGTTCTTGAAAATTTTCGTGTCGGATCCTTGGAGGATACCAAACGTAAATAACAACGGACTTTTCGTTTTTGAGCTGTGCTGCCCACAGCCACACACACATACAGACAGTCAAACAGACAGACACACACGGACATTTTTCTAAAAATGCTTTTTATTGGATTCAGGAGGTCTCAAAACATGTATTTCCGGTGAAATCTCGGTATATACTTTTTGGATGCATTACAGTACCTTCTCTATACACTGTGTACATAGTACGTATAGAGAAAGTAATAGTGTATGATATACGTGTTAAAATTGTTTTATGTTGTTGATACTTCCTGTTCAGAATATAAAACACCAACTTTTACCACTTGTATCATTAATAACTATTATTTGTTACTCTTGATGATTATTAATTCTTTTATTTGTAAATATTAACTCTAATATGACATTTTTCAAAGGGAACAATTTTGCATAATTTACAATTACATGTATGTTCTAATGCAAGTTTACAAGTAGGTACTGTGTACCATTGTTAGAAGATACTGAACTTAATTTGAAGCTTGATATTTAACTGACTTCAGTTTTTGAGTTATGTTATTCACACATACACGTACGCATGGACACACAGACTATTTTAAAATGATTTTTCTTTTATAGGTTGCTGGAGAACCGAAAATATGTATTTGTTGTGAAATCCTGGTGTCCAATTTTTGGAAGGAGTGCCATACTTTCTCTGAGAGCTTGAATTAGTTATTCTAAAGTAGTTAACTTTTTGATTACAAATCAAATGTACGTGGGACACTGAACAAATCTTTGGAAAACGATAGAAAAACAAATTATTTTTTGTACTTTTTTTTTATTTTTAACATAATCTCCTTTTAGGTCGATACAGCGTTTCTCTGTTTTAAGCCTTCCAAAATGTAGCCTTTCGGAAGGTACCCAGAATAGGCATCTTATCTTGAATCGTTTGCCGCTGAGATATTTTTTCAAGTTTGGAAATAAAAAAGTCACTGAGGACCAAATCTGGCGAATACGGCGAATGCTCTAGCAATTGGAACCTTAATTCTACATCAAAACTACGCAGGTGTGAACCCTTGCATTGTCTTGGTGGAAGAGAATTTTTTCTTTGTAGCAATGTAGATGATTCCAAATGCATCCCAAAAAGTCATCCATCTTTGCTCTTTTCGGTGCCGGTTCGACTTTAAAAACCCGCTGTTTCGACTGTACTTTTTTTCTCTGGAGTGTAGTAGTGTATCCATGTATCATCCACAGTTATATCGATGAAGAAAATCGTCAGGATTGTGACGGAAAAGTGCCAAACCAACTTCCAAATCGATCACACGATTGCATTTATTCTCCATACATGCGGCAGCCATCTTGTCGAGACCTTTGTCAGACCTAATTTTTTGTGCAAAACTGAGAACACTACACCTTGTGATATTTGTTTGTGGCTTCTACTGTTTCGCGAACTTTGATTCATCGAGGACTCAAAACCATATCCTGGGTTTTGTCAATCATTTCGGAGGAAATCCCTTTTACTGGATCTCCGGAACGATGTTCATCATTTGTGGATGTACGGCCATGTTTAAATTCATTTATCCAATTTAAAATTGTTGTAAACGCAGTAACAGATGTGCCATGAACTTCATCCAACTCCGCTTTTATCTCTTTCGGTGTTAAGTGTTTCAAACAGGTGAACTGGTTTTATTCAATTTTTCTAAGGAAGCACAATATTGTTGATTCATCGCCTATGGCAACGAAATCTGAAATTTTAACAGCTATCTAGTAAGAAACGACGGTTACTAAATACAAACTTTTTTTCGATGCTACGAAAAGTACTTATTGAACGCGCCTAGTACTTATTATACTATGTGCTAGATAGAGAAAATAACAATTCCAGGAACTAGAATGAAATCATGATGAATTAAGCCGTGGACTCACATTTTTTCACGGTTTACATTAGTGATAAAGCGCAATTAAATTGGACCAAAACAATATATTGAGTCAATTATAGAGGGCATGGCCATGTATTGACGATAACCTCTACGCTCACTTGATGTTTGTGTATTGAATGACAAAGTGGCTTGTTTGCGTGTGGGTGTTTGTAATATTTTTGCGGAATTTCTATAGTTTACGTTTTAATATGAAATACAGTATTATGAGAATTGGTACCATAACGTAGCATAAACATTTTTACTTGAATTCTCGTTTGCCTTTGTTTTATAATTTAATTTAGCTTTTTGCACATGCCGCAGTGCGTGTCTTTGTATGCCTTTGTGTAATTTGGGGGCAGGGCACGTGAGCTTTTTGTTTCGACATGTATGACCCTCTACTAGCTTCGTTATTTTTATTTCCATTTCAATTTTGTTTTGTCTTTAATTCCTCGTGTAAATATTTTGTTAATTTGGCAATCGACTGCTTTTTGTTTCAAAGGGTGGACAATTTCACAATCATTTCTTTTAAAGGTGGTTTTTGTACATTTCATTTGGTGGAAAGCAACTCTTATTTAAAACAATCTGATATGTTTCAATCACATGACTTTCTCAACCAATTCCGCGACAAAATATTGTTACAAAATCTTATTCTTTTCTCTATATTTCGTACTAATAAACGTAAACATTAAGGCGATGTATCTGTAAAATTTAACCAAAACTGAAACATTAAAAAAAAAAAAGAATCTTATGTGCTTCATTCACACGAATTACTCTACATCTCTGTAACAAATTATTATGACTGCCTCCATGGTCGAGTGATCAGCGAGCTGACTTCTCACCCGGAGGTCCTGGGTTTTATTCCTGGCTGGGGCGGGGAATTTTTCTTTAACCAGAATTATTCCCTATCCCCCACAGAGTCTGGGAGTATGTATGTGAGAGTGAATGTGTGCGTGTTTTAGGAAATAAAATAGTTTAAACCCAACGTAAACCTACAGACGAGTTGTTTCTATTTCGAAGCCCCCGATATGATCTTAAATGTTAAAGGGAGCTATATAAATGAAAAAAATATATTAAAAGGCTTACTTTTCGATCTACTGCTTACTAATTGAGATAAACATTAGCAGAAACGTTCTTATTACTTGCTTCCTTGTAAGCAGAAGGAAAATAAGGGAGTACACGAGTCTAAAGCGATAGTGAAATCCTATATAAGCTGGTTGCCATGTGGTTGAAACTAGTTTCCTTGCATGCCAAGAGTTTACAAATTCCTACATTAGAAAAGTTAAAGGATCTTAACATTAAAACCAATAAAAGTAGTGTCTCAGGTCAATTCCACGAAAAAAAAAATGAATAGAACATAAATTATGTTTTAACGACAATCTGGTTTGTGCGCCCGGTCCGAGCGGACGCTACCAGGAAGCTCTAGTGTTGTTTACAAGTGGAGGTGCAGTGACAGCGAGGGACTTACCGCGCTTTGTCTACAACCCTTTGTCAATACTTTTGTGTTATATTTGTGTGTTACAGAGTACTTTCTCTGTGAAAAATGGAAATCTACGCCAGGAAGAATACAATTAGAGTTAAATTTGCGTTAAATGCAACGAGACCGACAGCTTATGAGGTACATGACTTTATTGCTGATACCTTACGGTTAAATGCGGAACAAGTGGACGCCATTCAGTTAAAACTGATATCAGCCCTCCTGTTAGAGAAGACTTTAAATACCTTCTCGGACGAAACGAATTTCGCCTACATGAATGGGCAAATAACTAAAGTAATACTTGACCACGCGACCGGTGCGTGTTTTTGACGTTCCACCTGAACTTCCGAATGAGGTATTAAAGCAAACACTGCAACGTTATGGGACAGTGTATGATGTCCGAAAAGAACAATGGGGCCGTCATTATCGTGTTCCAGTGTTTAACGGTATACGTACGGTTAAAATGCAACTGAAGACGACTATTCCTAGCTTTCTTGTCATTGGCAGCTATAGATTATCCGTGTCTTATGCTGGACAGCCACGCTCATGTTATGTCTGTAATAGTGTGGAACATCTGAAGGAAGTCTGCCCTCACCGCTCCACTAATGTGCGCCCGGTGACTGTTGGACATCGGAACGACTTGGCACCCGTTTCTCTGGTAACTGACCAGCAGAATGACAGTTTCCCACCTTTGAATGTCCGTGTACAGCCTTCCGTGTCAACTGAACCTCAGCAGCATGGTGCGACCCAGGATGAGTCCATGCATGAGCAGCATAGGGAGTATGCAACTGTGCTCCGCGAAGTCGCGGGTAAACGCGGTTTTCCGCCCACCTCCGAGGGGATAGAGCAGGTCGGTTCTGATCCACTAGTTGTTGATGTAGCTGCAGGGGTAGAGAAACGGCCGACTGGACAACAGAGTGGTAAGTGCGCAAAGCTCCGCAAAACGAGTGGTGCAAAATTGTCCAGGAGCAGCCAGCTGGAAACTGAGCAAGACATGGAGGCAGAACAGCAGTACACTATTCCGGCAGAACAGCCTCAACAACAGCAAATGACGCCAGTGGCATCGACTTTTTTGAGCGAGCCGCAGACGGCAGTGTCATCTACGTCGCTTAGCATGGAGGAAACAGCAAGCAGGTCGTCATGCGATTCCCCGGATGCTGGAAGGGACGCAGGGAGTTCTAACTGTGGTGATGGTGGAGGGCTGGCACCAGGGCAGCGGAAATTACTGTTGAGGCCCGCTCTGGGGCCAGTTGTCCCAACGTACCTCCTGATATCCGAGACACAGTTTCACCTGCAGGACAGGGGTCTTGTTCTGTACGAGACCCTAGGCTCAAAGTTCGCGAACTGCAACACAGCCACTCCGGTGGCAGCCAGTCTACTCCCATGGAGAACGCAGTTCTACATCCAGCAGTGGCGACCGGTGGGAACCAACCCTCTCGTTCCGCCCCGGTAAAGATAGATATGGACCCGTTACTTCTTCCTCCGCTTGGAGGGGACAGAAGGAGTTCTTCTTATGAACCGAGGATTCGCGGACATATTGCAACACAGATCTCTTCAGATGGAGAAAGTGACACCAGCCAGTAATGTTTGTAATATTGATAGCAGGTATTTGATGGTGCTGTCCTTGCTGGTACTGTCCTTGTGCTCGTGCCATCTTAGCATGATTTATCTGCAATCAATAGCGACTTTGAATGTGAACGGTTGTCGCAATCTTGTGACACAGAAACTGCTCAACACCTTCCTCGGAGTGAATAACATTGATATCTGTTTTCTGCAAGAAGTGAACACTTATAATTTGGATACTCTTTATGGTTATAACTATAAAGTCCATCTGGGATCAGACGGAAGGGGCACGGCCATTGCCTATCGGGAAGGTCTTCAATTACAGAACTTTCAAATGGACCCCTCGGGGAGGATCATCTCTGCGACCTTAGATGATACTGCGTTAGTGAATATATACGCTCCTGCAGGTACCCAACATCGACAGGAACGAGAGGGGTTGTTTCAGAATGATTTAATTCCACATTTACAGCATGCTAAGGAATGCTTCTTCGCAGGTGATTTTAATTGTACGCTGCATGCTAAGGACCAAAAAGGTGCGCCCAACTTCAGCACTATGTTACATCAGCTAGTGACCCAGCTCCAGCTTCAGGATGCCTGGGAAATAAAGTATGGCGCTGCTGTAACATTTACCCTTCTTCGTCACACCTCCGCATCTCGATTAGATCATATATATGTTTCTCCAGGGATATATACTGTTGTACACCGCATTTGCGTTATTCCGTTGGCGTTTAGCGACCATCATGCCGTCATCTGTGAACTCCAGGTTCAGCAACTCAGCATTCGGCAGGCCGGCCGAGGTTACTGGAAGATTAATAACGTCATTTTAGAGGATACAGAAGTCCTGGAGCAATTTAAAGTTAAATGGAACCAGCTACAAACCTCCTTCAGAACCGCACCCCGGAAGAGTGTTTGGTGGACGGAAATTGCAAAACCGGCGATCCGCTCGTTTTTTAAATACTGGAGTATTTTGCGGGCACGGGCGAAAAAGGAATTGCTGCTTTTTATAACGAGGCCCTGGAGGACCTGTGTGCGAAGCAACGAGAGGGCTGTGATGTGACGGCAGCGATCAAACGACTGAAAGAGATTATTAAGATGAAGCAATTACAGCACCTAGATGGCCATAAAGTCCGAGCTAAGGCCCGGCACATACACGATGAGGAACGGCATTCATTTTATTATTTTGCTAAAGAAAGGAAGGAGGGGCGTGCAAAAGAAGTCCTTCAGAATGTTGTCACTGGAGCCCCATGCTCTGGGACCAGAGCCATTCTTCAACTTATTGCGGATCATTTCCAAGATATGTTTCACGAGGAACCAGCACATGGCACATCGCATGTGTATGCTGATCGTCAGCTGTTTAAAACTGACGTCTCGCAAGACACCTCTGAAATGCTAACCAGCCCTATCACCGAACGTGAAGTGTTAGATGCTCTTCTCCAGGCGAGTCAACACACGTCTCCGGGTCCTGATGGACTGTCCTATGAATTTTATAGGACGTGTTGGCCAATCTTAAAGCACGCAATCATGTCAATCTTTGTGGAATTGTGGGACACAGCTTGTTTTCCCGACACATTTGCGGATGGCATTATAGTATTACTCCCAAAGGCAGCTCGGGCAACCACAATGAATGATTATCGTCCAATAACATTGCTCAATGCGGACTATAAATTATTCGCTAAAGTCTTGGCTAACCGACTGAAAGGTGCTTATGCTGAAATATTAAATTACAATCAGGCGGCAATGTCACAGAAAAATATCATTGCTACGTTAGCGGAACTTCGGGATGTGCTAATGCAGCTCCGAAAGGAACATCAAGTAGCAGCTTTGATCAGTCTCGATTTCCAAAAAGCTTTCGATAGAGTGCGCCATCAATATTTATGGAAATGCTTGGAAGCAGCACATTTTCCTGTGCAGACGGTTCAACTGATTCAAGGTCTTTACAGAACAGCGAAGTATAGGGTGTTGTGGAACGGATGGCTCTCCATCCCGATTCTAATCAGCCGGTCAGTGCGTCAGGGGTGCCCTTTATCTATGGGACTGTTTTGCCTGTCATTAAATCCTTTACTCCAGATTCTTCAAGACACCCTCCAAGGAGTTACTGTGTATAATGAGCGCTTCACTGTCACCGCCTATGCTGACGATGTGACAATTGTGGCTGCTGATAACCTAGATATGACAGCATTACAGCATGGGCTGGAGGTGTATAGGGGATTGTCAGGTGCAGCGTTAAATGTGGCCAAATCGGAGATATTGGTAGTCGGAAACTGGCCGGAGCCGCTTAATCCGTTGGGCATGAAACTTGTTTCCACTACACGAATCCTGGGTGTCTCCTTCATGGAAAATGTGGACGACACCATTACTCTTAACTGGAGGGATAAAATCAACCACCTACGATATTCCTTATCCATTGAGCGGACTCGAAATTTGAATTTGCTGCAGCGCATCTGGTATATTCATACCTATGGTCTCAGTCAAATTTGGTATTTAGCACAGCTTCTGCCGATTACAAAACATGACGCACAGAGAATTGAGCAGATTATCGGTTATTTCTTATGGACTGGTAAAGCATACAGGGTGAACAGACCTCAACTACGCTTGCCACGTTCCCATGGTGGCTGTGGATTATGGACGTCACAAAGAAATGTTTGGCATTATTGGGGAAAACTGCCATCCGATCACTCAGTGGTAATGGTTCAGAAATCGATAGAACGTTCTGGGAGGAGCAATTGCAGGATCCTTATACGGTACGTTCCGGCTTTAAACCTATCGTCACACATTTGAAGCGCCTTCTGGACACATGCACGGAGATCACAGCATTTAAGCAAACCCGGAACCACTACCGTCTATTGACTGCCGCTCCGCTTGCTCCTAGGATTGAAGAGAAACATGCTCGGAGATGGAACATTATTTGGCAGAATGTCTTCTGTAAACATATTTCAACTGATTGGCAAGAGACGGCTTATGAAGTGTTAAATGAGACCATACCGACAGCAGAAAAACTCTGGCGACATGGGCGAGTACAATCTAACCTCTGTGCACTCTGCTCCAACGTTGATACTTTGGAGCATCGCCTTATATCGTGTCGGCAGGTTGCTGGCATTTGGTTGGTGCTTAATAGCTATCTAACCAAATGGTGCCAGCCGGAGACCCCGCCGTGCTTGGAGAAACTCTGGCGCCTGGTATTTCATTTCCCGAATACCTACCTTCAACGTAGTGTGATTTGGTTGGTAGCGGGAACACTCCGTTGGATTTTGAAACAGAATATCGACACTGTGGCAAAGAGGGAAGACTGGTTCGGCTTCCTGATACAAGAACGATGGAAAGTGATGAAGTCCGGATTTATCGGCGATATGCAGCCATTTATCACCATGTTTGAGGTTACCACCTAATATTGTTAGTCCCTCGGTGGACTATCACCTTCATACTAAGAAGCACTGACAATGTTGTTAGGTTCAGCTTCCCGCTTCTGTGATTAAAAAAAACTATTATGGTCAACTAGTATTATAAAAAAAAAAACAAAAAAAAAACAACATGACAAGGTAGCATTTCGACTCCCCTTAAGATAAAAAAAAAATCGTAATAGATAGACAATGAAGAATTTTCGAAAAATTTGGTATCTAACCAACTTATCGCTTTTGAACTAAAAAAAAAAGAAAAAAAAAGCCCAAGTAATGCATTTTTTGTTTGTTTTTGAGAATCTAAAAGAATGCTACAATAAATATGAGTTTTGTCCTCAGAGGATTTACAACATGGATGAGTCGGGGATTTCAGCAGTTCCCAATAAAACACCAAAGGTGTATAGCCCAAAAGGGGAAGAAAAAAAAAAGATGTTTGTTAATATATATCACGATCTCGATATCCTAATCAGTAAGAATAGTTTTCTTGTAGAAGATTTAAAAAAAAAAAAACAAAAAAAAAACGTGGACTACAGATGTTGTATAGTAAGGTTTTGTCTATCTCTAACGGTTTACTATTTATGCAGAACTCATTCTGTTTAAAAAGGTCTTCAGTGGCTATTTCCGGAAAATTCAATATGTGAGTGTAAATAAATACCTTTAATGTACGGCATTATAATCAAAATCGTTTTTGCCATTTTTGAGAAAATCAAAATTCTCGAAATGTTTTCCATATAAAGGGTATTTTGGGGAGGGGGAATTTTTCTCAAAATCTTCGTGCCGGATTCTTGAAAGATTATAAACACCAACGTACAGGAATGGACCGTTTTCTAAATATGCTTCTTTTTTATTAGATACAGGAGATCCTAAAACGGGCATTTCAGGTGAAATCCCGAATTCGACTTTTTTGAGTGGAATAGTACCTTCTCTATCCACTATGTACTTAACATAGTACGCGTAGAGAAAGTAAATTTATATACATCTTAATAAAATATTAATTGTAAACAGAAAATATATACTTTTTTCCCGCTTGGTGCATTTTAGCTATCATTTAATTGAAGCTATAAATAGGCAGGCGGATGTTTTTAAATAGACATGCCCAACTTTAAAAAAAAAAAATCATGTTTTTTCAAAGCTTTAAAGATTCAAAAGTCTCCACTCGATAACTTTCTTTACTGAGTTTTTTGTTTCAAAATTTATACTGCCTCTCAAAACAAATAGCTTATGTGTTAAACTTACATAGCCTTTCATAGCTGCTTTACAAACAAACTTCTTACAAAAGATTATTCCTTTCTCTACACCATGCTAAACATTAAACATTAGGAGAATCTTCTTATTACTTACTTCCTTATAAGCAGAAGGGAACTAAACGTCTGCGCAATGCTGAAGTGTTAGTTTGAAATCTAAACTTAAACTGAAATCTATAGCAAGGAATATTTCGAAAACGGCCAAATCCACGTAAAAAATGTATATGACATAAATTGTGTGCTTTATCGTGATCTACATTTTTTGTGGAGTAAAGTTTTGTCTATTTCTTACGGTTTACCAGTTATATAAAATACAATATAAATCAATCAAAATAGAAAGGTCTTTAGAGGAATTCAGGATATATATTTTATATATATTATATTTTATTTGGCATGTAAATATCTTAAATATAAGACATTTTAATCAAAACCGAAAGAGCCATTTTGGAATAAATCAAAATTTTGGAATTTTGAATTTCTCAATTTTGAATTTTAATAAAAGAATTAAAGTCATTTAACAGATTTGAGCGATTTTGATTAAAATGCCCTGCATTACAGATATATATGCCATTCAAAATGCGATTCTTGAAATTTCTGGGAATACCCTTTGAAGTCCTCTCATTGTGAATGACTTGTGCATAACTGGTTAACTATGAGAGATAGCGAAAAAGTTATTACACAAAAATGTAGATCTCGTTAAAACGAAGCATTTATGTTATATGCATATTTTTTGTAAAGCTATGTAATATTACCTGTTATTGGCTTTAATTTTAAAGTATATAAACGTTTCTCGCACAGAAAATGCACTTACGTTTCATATCTCTTTTGGTACATGGAAATAGAACCGATGTTCAGTGACAAACGCATAGCAATTTTAAAAGAGTTGATTTGCTTTAGCTTAGTGTGTTCCCTCATTTTCTTGCAGATGGAGGATGTTAAGAAAGAATTATTTCCGGAAGTATACTTAGCTTGAAACAGACGGAGGACAGCATGCTGGGAGTTGATTCTAAATAGCCAAAACTGATCAAGCTTGGACGCATACTTACTGGAAGGGCGTGCACTAAGAGATAAGATATTTGTGTAAATATTGTATTAACATATTGAGTTATGATATTGTGTTTACGTGAGTGTATGTGTGTGATATAGAGTATTATTTCTTTGATTGATCTGTTATGTTGTTGAAGCGCGCGCGCGCCCGTGCGTGTGTGTGTGTGTGTGTGTGTGTGTGTGTGTGTGTGTGTGTGTGTGTGTGTGTGTGTGTGTGTGTGTGTAAAAGAGGGTTAGGTAATATTTTAAATTCTACTATTTTTGAGAGCATGTATGGTCACCCGACCCATGGGAGTGTGCGGCCCAATTGCACCATTATGAACTAAATAAATACTACTGCTAACACTAAAAATAGTAATAATAATAATTTAAAT
The DNA here is from genome assembly GCA_030762935.1 of Hymenopus coronatus. Taxonomy (NCBI): domain Eukaryota; kingdom Metazoa; phylum Arthropoda; class Insecta; order Mantodea; family Hymenopodidae; genus Hymenopus; species Hymenopus coronatus. Next base: position 111,577,360 of record CM060886.1, on the reverse strand, counting down.
CATTATCACCATTATAATAATAATCATTATCAGCATTATAATAGCAATAATCATCACCATAATAATCATTATCAGCATTATAATAATAATCATCATCAGCATTATAATAATAATCATCATCACCATTATTATAATAATAATCATTACCAGCATTATAACAATAATCATTATCAGCATTATAACAATAATCATTATCAGCATTATAATAATCATTATCAGCATTATAACAATAATCATTATCAGCATTATAATAATAATCATTATCAGCATTATAATAACAATAATCATCACCATAATAATCATTATCAGCATTATAATAATAATCATTATCAGCATTATAATAACAATAATCATCACCATAATAATCATTATCAGCATTATAATAATAATCATTATCAGCATTATAATAATAATCATTACCAGCATTATAACAATAATCATTATCAGCATTATAACAATAATCATTATCAGCATTATAATAATAATCATTACCAGCATTATAACAATAATCATTATCAGCATTATAACAATAATCATTATCAGCATTATAATAATAATCATTATCAGCATTATAACAATAATCATTATGAGCATTATAATAATAATCATTATCAGCATTATAATAACAATAATCATTACCAGCATTATAACAATAATCATTATCAGCATTATAACAATAATCATTATCAGCATTATAATAATAATCATTATCAGCATTATAATAATAATCATTATCAGCATTATAACAATAATCATTACCAGCATTATAACAATAATCATTATCAACATTATAATAATAATCATTATCAGCATTATAATAACAATAATCATTACCATAATAATCATTATCAGCATTATAATAACAATAATCATCACCATAATAATCATTATCAGCATTATAATAATAATCATTATCAGCATTATAATAACAATAATCATCAACATAATAATCATTATCAGCATTATAATAATCATTATCAGCATTATAATAACAATAATCATCACCATAATAATCATTATCAGCATTATAATAATAATCATTATCAGCATTATAATAACAATAATCATCACCATAATAATCATTATCAGCATTATAATAACAATAATCATCACCATTATAACAATAATCATTATCAGCATTATAACAATAATCATTATCAGCATTATAACAATAATCATTATCAGCATTATAACAATAATCATTATCAGCATTATAACAATAATCATTATCAGAATTATAACAATAATCATTATCAGCATTATAACAATAATCATTATCAGCATTATAACAATAATCATTATCAGCATTATAATAATCATTATCAGCATTATAACAATAATCATTATCAACATTATAATAATAATCATTATCAGCATTATAATAATAATCATTATCAGCTTTATAACAATAATCATTATCAGCATTATAACAATAATCATTATCAACATTATAAGAATAATCATTATCAGCATTATAATAATAATCATTATCAGCATTATAACAATAATCATTACCAGCATTATAATAATAATCATTATCACCATTATAATAATAAGCATTATCAACATTATAACAATAATCATTATCAGCATTATAATAATAATCATTATCAGCATTATAACAATAATCATTACCAGCATTATAATAATAATCATTATCAACATTATAACAATAATCATTATCAACATTATAACAATAATCATTATCAACATTATAACAATAATCATTATCAGCATTATAACAATAATCATTACCAGCATTATAACAATAATCATTATCAGCATTATAACAATAATCATTATCAACATTATAACAATAATCATTATCAGCATTATAATAATAATCATTATCATCATTATAACAATAATCATTATCAGCATTATAATAATAATCATTATCACCATTATAATAATAATCATTATCACCATTATAATAAGCATTATCACCATTATAATAATCAGTATCACCATTATAATAATCATTATCAGCATTATAATAATAATCATTATCACCATTATAATAATCATTATCAGCATTATAATAATAATCATTATCACCATTATAATAATCATTATCAGCATTATAATAATAATCATTATCACCATTATAATAATAATCATTATCACCATTATAATAATAATCAGTATCACCATTATAATAATCATTATCAGCATTATTATAATAATCATTATCAGCATTATAACAATAATCATTATCAGCATTATAATAATAATCATTACCAGCATTATAATAATAATCATTATCAGCATTATAATAATAATCATTATCAGCATTATAATAATAATCATCATCAGCATTACAATAATAATCATTATCAGCATTATAATAATAATCATCATCAGCATTATAATAATAATCAGTATCAGCATTATAATAATAATCATCATCACCATTATAATAATAATCATTATCACCATTATAATAATCATCATCAGCATTATAATAATAATCATTATCAGCATTATAATAATAATCATCATCAGCATTATAATAATCATTATCAGCATTATAATAATAATCATTATCAGCATTATAACAATAATCATTACCAGCATTATAATAATAATCATTATCACCATTATAACAATAATCATTACCAGCATTATAATAATTATCATTATCACCATTATAATAATAATCATTATCACCATTATAATAATCATTATCAGCATTATAATAATAATCATTATCACCATTATAATAATAATCATCAGCATTATAATAATAATCATTATCAGCATTATAACAATAATCATTACCAGCATTATAATAATAATCATTATCAGCATTATAATAATAATCATTACCAGCATTATAATAATCATTCTCAGCATTATAATAATAATCATCAGCAGCATTATAATAATAATCATTATCAGCATTATAATAATAATCATTATCAGCATTATAACAATAATCATTACCAGCATTATAATAATAATCATTCTCAGCATTATAACAATAATCATTACCAGCATTATAATAATAATCATTCTCAGCATTATAACAATAATCATTACCAGCATTATAATAATAATCATTATCACCATTATAATAATAATCATTATCACCATTATAATAATCATTATCAGCATTATAATAATAATCATTATCAGCATTATAATAATAATCATTATCACCATTATAATAATAATCATCAGCATTATAATAATAATCATTATCAGCATTATAACAATAATCATTACCAGCATTATAATAATAATCATTATCAGCATTATAATAATAATCATTACCAGCATTATAATAATAATCATTCTCAGCATTATAATAATAATCATCAGCAGCATTATAATAATAATCATTATCAGCATTATAATAATAATCATTATCAGCATTATAACAATAATCATTACCAGCATTATAATAATAATCATTCTCAGCATTATAACAATAATCATTATCAGCATTATAATAATAATCATTATCAGCATTATAACAATAATCATTACCAGCATTATAATAATAATCATTATCAGCATTATAATAATAATCATTACCAGCATTATAATAATAATCATTCTCAGCATTATAATAATAATCATCAGCAGCATTATAATAATAATCATTATCAGCATTATAATAATAATCATTATCAGCATTATAACAATAATCATTACCAGCATTATAATAATAATCATTCTCAGCATTATAACAATAATCATTATCAGCATTATAATAATAATCATTATCACCATTATAATAATCGTTATAATAAATAATAATAATAATAATAATAATAATAATAATAATAATAAGGAACTAAGTCATAATACCATTTGTGATAATGTTTATCTTGATTAGCATGCTTTAGATGAAGGATTAATCTTTTCTAAGAATATTTTGTGTGCAGATCAGATAGAAAAGTCATGTAAATAGAACACAGCAGATTTTTCGAAGTTGTTTTTCATTCAGGGACTCTCCAAACTTGTATTTCCCGTGAAACACCGCTATCGAATCTTTTGTGGAATACTATACTTCCCCTACTGACAATATGGAGTGGAGAAAGTAAAATAAGGTTCATAAATAGTTTGTAGAAGCTATACACAAATAAACAATAGTAGGCAGAGAAAATCATATGAGTGTAATACATCACATTTGTTTTACCATCTCTTCCTTCTTTTAGTGCGCGGCAGTTTATACATCTTTCCCCTCTCTCCCCCTTCAGAAAGAGAGGTGGAGTTTGGATTTTGCTCAAAGATTTCCCTAAACAACAAACTACTCCTGGAATCCACTTGTAAGCCAAACTTTTTTCTCTTGTCTCGTGTATGTTGAAGTTGCGCCCTCTGAGAATGTTACACACCACCCCGGGGCAGCTGGATATCGGGGGGAGGTCTCCAAATCTGAGAATCGATGCCAACCAATTCTTACTTTCTCTACACGTACAATTTACATAGTTTATGGAGAAGCTATTGTATTGCATCTAAAAATTCGATGTCGAGATTTCACCGGAAAGATATGTTTTGGGACCCCCTGAGTCCGAAAAGAAGTTTTTTTTAGGAAAATTTCTGTGTGTGTGTGTGTGTGTCTGTGGACACCATAGCTCAAAAACCAAAAGACCGTTTAATACCAAACTTGGTATTTAAGTTTAGTATCTTCCAAGATACTAGAAACCCCCACCCCAAACTATGTTTTACATGGAACAATTTTTGAAAATATTGTTTTTCTCAAAAATATCTCTAACAATTTTGATTAAAATGCAGTATATTAAAGATATTTACATCATAAATAAAATGTATATTTTGAATTTTCTGGGAATAGCCCCTGAAGACGCCTTTATTCTGGATGAGTTTTGAATAGCGGTCAAACTGTAAGAGATAGACAAAAACTTACCACACAAAAAATTTAGATCTCTTAAAACACATAATTTATATCCTATAGTTTTTTATGTAGAGCTGATTGTTTTTGAGATATTCCTTATTATTGGTTTCAATTTTAAACTACTTTAACTTTGATTTGTTTTTTCATCCAAGCCGTGTGAAGGACAGGAGTTGGATAGGTAGAGTCAGACTGAAGAATTCAATGCCATAGCCCTGATATGAATCACGGATTTCCTGGTCTCTAGCCGGTTGCTGTTCCGCTGAACTACCATGGCAACATGCCGGCATAGCACTTAACTGAGTTGCATGTTTCCCGGTAAACCACAAGGTGATCTCAAATTATTTTTTGAAAAAACAATTAAACCAATGCTCATTGACCATAATAGTTGGCTATACTATGAATCCTGGGCCTTAAGCATTGGGGTTGTCATCTCAAAATAATTTGGGATCACCTTGTGGATTAGCGGGAAACGTGAGCGTCAGGTGAGAGGTTCAGTGTTATGCCGACATGTTGCCATGAGAACAGCAGCAGGCTAGAGACCGGGAGATTCCGGCTGTGGCTTTGAATTTTTCAGTCCGAGTCTACCTATCCTACTTTAACTTTGCTCAAACAGGAAGTGACGTTTCGATTCATCTCTCTTGTTTTATTGCAGGCCTTGCAAAGCAAACCCAACTTCTGTTGTTTCATATAAGACGTGCTTTTAAAAGATATGACTATCGATTGCTTTTAAAGATATGAGAAGGAAGTAAGTAATAAGACAATTTCTGCAAATGTTTACCTTATTAACACGTCGTAGATAAAAGAATAATCTTTTGTAAGGAAAGTTGTTTCTGTAAAAGCTAGAGAAATTCATGTGAATGCAACACATCAGAGCTTTATCTTCACTACTTCGTGACTAGAAAGACAGGGTATTGATTTCCACCCAAAAATTCCATGGCGAGAAGTCACCCGAAATATATGCCTTAAGTCCCCTGAATAAAAAGAAAATCTGATGCGTTCCATTCACATGACTTTCTCTACATCTCTGTAAGAAATTATTGTTAAAAACCTTATGCTTCTATTTACTTCATACTCATCGAGAAGAAATTAGCAGAAATATCTTATTACTTGCTTCCTTGTTAGTAGAAGCGAAATAAGGGAGTACCATAGGTTAAAGTCATAGTCAAAAGATGGTTTCTATGTGACTGAGTTTTTTTTTTTTGTTTCTATGGACACGAGTTGACAAATCCCTGTATGAGAAAAGTAAGTTTTTCAAAGCTGAAACCAAAAACAAGGAATATCTAAAAAACGAACACTCCACGAAAAAAATATATAACATAAAGTGTGTGTTTTAACATGCTCTATATTTTTTGTATGGTAAGTTTTTGTCCATTTCTTATGGTTTAGCAGTTATGCAACATTCCGTAAAATTCATCCAGAATAAAGTAGTCTTCAGAGGCTATTCCTAGACAATTCATGATATACATTTTATTTGTCAGTGAAATACCTTTAGTATACGATATTTTAATAAAAAAAATACCAATTTTGTTATTTTAGCTACTATTCGTTTTTGAGTTATTGTGTTCACGGACACACGGACTCACACACACACGGACTTTTTTCTGAAAATGCTTTTTATGGATACAGGGGGTTTTAAAACATGTATTTCCGGTGAAATCTCGGTATCGAATTTTTGGGAGGAATACAATACTTCTCTATCCCTATGTACATTGTACATATGGGGCTAGAGAAAGTAAAAAACCCCTCCACCTGTTACTCGTATTACTGAGTAATTTCATGCATATATGCATTAGTGGGGTCCCGCATAGCACCCCCGTTAGTAAGTGAAAGCTACTTAGCTGGCATGCATTGTTTGCGAGCGCGTTAATATTACTTTTTGGGATTGCCCACAAAACATGGACAATACCAATGTAAAATCATGCGTTAATTTTATGTGCCATATTCTGGTTCTAAGTAAACAGCATTTAATATGATTTTTAACAACAATTTGCTAGCGTGTATGGAACACCTGAGATTTATATAATAAAATATACATGTGTGAATTTGTTACGAGTGTAAATATTTCTGTTGCACATCAGATATTTTAAATGTGTGGTAGTTGTGCACCAAAATGTAACGTTTTTGAGTGAAAGAGAAATTCCCTAATCCAGAAGCCAGAGATACAGAGAGACGTGTTGCATGTTCAGTAAGCAAATCTGTTTCATCAGCTCGAATCTCAAACATGGCCACTGCAAACAATCAACTACTGCCTCGTTAATCTGAAGAAGATCAGCCGACCTGTGTACATAAATTGGAAGCTTAACGAAGGAATGGCCTGTTGAACCCAATACAGGCTGACTGACATGCTATTGCGTTGCCATCTGGTGGTAGTAAGTGCAGTTACTAGCGATTCTTATTGAAGGATCCAGCGACATTAGCTAAAAGGTTTGCACACAAACACGTACACATCTTTTATAACGTTTCTGCTTACTTATGTAGATATGTTGGCTTACGCGAGCTACTCACCTAGCTTTTTACTTTCTCTAGCCCAAACGTACAATGTACTATGTGTTTCTGTGAACAGAAAATCGGTAACTAGGCGACACGAAGATTTTGAGGAAAATCCCACACCCTAAACTACCCTTTAGATGAAAGAATTTCTATAATGTTGAATTTCTCAAGAATGGCCCTATCGATTTTGAATAAAATATTGTATATTACAATATGACAAACGTAATGAATATCTTGAATTTTCTGGAAATAGTCTCATTACACCTCTTCATTCTGAACGGGTTTTACATAACTGGCAAACCGTAAGAAATAGACAAACACTTATACACAAAACTCGTTAAAATACAAATATATTTCTTATACAGTTTTTTGTGGAGCGGGAGTATTTGTTCAAATCCTGGCTGTGCAAAACCACCGGCTTTTAACTTACTTTAGCCTAGTATATTCTCTTATTTCCCTTTTACTTACAAGAAAGCAAGTAATAAGACCAATACTGCTAATAGTTTTGTTAACTAGCACAAATTAAATAAGAGAATAACCTTTTTAATAATAATTTGGCAGAGAGAAGTAGAGAAAGACAGGTGAATGGAACACATCCGTTTAAAATAACGCCCCAATTTTTACTTTCTCTACACGTACTATTTACATAGTGAATACAGAAGGTATTGTATTGCACCCAAAATTTCGATACCGAGATTTAACGGAAATATGGTTTGAGACCCCCTGAATCAAAAAAAAAAGAAGGATCTTTTAGAAAAAATGTCCGTTTGTGTGTGTGCGTGGGCAGCATAGCTGAAAAACCAAAACACTGTTAATACCAAACTTGGTATTTAAGTTTAGTATCACAAAGATTTAGTGACACGAAGATTTTCAAAAAAATCCCCCACCCCAACTACCCTTTACATGAAACATTTTTAAAAAAATTTGATTTTCTTAAAAATGGCTATGTCGATTTTGATTAAAATACCTTATGTTATGACCTCTTCATTCTGGATGACTTTTGTACAACTGGCAAACCGTAAAAGATATACAAAACTTACTACACAAAAAACGTAGACCTCATCAAAACAAACAATATGTGATATGCATTTTTTTTGTAGAGTTAGCCGTTTTCGAGATATTCCGGATTATTGGTATCACTTTTAAGGCACTTTTAACTTTCCTCGAACGGAAAGACATGTTTCGTTTGTTTACTCCTGGCAATAAAAAGAACGGAATTTCAACTGTTTCACATAACGACAGACTATTAAGAAACTTGACAATCACTTTTAGCCTATGCATTCGCTTATTTCCCTTCTATTACAGGCAAACAAGTAATAAGACAATTTCTGGTAATGTTTATCTTGATTAGCATGTTGTAGATAACAGCTTAATGTTTTGAATAAAACATTTGTTTGCGGAGCAGGTAGAGAAAGTCATGCAAATAGAACTCATAAGATTTTTATAGATAATATTTCAATTTTGAAAATAAAGAAGTTTTAAGTTTAAGTCCAATATTTTTTCTGCAATGACACAAAATTCTTATAAAATCAGATATAATAGGTCTTTGTGTTAATTGCTGTAAAGCCTGAGTTTCTGATTTTGACATTTTTAAAATTTTGGTATGTTCCATTCTCATGACTTTCTCTTGTTCTACAAATAAATTGATCTTACAAAAGTTATTCTTTTATTTACATCATGTAATTGAGATAAGTATTAGCAAAAAATGGTCTTACTGCCTGGTTTTTGTAAGCAGAAGTGAAATATGGCTAAAGCGAAAGCCATATGTTTTAAAAGCAGGTCACTGTGTGAACGATTGAAATTTGCTTTGCAAGGTCAGTAGTAAACAAAAGCGAGATGAAAAGGAAACATAGCCCTGTTTGAGAAAAGTTTCTTAGTTTTGAAACCAATAACAATAATTATCTTGAAAGTGCTCAACTCTATTACAAAAATGCATATAACATAAATTATGTGTTTTAACAAGATCTACATTGTTTGTGTAGCAAGTTTTTGTCTATTTCTTACGGTTTACTAGTTATATAAAATGTAGCAAAATTCGTTCAGAATGAACAAGGCCTCAGAAGCTATTCCCAGAAAATTACATATATACATTTTATTTATAATATAAATATCTATAATATATGGTATTTTAATCAAAATCGTTTGAACCATTTTTGAGAAGAATAATATTTTCAAAAATTTTTCGCGTAAATGGTAGTTTGAGGTGGGGAGTTTTCTCGAAAACATTTGTATTACATCCTTGGAAGGCATTAAAATTAAATACCAAGTTTAATATTTAACGGTCTTTTAGTTTTTGAGCTAAGCTGTCCACACACACACACACACACACACACACACACACACAAACACACACATGGAGCTTTTTCTAAGAATCTGATTAGTTCCATTCACATAACTTTCTCTAACTGTTCCGCATACAAACTATTCTTACAAAAGATTATCCTTTTTATCTACATCATGCTAATCCAGACAAACATTATCAGAAATGGTCGTATTACTTGCTTCCTCATAAGTAGAAGGGAAATAGGGGAATACGTTAGGGTAAAGCGGTAGTAATTTTTTTCGAAGCTCATCGCTATGTGAAACAATTGAGGTTCGGTTGACTTCGTATGTTGCCGTTTTAGAGAAGTTGCTTAGTTTAAAGTTGAAACCAATAACAAGGAATACCTCGAAAACGGTCAAACATACAAAAAAAAAATACATGACATAAATTGTATGTTTTAAAGAGGTCTACATTTTTTGTATGCTAAGTTTTTGTCTATCTCTTACGATTTAACTTATCCAGAACAAAAAGGTATTCAGAGGCTATTTCCAGAAAATTCAAAATATACATTTTATTTGTGATGGGAATATCTTTAATACACGGCATTTTTGTCAAAATCGTTAGGGCAATTTTTGATAAAATAAACATTTTCGAAAAAATATTCCACGTAAAGAATAGTGTTGAAAATCTTCGCGTCGCATCCTTGGAAGATATTAAACTTACATGCCAAGATCGGTGTTGAAGCGACTTTTCGTTTTTGTATATAGATTTACTAGCAACTGAAGAAATACAGATTCTATGGATTCGTCAAAATAAAATAAATTTTGTTACATTTGAGTTTAAATATATCAGAATTAGTAAAAAGAAAAATCCAGAATAGGTTTTTGCCACCGCTAGGCTCCTTCCTACTTCTGCAGAATGGGACCTATAATGAGATATGCTGTCCACACACAAACACACACACACGCGCGCGCGCGCGCACGCACGCACACGCACGCGCGCGGATTTTTCTGTAATTTTTTTTTTGGACTCAGGTACCTCAAAACATGTTTCCGGTGAAATCTCGGTATGAATAGAATACAATATTTATGTACTTATGTACACAGTAGGTACGTGTAGAAAATGCAAAAATTGACTTTGTAGCATTTTTATTACAACAAAAAATGTAAAACATATTTGCATAGCCTTCCAAACTGGAAAGTTATCGTATACTTGTGTTTTTTCTAAATTTCACTGATGCAATATTATAAGATGTATTTTGTAGATCATATCGAGTCAAATTGGGTCATTTTACTCTCCTTTTTCACGTTAGTATATAGGGTACACGGTCTTAACTTGGGAATATTTAGTATCACTAAGCTATTGCCTCAAAGCGATATAAAACTTTTATCTTGCAATATCAGGTTGGAGAGCCTGTAATTTGCATTTGATGTATTGGATATGACTTGTGCTATACTGCCAAATGCTGCCATATATTTACTGTGTGAAATGCCAGCACCTGGTTCTACACGGAATGTAATACATATTTTACCCTAATTGCCCTTCATCCCCACCCTCCCTTACAGTAATACTCTGCCATTTCAACTCTACCATAATTAACTAGTGTAGTTAGCCACAGGAGAGCCCCCCACCCCCTATAGCTTCAGTTTATGGCCCCCTATGACAAATCTCCCGAGAGATTTTGTTCAGCGCAATATTTTTTTCTGCTTCAAAGAACCCTTCTTTTAACTACCGCGAATTTTGTGCAATAGGACCTCAGGGATTTGTCAGTGCAGGGGAAATTGTTTTGGAGGAATTAAGGGTTCAGTTTGGGTGAATTCGAGCACAAAATGTACATAAGGTCTTGTATCTACGGCTTTTTTTAATATTCACTTAATGTACATTGACAGTGAATTTTTTTGTCACAATCGACCAAAAATTGAAAGTCGATTTTTATTAATAAATGGTTTCTGTAGCCCTTGGGTACCCATGAGAATAAACATCCACATATCCTCCCTCGCCTCGGTATCTGCAGCCATTTAGATATTAATATGCAGCTGTTTTGTAGATCTATTGTTTAAAACAAAGTATTTTTTCTTAAAACTATAATATTTATACCTTCAAAATATTGTACGTCTTTCAGTTGTTGTTTAAATTGCATTAAAAGGTCTCAGAATATGAGAAAATATTCGCTGTAACTTTGTATAGGAAATTACAAGCCAAAGGAGATGTATTTTGAAAGTTTTTCCCTGTAGATAGCGCTAGTGTACTAACCGGTAAGCGCAAATAGTTCTTTTGCTTTTGCCCGAGTTCTGTCTGCTATTATATGCTGTTTAACGTGCGGTGCTATTTGGTTAATTCAAGCAGTAATATTTTCTTATTTCTCTTCAAGGTTAACGTTTAAATTGATTATTTTATGAACTTAATTTCTTAAACATCTGCGAGCAAAAGATTTTTACTAACTTAGTTACTACCTTTTCAATTTGTGATTTATAGGAAAGCTTTCTATCTAAAATAATCCCTAGTAACTGTACCTTATCAAACCTTAAATTTTTTTAACTCACAAAAGGGTGGATCATTCTGATTATGTGACATATTTTCATAACAAAATTTACGCAATTATTTATACCTCTTGAAGTATTTATGTAATTTGAATGCATTTTGGTATTATATTAACTAAACAGTACTTTAACCACTTTAAGATTTTCATATAAATCCGTACCAAGAATTAGAATTTTCGAAAATTCACTCGCAGTATCTTTTAACGTTTATTTTCTTTACCGTTAGCTACGCTAAGTAGAGGAAGTATTTTGTTACAATGTGACTTCAGCTGAAGCACAAGACTTCAGATCCTGAAATAACGGTGGTGGTGGTGGTTGTTTGTACCTCCAAGCGTTGAATTTGTGCACTTGCAATTGCAATTATAGATTCGTTTCAACTTGAAAAATCGTCCAAGAATCATTTTGTACTGTTGTGCGTTATTATGGTTTTATGAAAACTTCCAGTAACTGCATGGATTTAGTGTTTCCTCTTGTTATACTGCCACTCTTACCTTTAGTAGCATGATTTTAAATAACTTCATTGCTTAATTAAATATAATTAAAGAAACCGTTATTACTTTCTCTACTTCGTGCATGTTACATAGGCAAAATGGTATTGCTTTCCACCCAAAAATTCGATACCGTTCATATACCAAGAGAAGTCAACTGTTTTGAATTGTCCCTAGATACAGAAAAATCCTTTGACACAATGGATTGATTACTTTATAAAATTAAACTTTTTGACTCTCTTTCTCTGTCTGTCTCTCTGTGCCACCCATTTAGAGTGATGAAATCTTAGCACAGCAACCGCAGCTATACTGTTAAATTAGACTTAAGTCTACTCAAATTGTATTTAGTGTGATAGAAGGCTCTCAATTTCCAATTAGAAGTCTTAACAATCAATAAAGTATTGTATGGAACTTGATATGGTCATTTTGAGTACATTATATTTAATTTAATAAGAGGTAATTTTGCACCAGTTTCAGCAATTGATATTATTAGTGACAAGATGTGGAAATGCTGACATAGCTGTTTCCTCCTAAGGCAATGCTGGAATAAGCATGAATTTTATTATAAAATCTTCAACAATCAGAAGAACCTTGTTCATTTGAGCTGCTGACGTTTTGAGAAGTGCTGAGCGACGTGCTAGTCTTTTTTTAATGTTTAAACTGCAAGAACTACGATGTGCCAGATGAGTTGATTGGAGATGATGCATGGGTTTTCTCTAATCATAATAAAATAATAAAAGCCTTCGCATCCTTGCGAATTTATTTATGCGTCCTGATCTTTATAACAAAAGGTACACCCTCCTGCATCTCAAAAACTCTGAGGACACTCGCTTCCTCTCGCAGATGCAAACTACTACCCCTAGAATGCGCAGTGTAGGAGTTGATTCATATGCAATACTATGGGTATGGAACACTATAATGTTCCATTGTGTTTATATGTTGGGAATAATACCTGCAATAACGGACTTCCACAGCGCAGCGTACCGGTCCGCTGTTGTACCTGCTTTATACTTCTAATTTTACCGAACATAAAAGTTTACGGTAGAAGAATTGGTTTGGTTGGTGAGGGGTGAGTTAGGTAAAATTAAACAAAGGCCCTTCCTCTCAAAGAAAAAAAAAAGTCGCCCAGAACTCAACTTTTAAGAACAAACAAAACATTGATTGTATTAACAATATTTTTGGTATATTTTTATACTCATAGATTCCATGTTTGCTGATGACATAGCTGTCTATGTAAAGATTATCTTCCCACATATTCCAGCAAACGTCAGGAATTTACGAATTGAATAAAAAATTCTGTATAACTGTTAAACCATAACAGATGGAGAAAAAATTACCAGACAAAAAATGTAAGCATGATTAGCATGAATTAAATAGAAGCATTAGCTTTTTAACAATAATTTGTTGCGGAGGTGAAAGTCAAGTGACACATCAGATTTTTTATTTCGTGACATCATAAGAAATACAAGTTAGCATATTAATTTTATAACTAACATAATTGTTTATTTGTATTAATAAAATTAATTAATTTATTAGAATAATGAAAAATTATAACTGATAAATTTATCGTATCGTTTCCTGAAGTAATATTTAATTAATTGGAGATTCATCCGATAATTTTAAAGTGACGTTTCTGGAGTGTTAATATAATATTTGTATATAAAATGTTGTAAAAACTGAGGTATAAAAATCTTTTGGTAGAGTAGTTAAACAAAAACAAAAATATTTTTTCTCAAAAACTACTTATGATACACATAATAAAGATATGTGTTAAAAAAGTAAGCATAATTTCTTAAGAAACATTGAATTTGAAACTTTCACAGTTTGGTTCTCTTAATGAGAATATAGTTTACAAGACTACTTAGATATTACTGAATTAATACATCAGTTCGGCAGAATGTAATGTACCTAAGAAGGACATCTAAGTCATCTTCTACCCCTCAGTGACAATGTGTGCAACACTTGACCTTTATATTGTGACGTATGCATGTTGTCTAACGAGGTCTCCTAGTGCAGCAGTTTTAAATCATCATCCCATGTGTATGCTTCATCCTCAAAATGGTGCAGTTGTAAACTGTTGACCATGAAAGCTTCGTATAACATGAGGCAACAAAGGTTGTTGACGTGGAAGTCGCATAACGAGTCAAAGCGATGAAAAAGTTACTTATTTAGGAATTCACATTTAACATGTTACATTCACATGGCTGTTGCTACTCGCTCTTGTGCACACCATTCTTATAATAATTTATTCTTCTGTTTCATGTCAAACCATATAAACAATTGCAGAATTTATTTAGATAGAATGGAATTCAATCCCCGTAAATGATTTTCAAATCTGTGAAAATTTCAAATTTAATGTTTCTTAAGCAAGGCCCGTAACTTACAAATGTAAAACTTATTCTAAACAAAATACATTTATTGCAGCATAACCAGTTATAACTTTAATGGTTGCTTGTTAAAAGATATAAAGCCAGTAAATTATGAAACTCTACCAGTGTTCCTTTGCAGGTTCCTGGAATATTTCTCCCTAAGCCATTAAGAAATCCTTTTTTTTTTTTTTTTTTTTTTTTTTTTTAGCTATCATATGTAAACTATAACTCAAAGTTACTTCTTCGTATAAAATTGACCCTTCCCCAAATATTATAAACTTATCAATTAACTGATTAAGAACCTTTATTGGACTCATACTAATTCTAACCTCAATTTGATTTATCCCCTCCCGAAGAACAGTATTATGAAATTTAGTTATTTACTATATATAAGTAGGCAAAATTTAATAAAAATCCATCTTATAGTTAAGCAAATATTGGTAGATAAATCTTAAAAAAATCTTGTGTGTTCCATTCACATGACTTTCTCTTCTTCTTCTAAAGACGTTTTGAAAAACATTCTTCTTCTCTCTACTCTTTGCTAATCGAATTAAGTTTAGCAGGACAACCTTATTATTTAGTTCCTTATAAGTAGAAGGGAGCTAAGGGAATAACTATGGTAAAATGGTAATCAAATATTTTAACAGCTACGCTATGCAATTTTCATTGAAATTCGCTTCTATGCATAGCCTGGAGTAAAACAAACACGGATGACTTCCTTTTTACAGCTGAAAGGAATATCTCTGAAACGGTTAGCTGTATAATAAAAATGTAAGGTACATAAATTGTGTGTTTTGACGAGTTCTAAGTCTTTGTGAAGTAATTGTTTGTCTATCTTTTATGGTTTACCAGTTATGCAAAAGTCATTCCGGATGAGGAGGAAAATCAAAATATACATTTCATTTGTGATGTATATATCTTTAACATACGGTATTTTAATCAAAACCGTTAGAACCATTTTTGAGAAAACCAAAATGTTCGAAAAGTTTTTCATGTAAAGCGTAGTTTTACTAGGGGGGGGGGTTCTTGAAAATCTTAGTTTTGCATCCTTGCGAGGTACTAAACTTAAATTCCAAGTTTGGTATTTAATGGAACTTTTGTTTTCTATTGTTGCTGTCAACAGACAGATACACACGCATACAGACACACACACACATACACACACATTGACCTTTTTCTGAAAATTACTATTTTGGATTCGACGGACTCAAAACATATATTTTCGGTGAAATTTCAGTATCGAACTTTTGGCAGAACTACAATAGGTACCTTCTCTGTCTGCTATTTGCGTTGTGCGTATGCACTAGAGAAGGTACAAAGAAATTTCTATTAACAAAGGGCAAAAGCTTATATTCATTGACAATAAAAAAACGTTAGAGACATCCATATGAGAGCCAAAATGTCATGTATTTATAAAGATGATATATGTAAAACCTGATCATTGGTACATCAGATAGCCATAACAACAATGCCTACTATGGATTCTGTACAAAGAAATCACTGCCAATAATGAAATATGCTTAACGGAGTTAAAGGTTTCCTTCTTTTTCTGTCATTTGACTGTCCATTGTTTATGTCCATGAAATCATGTTTATCTGAATGTCATTTGATTATTACCATTGTCATTTGTTTGACTGTCGTTTATTTATACCGTTGGAAACATGTTTATTGACATTGATTGATTTACTGCTTTATGTGATTAAATCAGACATCAAGTGTGTCAAATAATATTCTATCTGATATTGAGTGAAAAGGAAAGTATTCTAATTTTAATGGTGGTTATTTTGGAAATGGTCAAAAATGTCATCGCGATCCTACGAAATTATTTAATAATATGCTTCCAGATTGTGTTTCAATTCTAGAAATAATGGTTACAAAGATTCAAAGCACAGATTTGGTAAAGGAATTATCAAAATCAGCTCGCCAGAAAGAGAATACTTCGTTGGATGTTCTCTGTGTGTAAGAAAATAAAAACTTCCGATGTGCCATAAACATGAGTTTTACTTATTCTGCAACAAATTATGCCTACAAAAGCTTATTCCTCTCTCTACTTCCTGCTAATCAAGATAAACATTACCGGAAAAGGTCTTATTAATAGATCCATATAAGTAGAAAGGAAATAAGGGAATACACTAAGCTAAAGCGATAGTTAAATATTGTAAAATTTGTCGCTAGCGATTGTCGTTGAAATTCGAATCTCTTTCCATTGCCAGGAGTAAAACAAAAGAGATGAAACGGATGGCAACTTCCCGTTTAAGAAAAGGATGCATGTTTTACAATTGAACAAATGACATAAGATACTTCCGAAAACATAAATCTACAATAACAAAAACAGTGTGGGTCGTAAATAATTGAGTGTTTCAACGAGATCTATATTTTGTGTAGTGAGTCCTAAAAGATTAAGGACATTATTTTTTTGCAATGTAAATATATTTGATATACGATTTTTAATAAAATCATTAGAGACATTTTTGAGAAACTCGAAACTCTCAAAGAAGCTTCTATGCAAAGGGTGGTTTGGAATAGAGTGATTTGTCTTGAAAATCTTCGTGCTGTATGGTTGGAAGATTTTTAAGTTAAACATCAAGTTTGTTATTTAAGCGACTTTCATTTTCTAGTTTTTTTTTAATAATGCTTCTTTATTATACAGGGGATCCTAAAAGCTGTATTTCCTTCGAAATTGTGGCCGCGCTGTGGCCGACTGGTAAGATCACTCGCCTCTCACCTAGACGGCCCGGGTTCGATCCCAAACGACGCAGGTGAGATTTGTGGTGGACAAAGCGGCGCTGGGGCGGGTTTTCTCCGAGTCGTCTTTTTACTTTTTTCACGACCATATATATATAAAATGAATCGCTGAAATGTATGCACGCGTATCACTTCGGAACTACTGCATCAAATTGAACAATTCTTTTTTGTTGTGTTTGTTATTGTCACGACAAGGTTTGTGGAATAGAAAATGATTAAAAATAGTACGGGAAAGTATTTAAAATCTCATAAAACAAATAAAAACCGTGCCAAGCGAACGCATTTCGGTTAATAGCCATCAGATGGCAGTAATTTCACGCTAAATGGTCGTAGTACTGCTATAATTTTTCCCTCCCCATTCAATGTTAAGGTAACGCACCAGTTTATCGACACAATAACGCAACGCAGCAGTAAAATTCAAATACATTTTCATATAATAACTGTCCTTTCCTTACTCCTGTTGTTTAAAATAGGCGACTAACACCTAGAGTAAGTACTTATTTATTTGCCACTAGATGGCCATAGTAGAATTTTCCCTGCCCATCCAATGTTAAGGTAACGAAACAGTTTATCGAGATGACACAACGCAGTAGTGAAATTCAAATACGTTTTTAAGTATTATTATCTGTCATTTCCGTACTCCTGTCGTTTAAAATAAAGGAGCTTACCTGTCGACCAACACGTTAAATAAGTACTTATTATTTGCCACCAGATAGCAGTAATACCTCCTGCTCTATTTTTTCTTCTTCAGTGCTAAGGGAATGCACCCGATTATGGAGACAATAACGCAAGATAACTGTGAAAATCAAATATATTTCTTATGTATTAACTATCGTTCCGTTGGTCATGTCGTATATATATATAAGTATATTTTTGTTGTAATTTTTTAAAACGAACAAGTTATAAACAACGCACAGAATCATTAACCCTTCTGGGAATCTGAAAATGGCAGAGAAATAACGGGATCCGTTTTAGTTTTAACTTTCTATTGCAGATGTTGGTATTTGAGGTTATGTGATACATGAGCTAGCTAAAGAACATGAAGATACCCGCGTCAGCATCACACTGCAATTGCGCTGCTCTTAATACATTTGATTAAGTAATATTTTGGGTTAAATGGGGATCCATTACCAATCCAAATGAAGTCGTCAGTTATCTTACTGAATTCCTAAATTCATTGGATTTGCCAGGAATACCGCCACACAATTTACAGCTCAAGGTTGACTCGGTGATAATTATGCTACGCAGTCTCAATCAGCCAAAATTATGCAGCGGAGCTAAATTCACTGTTAAAAAAATTATGAAAATTTTGATTTAAGCTACTATAACATAGGAAAGCTCAAAGGCAAGGATATACTTATTCCAAGAATACCACTGTCAACCGACTCTCCTTTTTAATTTAAGCGTGTTGCTTCCGGCGCGCCTTGCATTTGCAAGGTCAATCGTTAGAAGTGTGTGGAATATACCTTCAATTGTCGTGTTTTTCGCATGGATAGTTGTACTTTACGTGCTCGAGAGTCGGCAAAACATCGCCGCTGTTTGTTTTATCTCCGAAAGCAAAATTGTACATTACAAGGCATTACAATAAAGTATTGTCAAATTATGTAATTGTATATATATATATATATATATATATATATCAGTTATCCTTTGCCAAATACTGTTTATGCCAATTTTTGATAATCCCTGTTATAGCCCCGCTGCTCACCATTTTGGATGCCTTATTCTATTCCTACATTTCATTTAGCATATACAGCATCTTCCCCGCACCCTACCTCACGAAGAACATCGTCGTTAGAAGTACCCCTCCCAAATCTCATAATACGTTTCCAGAAAATACATTGTATTTTATTTACTGGAGAAACTCAGGTTTTTTTGGTTTTTTTTTTTTTGTTGGTGTTACCAATTGGCTACGGTTTTGATTAGCCGTTATTATTTTTGAATGACCTTAAGCTTGCGAAACGCTGGCATGTTGGCAAGTTGTATTGGCTGGCGTCTCACCTGGGTGGAATTTAATTAAAAGTTTGCATTTTCTATTCTCATAGAGCGCAGAGCCGTGCGGGGGGAGGGAACAAGGGTACTTTGGGTGGGAATACAAGAATGGAGAGGTGGGGAAGGGGGGTAGAAAGCATCTCTTGGGAACTGAGTCGACGGAAAAAATTAGAAATATGAGAAAATAATACACTGCCGAGTGCGGAATCAAAGTTAGTGGTTTATTTGTTATTCGGTACGCCACAGTCGTTATTGTATACCATAAATATACTCTAACTAAACTGAAGGTAAAGTCTGATGTGCAACATTCACATTATTTTCTCATTCTGCCTTATTTAGCTTCTTCTACAAATGATGTACAGGGTGGACGGTAAAAAAGTGCAAAAAAGATGCTATTTAGTAGAGAACAACGCATATAAAACATCAGTAACTCCCCCGGAGGTTCCGGGTTCGATTCCGGCTGGGGCGGGAAATTTTTCTTCAACTAGAATTAATGCCTATCTCTCACAGAGTCTGGTAGTGTGTGTGTGTGTGTGTGCGTGTGTGTGAATATGTGCGTGTTTGAGGGAAATAAAATGATTTAAACCCAATGTAAAAGAACCTACAGACAACGAGTTGTTTCTAATACAAAGAAACAAATATGACCTTAGATACTATAGGGAGCTATATAAATGAAAGAATAAAAAAAAAGCAAAAAACAAAAAAAAAAACAAAAAAAAAACAACAACACATAAGTGTATCCCATTATATCCGCTTACTGAAAGTACTGTCATAATTGAAGTACAAATTTCAGGATGTAATGTGTTATGAACGGCCCTGAGCTACAAATGTTGGATAAAAAGTAATGAGAACTATTTTTACTTTCCCAAGCACCTATGTGCTTAAAATGAAAATTGAGTTTTATTTATGGACGCTCTTTAACTACTGTGGTTCCCAGCGTCCCTTTCTATATTGGGCGTGAAAAACCGCATACTTTTCTCAGAAGTTTCTTTATCTTGCTTGAGGTTCATTTACACGCCGTAAATCTTCGACACAGGACCAACGCTTTATTTCTCTTCCGAAGGAAGCCATGCTAAGAATTTTTACACCCGAAAAACTTCATGGTCCTCTGCCGGGTTTGAACCTACGTCCTTGGGTATATGGTAACCGCTGCACCACGGAGGGCGACGTATGTGCATACAATGTACATAGTACGATGTACGATGTAGAGATTTCACCGGAAATATGTTTTGAGTTCCTATAGTCCAAAATCACCATATTTAGAATAAAGTAGTCTTCAGAGGCTATTCCCAGAAAATTCAAGAAACACGAGGTACGTCCAGAAAGTAAGTTCCGTTTAAATTTTTCTCCGCTGCAGCGCTACGATCCCAGTTCCGCACATGCGCGGTAGACGCTCTGTATCAAGGAGAAGAAACGTGCGCCATTTTGAGATCGCTGTCAGCCACATACGCTTTGCTGTGCTTGTTTACAATGTCAGTGTTGATTGAAAATCCCGCCGCTTGTGAAATCAGATCTGTGATTCGTTTTCTGAATACTAGGAAAGTGAAACCAATTGAAATTGTTCGGCAAATTTGCGAAATTTACGGACAAAATGCGATGAGTGATTCAATGGTGAGAAGATGGGTCCGACAGTTCA
This sequence comes from Hymenopus coronatus, assembly GCA_030762935.1. Lineage (NCBI taxonomy): Eukaryota > Metazoa > Arthropoda > Insecta > Mantodea > Hymenopodidae > Hymenopus > Hymenopus coronatus. The sequence continues at coordinate 111,555,976 of CM060886.1, read as the reverse complement.
ATGAAGGACGTTGTGAAGTGCACGATGAAGAACGAAGTGGGCGTTCATCTTTGGTTACAGAAGAACTGGTTCACGCGATTGATGACAAGATGCAGGAAAACCGCAAGTTTACAATTAGTGCGCTCGCTATGGAAATCCCCAAAGCTCACGATCACTAATTCATGAAATTGTTACCGAAAAACTGAAATTTCGTAAACTTTGCTTACGTTGGGTACCAAAGATTTTTACTGAGCAACACAAAACAAAACGGATGGGTAGTGCACTTCAGTTTTTAACCCGTTATGATGAAGACGGCGAAGAATTTCTGACACAGATAGTCACAGGAGATGAGACTTGGGCTTCTTACGACACCCTTGAAAGTAAGCGGCAATCAATGGAATGGAGGCACACTTTATCCCCAGCAAAGGTTAAGCCGAAACAAATCTTGACACCTCGAAAATGATGTGCACAGTGTTCTGGGACTAGAAAGGCATCTTACTTATTGATTTCTTACCGCGTGGTCAAACAATCAAAGCAGATGTTTATTGCGAGACACTTAGGAAATTGAGCCGCGCAATACAGAATAAGCGCCGAGGATTGCTGTCAAAAGGTGTTGTTTTTCTTCACGACAACGCACGACCACACACTGCAAATGTGACGAAACACCTCCTACAGGGATTTGGCTGGGACGTGTTTGACCATCCTCCGTACAGCCCAAACCTCGATCCTAGCGACTTTCATCTGTTCTTACATCTCAAGTCTTTCCTTGGTGCTCAACACTTCAACAATGACGAAGAGCTGAAAGAAGATGTTTCCAACTTTTTGAAGACACAGGCGGCAAACTTCTATGAAGAAGGTATACAAAAACTTGTGCCATGCTATGACAAATGCCTGCAAAATTTCGGCAGTTATGTGGAAAAGTAGTTTAAGAGTTGTAGAATTTTGTGCAATAAATAATTATTCTGTATCTGTACACAATTGAATTTTATTACCAAACGGAACTTACTTTTGGGACGTACCCCGTACAATTTATTTGTCAGATAAATATCTTTAAAAGACAATATTTTAATGAAGATCGTTAGAGCCATTTTTGAGAAAATAAAAATTTTCGAAAAAAGTTCCATGTAAAGGGTAGTTGAGTGGTGGATTTTCTTGAAAATCTTCGTGTCGCATCCTTGGAAGATACCAAACTTGAATACCAAGTTTGGTTTTTAACGAACTTTTCGTTTTTGAACTATGCTGTCCACAGACACATACACACACATAAGGACATTTTTCTAAAAAAAATTTTTTGGATTCAGGGAGTCTCAAAACATGTATTTCCGGCGAAATCTCGGTATGGAATTTTTGGGTACATTATAATACCTTCTCTATACACTATGTACATAATACGTGTAGAGAAAGTAAAAAGGTTCGTGTGAGTCTGTAGGCAATATAGTTCTAAAAATAAAAGACCTTTGAATAACCTTCTAAGGATGAGACACAGGATTTTCAAGAACGTCCTCAAACTACACTTTAATGAGAGTATTTTTTAAAATTTTGATTTTCTCAAAAATAGCACTAACGATTTTGGTTACAATACCGCATATTATATATGTATTTACACCCAAATAAAATGCATATCTTCAATTTTATGGCAATAACTTTTGAAGACCTGTTCCATCTGAATGAATTTTTCTGAATTTTGCGTAATTAGTTAACCGTAAGAAAATAGGCTGAAATTTATTAGCCCGCCTGGGCAGTAGCTCGTCTGCTTCACATTCAACAGGTCGCGAGATCGAATCTCGTTTAGGGTGAGTTACTCGGATAAGCTTTTGCTCGGGGTTTTCCCTTATCCTGAGAAGATGAATGTCGAGTAACTTTAAGATTCATGGACTTCGAGATCATTTGAGCATCATTTTTGAAATTTCATCATCGTCCGATATGACCAACCAGGCTAAAGGACATTAATTACAAAAAATGAGATCTCGTTAAAACACAAAATTTATGTCATATGCAACGTAGATTTGTAGATTTGACGTTTCCAAGATATTCCTTGTTATTGGTTCCAAGTTTAAACTACTAATTTTCCTTAAACAGGGCTACCTTTTCTTACATCTTGCTTTTGTTTGTGCTGGCCTAGAGAACCGAACTTCAATTGTTCACAGAGCTACGAACTTTTATGTAAAGGAAGTGACTATCACTTTAACCACATTTCCCTTATGCTTACAAGGAATCAAGTAGTAATGTATCTCTTTTGCAAGAGTAGTTTGCAGAACGGATAGAGAAAGTCATGTAAACGGTACACATCAGATCAAAATTTAATATTTTTTCCTCAAATTTGGAGGACTATTTTGAAAAATCATATGATAATTTTCTTTAATGTACTTTTGAGATACAGTGCAACAATTTTGTAATAAATTAATAAAAATCTGATGTGTTCCATTCATATGACTTTTTCTACCTCTCTGCAACAAATTATTGTTAAAAAGCTTATGCTTCTATTTACTTCATGCTAATCGAGAAAAAAATTAGTAAGCAGAAGGGATATAAGGGAGTACTATAGGCTAAACTAATAATTAAAAGCTGGTTTCTATGTGACTGAAGTTCCTTTGTTCGTATGGACACGAGTTGACATATTCCTGCATGAGAAAAGTATAAGTTGTTCATAGCTGAAACCAAAAACGAGGAATATGTCAAAAACAATCAACTCCAGGTAAAAAATGTATATAACATAAATTGTATGCTTTAATGTGCTCTACATTTTTTGTGCGTTAAGTTTTTGCCCATCTCTTACGGTTTAGCAGTTATGCAAAATTCCGTGAAATTCATCCAGAATAAAGTATTCTTCAGAGACTATTCCCAGAAAATTCAAGATAAACATTTTTTTCACGTAAACATCTTTAATATACGATATTTTAATCAAAATCGTTAGAGCCATTTTTAAGAAAATCTAAATGTTCAAAAAAAAATCCATGTAAAGGGTAGTTGGGGGTGGGGGGATTTTCTTGCAAATCTTCGTGTCGCATCCTTGGAAGATACCGAATGTAAATACCAAGTTTGGTATTCAACGGTCTTTTCGTTTTTGAGCTATGCTGTCCACAGACACACACAAACCTTTTTCCAAAAATGCTTTTTTTTTATTCAGGGGGACTCAAAACATGTATTTACGGTGAAATCTCGGTATCGAATTTTTGGGTGCAATACAATACCTTCTCTATGCACTATGTACATAGTACGTGCAGAGAAAGTTAAAAAAAAAACTATTGTGTGGAGCATTTTGGTTAGGGAAAAGTGTTGGAAAAATGTTTCCGAGGTAACAAGGTTTAAGTTGGGTGTATCTATTACTAAGCATGCGCCTAACCAGTTATAGCTTAATTTATTGGTAGTTAAAGCGCTCTAAGTGAGATACATTTTCTTGAAGTTTAGACTTGATATTATATTATCAGTTTTTTTTTTTCCCCTTCATTTTTCAAAACGTTTGGCCAAACTTCACATTGAATCACCTTAATATTTTACTGCCTACTATTCTTCTTAAACTTTTATTTTCTGCCCTCGTATACGTTGTGTTTAGTTATTTTCTTTCAGGTTACTTTTGTTAAGTTTGATATTTAACTACTTACTTTCTGTTACCATTACTTTTAACTCTTATTTTGTAAATAAGTTTTATTTTCTGTCGTCATAAGTTTTCTGATACTTTGCAACTAGTTACTTTCTATCACAGTTACTTTTGTAAGGATTTATACTTTTGTTATTTACACACAATCCTAAGTTATCCTAATTGAGGATAACTTAGATAGAACAGAAACACAAAAGCACACCACAAACATTCATGCACAAGTTGGAACTCGCACCATGTAGCACCACAGCTAGACACTTTAGCAAACTTGGCCATGGCAAGTTTGATATTTAACTAACTATTTGCTGTCACCGCTATTTTTAACTATTATTTTGTAACTAGTGATATGTAACTAGTTACCATCTGTCACCGTTGCTTTTAACTAATATTTCGTAACTGTTATTTCCCAGTTGCTTTTGTATACGTTGTATTAAATAGTATATTGTACACTGTTATCTTTAAATTAAATCTTATAATAACTTGCATTATTTTCACTTCTTCACAGAGAAGGCTTTTCTCAATTCACTACGGATCCTATATGTTTTAACGATAATTAAAGAGCGGAGAAGCAGTTCCCTGCAGCGGGCGTGGAAACCTGACGTCATAACTTTGATGTTTTATACACGATGTTGACTTAGTTTAAAGCACACCCTATACTGGGCACCTGACACGGACTTTGTAATTATCACCTGAGACGAAATGTTTGTACAGCATTACTGGAGTAGGTCATTAAACACAATAGGTCGCCTGGGCCCCATCGGGACCCTTCCCATCTGCACTTTCATGAATTCTTGAAAAAGGCAACTTGGATTACGACAATTTTTATTGTTCCTTAGTTGCAACAGTTTTATTGTTTTTGTGTATTTATTCCCTCGGGACGTGATCCCATTTCCTGGAACCCTCGTTGTTAAATTTATACGTAACAAGCGCACGGGGACGAGTAAATACTTAAAACGTCAGAAATATTCAATGGTAAAAATGGAGATCTGGGTTTACGTCCGTTGAATTGTATCCAGTTACGACTTACTTTGGTAACCGGTTCCATCAATACTTACACAGGCAGATACTTCGTCATTTTAACAGTAAGAATAGACTTTGAAACGTACACCCTCGTGCATCAAAAATGGCCCACAATGGAACGGATGTTAACCAAATCTCGCCACAACGCCTACAAACCCTTCCCATAGGTACTGGGTTCGTTTCCCGGCTGGTGCGGGAAAATATAGAGAAGGTATTGTATTGCACCAAAAAATTCGATAGCAAGATTTCACTGGAAATACATGTTTTGGCACCCACCGAATCCCCCCCAAAAAATAACATTTTCAGAAAAAGGTCCGTGTGTATGTGTGTGGTTAGCATAGCTCAAAAGTCCGTTGAATACCAAACTTGATAGTTTTGTTCAGTATCTACCAAGGAAATTTTCAAAAAATATCCTCCCGCCTTTAACTACCCTTTATATGGAAATAATTTCAAACATTTTTATTTTCTCAAACATGGCTCTAATTATTTTGATTAAAATATCTTATATTTAAGATATTTACATGTCAAATAAGATGTGTATCTTGATTTTCTGGGAATAGTCCATGAAGACATCTTTATTCAGGTTTACTTTTTTTTTTTTTTTTTTAATTTTGCATAACTTGTAAACCGTAAAAATGCTCTGCACAAAAATTCAGAGTTCCTTAAAACACACACTTTATGTCCCATACATTTTTTCATGAAGTTGACCGTTTTCGAGTTATTGCTTGTTATTAGTTTCGGTTTTAAAACTTCAACTTTTCTCATACAAGAACTTGTCAACAACTCCTGGCCACGCAAATAAACGGCTTTCAATCCCATAGTAACCACATTTTAAAACATTTGACTGTCGGTTTAGCCTAGTGCATCCCCTTCTTTGCCTGCTACTTACAAGAAACAAGTAATAAAATTGTTTCTGCTAATGTTTATCTTGACTATCGTGAAATGGATAAAAGAATAAGCTCATTAACAATAATGTGCTACAGGGATGAAGTCATATGAATGGAACACATTAGATTTTCTTTTACAAGAGTACTTCCTTTATCTTCCACTAAATCTGTAAATATGATGTGGGAGTTTTTAATAGTTTGAAACTGAAGAAAAGCAACGTTAAACTTATAGTTCAGCGAGAAAAACACTATCAGTTGTTTCTTAAGGTAAAAGTTCCGATATGACCATATGCAGGCAGAGAGGGTCACATTTAGCAGGTGTCTTCCAGCCACTGAGGTAACATTTTCCGTATCCTACTTCTTTGCCCACTCATTTTCTTCAAACCAATAAGACATTAGCGCAATGGGTAGCTGATTAAAGTTTTCTGCTAACACTAAATAAAGAAAAACATTATAGAAAACAAAAATCATCGTCATTTTGATTTGATTTTACTGCCTCACATATTCCTCGAATAAAAAAAGCGGTTTAGATAAAAATGGTCCCGAATTAAAGAACGAAATTTCGGATAAATGTTTGTAAATGTTGAAGCTTTCAAAACATGCGACAAGAAGACTCTTCACCTCAAACTATTCTTACTTGTTATTTAGGATTTTCTAAAAACAACAAAAAAACAACAAAAATTCTGAAATAAATTATATTTAACTGACATATGTTTAAAATATTTTCATCGCAAATTAAATGTTTTTCTTGAATTTTTCGCAACTAGCCTCTGAAGTCTTCTTCACTGTGAATGGACGTTTAATAATATGCTGCAGTGCTTTATAATAACTGTTGCTTGCTTCCTTCGTATTGTTTGTTTTAGAACACTTGAAACCAACTGCTTTTAACATAAAATATATACATAACATACACACAAAATGTAGACTCGTTTGAACATACAATTTATTTCTAATATATTTAACCTTTCCAATATACTATTATGATTGGTTTGATTGTAAAATACTATTTTTAAATCCAATTTAATATACATACAAAAATATGAACACATTTTTCATATAATTGGTAGCTTGTGTTAAAGGATATTCTTGAATGTTTTGTGTCACATGATTCCGAACTCAAATTTGACAATTATCAGCTTTCCGTTTTCTCTACTTCGTACATAGTACATAGGTAGAGAAGGTATTGCATTCCACCTAAAGATTCGATAACGAGATTTCATTGGAAATTCACGATTTATGTTCCCATGTATCCAAAACAAGCAGTTTTAAAAAAAAAAAAGTGTACTCGCGTCCACGCGCGCGTGTGTGTATCTGTGTACACGATAACTCTAAAAGGAAAAGTCTGTTAAATACCGAACTTGATATTTAAGTTCAGTATTCTTCAAGGATGAGATACGAAGATTTTCAAGAAAGTTTATCCACTCAAACGACACTTCGCATGGCTTGATTTGAGATTCGCAGAATCAAAAATCATTTTTAGAAACCTATCCGTGTGTGTGTCTTTCTGTGGACAGCATAGCTCAAAAACGAAAAGGTGCCCTGCCGTGGTTGAGTGGTTACACCACTCGCCTCTCACCTAGACGGCGCGGGTTCGATCCCAAGCGATCGCATGTGAAATTTATGGTGGACAAAGCGGCACAGGGGCGGGGTTTCTCCGGTTCCCCCCACCATCGCATTCCACCTGTGCTCCATCTTCATTTCATATATCATCAGCGTCATCGCCTTCGGTGCCAAAGGTAGTAAAAGAAACAAAAGCACAAAAAAAAAAAAAATCGGTTAAGTACCGAACTTCATATTATAGTTCAGTATCTTTTATAGTTGCGACATAAGAATTTCAAGAAAAGACCCCCACCCCAACTACCCTTTACATGGAAAGTTCTTCGAAAATTTTGATACGAGGTACGTCCAGAAAGTAAGTTCCGTTTCAATTTATCTCCGCTGCAGCGCTGCGATCGCAGTTCCGCACATGCGCGGTAGACGCTCTGTATCAAGGAGAAGAAACGTGTGCCATTTTGAGATCGCTGTCAGCCACATACGCTTTGTTGTGCTTGTTTACAATGTCGGTGTTGATTGAAAATCCCGCCGCTTGTGAAATCAGATCTGTGATTCGTTTTCTGAATGCTAGGAAGGTGAAACCAATTGAAATTTATCGGCAAATTTGCGAAGTTTACGGACAAAATGCGATGAGTGATTCAATGGTGAGAAGATGGGTCCGACAGTTCAATGAAGGACGTAGTGAAGTGCACGATGAAGAACGAAGTGGGTGTCCATCTTTGGTTACAGAAGAACTGGTTCACGCGATTGATGACAAGATCCAGGAAAACCGCAAGTTTACAATTAGTGCTCTTGCTATGGAATTTCCCCAAAGCTCACGATCACTAATTCATGAAATTGTTACCGAAAAACTGAAATTTCAAAACTTTGCTCACGTTGGGTACCAACTTTTTGAAGACACAAGCGGCAAACTTCTATGAAGAAGGTATACAAAAACTTGTGCCACGCTATGACAAATGCCTGCAAAATTTCGGCAGTTATATGGAAAAGTAGTTTAAGATTTGTAGAATTTTGTGCAATAAATAATTATTCTGTATCTGTATACAATTTAATTTTATTACCAAATGGTACTTACTTTCTGGACGTGCTTCGTATTTTGATATTTTGGCTCTAACGAGTTTTATTAAAATGGCATATGTTTCAGGTATTTTATACCAAATGAAATATGTATTGAATTTTCTGTCAATAGGCTCTGAAGACCTCTTCCATTCTCGATGACTTTTGTATAACTAGGAAACCGTAAACCGATAGAGAAAAGCGTACTATAACACATGTAGATCTCATAAATTGTGTCATATACACTTTTGATTGGAGTTAACCGTTTTCGAGATTTTCCGAATTATTGGTTTCAGTTTTAAGTATTTAAACAGTTCTCAAACGGGAAACATCTTTCTGTTCGTCTCTTGTTTGTTTACTCCTAGCAAGCAAAGAGAACCAAATTTCAATTGTTTCACTTAGCGACCGGATTTTAAAAGATATGACTGGCGCTTTAACCTAGTATATTCCGTTATTTCCCTTTTACTTACAAATAAACAAGTAATAACATAAATTCCAGCATGATTAGCATAAGATATAAAAATAATGTTTTATGCGGAAGCATGTTATGGAACAGCTGAGAAAGTCACGTGAGTGGAACACATAAAGAGTTTTTTTTTTTTTTTTTTTTTTTTTGTAAGTTATTCTGTTCACAGACGCACACATTTACAAGTCGTTTTTAAATGTATATATTTACTGTCTTAAATTTATGGGACATTAAAACATGCATTTCTGATAAAATTGGATACCGAATTTTGGATTGTATTAAATACTTCCAGTGCTTAATTAAAGTAATAGGTAGAAAAATACATTTTTAGAAATCTATTTTAATATAAGTTGTTCTTTTTTTAATTTGCCCAAAAGTAAATTATATCCAATGGATCAGCATGCTCAGAGGGGTAGATATTTGGATCTAAGTGACAACATAGCCAATTACGTGCAGAATAGCTGTATCCAATGTCGCAGCTGGAAGAGAGTACGTCATCATACAGTGTTTTCCGAAATAGCCGCATGGCTGCGCCGTATGCACGCCTCATCAGCGCCCCAGACGAATCTCATATGAACCAAACTCGCCATGGGCAACGCAACACAAACATCCTAGCCTAATAAAGCAGAAGACTCGAATGTTGACCAAGTTTTGGTGAACTGAGACAGAGATTTTTCTATAGCTCTCCATCTCCGCCTCCACCTCCATCTCCACCTCCCTCTCTCGGCCATTTAGCTTCTGTGCACGTTTGCTTTTCTTTCACTTTTTGTTGGAACTAGAAAACGATTTTCCGGATTTTCGCACAGTGTATGTTTGCCTGCAGCAAACTAACGTGACCAGAAATTTTAATCTTTTCTTGTACCCTTTTATCTTCCGTACCCCCTCCTCCTCATCCTGACTTCATTAACATTCTAAATAAAAAGGAAGTGTGAAAATCTAGATTATAAGTTTAATATATGATATCACACAAAGTAACTTAGTTTCCAGGAGTTAGCTCCCCTGGTCTTCAAATAACAGGATAAGAAATGCTTACCTTTTAAATATATGTGTGCTTTTCTTTCTTCTTTATTACTTTAAACTTAGTTCCTTTATTCGTCGGTAAATATCTAAAAATAAGCCAGCGCTTATTTATTCTAAGCGAAAGATTTAAGGGGACTCAAACTTTTTGACTTACTCTATACCTACTACGTAAAAATGTAAATAGCGTGTTATTTATGGACGCTCTTTAACTGCTGTGGTTCGCAGCGTCCCATTCTAATTTGAGTGTGAAAGACCGCTTACTTTTGCTCAGAGGCCTCTCTATCAGGCTTGAGGTTCTTTTACGTGACGTGAATCTACGACACGGGACCAACGGCTTTACTTCCCTTCCGAAGGAAGCCATGCTAAGGATTTTTACACCCGAAAAAAATCCATCGTCCTCCGCTGGGTTTGAACCCGCGACCTTGGGTATATGAAGTTAGCCTGGTGATCATCACACCACGGAGGACGACGCGTACTACGTACATAGCATATAGAGAAGGTATTGTATTCCACCCAAAAATTGGATACCGAGATCGCACCGGAAAGGTGCGTGCGTGTGTGTGTCCGTGAACACGATAACTCAAAAACGAAAAGTCAGGAAATACCAAACTTAGCATATAAACTAAGTATCTTACAAAGATGTGACACGAAGATTTTGAAGAAAATCACCGCCCTCAAAATACCCTTTAAATAGAAAAGTTTCAAACATGTTGATTTTCTCAAAAATGGCTTTAACGATTTTAATTAAAATGATTTATAGTAAATATATTTACACTGCAAAAAAACGTTTATCTTGAATTTTCTGAGAATATTCTCTGAAGACCTCTTTATTAATGATCGCTTTTGCTGGATTTTGCATAATTATAATGTTTCTCAAATGGGAAGAGTTCTACGCTGCAGTTAATGAGATTCGTTATCGTGCTCTGCGTTGCCAGGTCGCTACTCATTTCATATTTCCCTCTCACTCGCACACTGAGCTTGCAAACCTGCCTGGCGACGTAATGTTTATTCATGTGTATTATGAAAACTATTTGAGCTAAAAATCTTTAGTTTTTACGGTTCTGCTACAAACATTATTCTTCATCTTCCTCGTGAATTATGTTTTGCAAAATTTGTATCTTTTGTCTTAGCACAAGTATTATTTATAAGACACGGAATCACTTAGCTCGTTACTTCCCAGTCGCCCTCCGTGGTGTAATGGTTACCATGCTGACTTCATATACCTAAGGTCGCGGCTTCAAACCCGGAGGAGGGCGATGGATTTTTTTCGGGTGTAAAAATCCTTAGCATGGCCTCCTTCGGAAGGGAAGTAAAGCCGTGGGTCCCGTGTCGTAGATTTACGGCACATAAAAGAACCTCAAGCCTGATAGAGAAGCATCTGAGCAAAATTAAGCGGTCTTTCACGCCCAATTTAGAATGGGACGCTGAGAACCACAGCAGTTAAAGAGCGCCCATAAATAACACGTCATTTACATTTTCGTTACTTCCCAGTTAAGCGGGAATGCAATATGTCAACACAGCAGCACTCCGATTGGCTACCGGCCTGGTGGCGCTCAAGGACAAACCTCATCCCATTTGAAAGTCACTGTAGTAAACCGTAAGAGATAGACAAAAACTTACTACACAAAATGTAGATCTCGTGGAAACACACAATAAACCATTTTTCGTGGTTGCCCATTTTTTTTTTTTTTTTTTTTTTTTAGATATTCCTGGTTAGTGGTTTCAGTTTCAAAACAATTAAACTTTTCACATACGGGAATGTGTCAACTCCTGGCAATGCAAAGAAATGGATTTCATCCACATGGCAACCAACTTTTAAAAGATTTGACTATCGTTTTAGCCTAGTGTATTCCCTTCTACTAACAAAAAAGCAATTCTGCTAAGGTTTATCTCTATTAGCATGAAATAGACATAAGATGTTTTTCAACAATAATTTGTGACAGAGAAATAGAGAAAGCCATGATTGGAACACGTCAGATTTTTTAAGCTATTTTGGTAAAAAATGTCCAGTATTGGGTCTTTGTTGCAAATGATTCAACGCATTTTAAAGTACATATACATACGTACATATACATATATGTTTAATTCTTCTAAGATGGATGTACCACATGAAAGCGTCGAGCATATTAAATGTCTCTCTAAGTCAAATTTTTAAGTCATTTTTCTCATTTTTTCGTCGTTTTTCTTTCAAAATTCATCTTCTCCCACAAATATCTTTCTACAGGCATGAAAATGTTACCCTAACCCACATACTTCAGAGTGTATAAAATAAAATGACACATTGGAATGTTAATATTGGTCGTGCTGTTTAGACCACTCACCTCTCACCTAGGCGGCCCGGGTTCGATTCTAAGCGACCACATATGGGATTTGTGGTGGAAACGGCGGAGTAGGGAGGTTTTCTCCGGGTTCTCCGGTTTTACATTCCACCGAGGCTCCATATGCATTCCATATCATCAGTGTCAACCCCTGCGGTGCCATTTGTTGTAAAAGCGGGCGTTAAACACTATCCAAAAGAAATTAATATAATCATACTCAGTGTTTCTTAGATTTTTCACATTGTGGTATACTTTTTTTTTTTTTTGCAAAAGAAAGTTATCAAATATGGGAAAATTCCAATCAAACGTTATCAAGGTATTACAAAGGTATCAAAGAATATAAATTTAAAGAATGACACTTTGGGTAGATATCTATTCGAGAAGATAGATTTTGAATTTGCTAATAAAATTGACATAAATTAATACACCCAGATTGAGAGATTTATCGTATCTGTGCACAAGCTTTGCAATACCCGCTTCAAAAATGTTGCCGCCAATAATGCAGCTCGGAACCACTATCAGCTGTTTATTGTGAAACTTGACGTTTGCGGAGAGCCGTTCAAAACAAACGAAAAGGAATGCTGACTTCAGGAATTGTGTTGATCCATGACAACGCTCGTCCACACACTGCTGGCACAACCCTTCGGCTCCTTGAACAATTTCAGTGGGACATTTTCGATCATCCGTCGTACAGTCCTGATCTGGCACCCAGCGACTTTCACTTTTTCTCTGAACTGAAGACGTGGCTAGGAGAGCAGTACTTTCAAACCAACGAAAATCTTCAAAACAACATTAATGCTCATTTGAAATCATTGGAGGCGACATTTTTTGAAGCGGGTATTGCAAAGCTTGTGCACAGGTACGATAAATGTCTCAATATTTTCGGTGATTATGTTGAAAAGTAGCCATAAGCGTACAAAACTTTTAGTAATAAAATAATTGTTTTCGATGAACTTGTGTTTTATTTATAGCCTATCGGAGGTTGAAAATAATAGTAATACTGCATTTGGCATAGAACTTTTGACACAGCTCGTTGAAAGTGTAATGGCCGTCTAAGAGGCGTTCAAAGTGTTCTGACTTAAACGTCTCACCTATTATATGCCCGCTTTCTCTACTGCTTCAGAAGCCTTCTGCTTGGCTATATTTTAATTAATATCCGACGTTCTTTGTAGCTACATCGTTCATCTGTTTCTTGGAACGAGCAGCCCTGTTACTATGGGAACAGCCCTTTCTCTTTCCCCATCTGATTCTAGGAACTGCGCACTACTGGAATAATAACTATGTAAACAAGTATTTTAGAGAAAGGTTAAAAGTAATACAGAGCGGTTCAGAAGTTATACCCCAAGGTGAGATATTCTGTTGTCAATTCTTTTAAAAATTCGCATAATTTTAATATGTGGTATTTTGTGTTATTACTTTCTCTACGTACATAGCGTATAGAGAAGGTATTGTATTGCACCCAAAAATTCGATACCGAGATTTCAACGGAAATACGAGTTTTTGGTCCCCTGAATCCATAAAAAAGCATTTTTACAAAAAGGTCCGTGTGTGTTTGTGCATCTGTGTGTGTCTGTGTATCTGTAGACAGCATAGCTCAAAAATCTGAGGTGTTCCATTCACAAGACTTTTTCTATATCTCTGCAATACATTATTTTTAAAAAGCTTATGCTTCTATCTACTTCCTGCTAATCGAGAAATAATTAGCAGAAGTAGTCTTATTTCTTGCTTCCTTGTAAGTAGAAGCTAAATAAGGGAGTACCATATGTTAAAGTGATAGTCAAAAGCTGGTTGCTATGTGACTGAAGTTCCTTTGTTTGTATGGACACGAGTTCACATAGTCCTATATGAGAAAAGTATGTCTTTTATAGCTGATACCAAAAACGAGGAATATCTCAAGAACAATCAACTCTACGAAAAAAAATGTATGTAACATAAATTGTGTGTTTTAAAGTGCTCTACATTTGTTGTATGGTACGCTTTTGTCCATCTCTTACGGTTTAACAGTTATGGAAATGTCCGTAAAATTGACCTAGAATAAAGTAGTCTTCAGAGGCTATCCGCAGAAAATTCAAAATATACATTTTATTTGTCCGCTAAATGTCTTTAATATACGATATTTTAATCAAAATCGTTAGAGCCATTTTTTAAAAAATCAAAATTTTCGAAAAAAGTTCCATGTAAAAGGTAGTTTGGAGTGGGGGGATTTATCTCAAAACCTTCGTGTCGCATCCCTGGAAGATACTATACTTAAATACCAAGTTTGGTATTTTACCGACTTTTCGTTTTTGAGTTATCGTGTTCACAGACACACGGACACACACGGACCTTTTTCTGAAAATACTTTTTTTGGATACAGGGGACCCTAAAACATATATTTCCGGTGAAATCTCGGTATCGAACTTTTTGATGGAATGCAATACCTTCTCTATACACTAGCTACATAGTACGTATAGAGAAAGTAAAAACGAAAAGACCGTTGAATACCAAACTTGGTATTTAAGTTTGGTATCTTCCAAGGATGTGACACGAATATTTTCAAGGAAATCCCCGACCCCCAACTACCCTGTACATGGAACTTTTTTCGAAAAGTTTGATTTTCTCAAAAATGTCTTTAACAATTTAGATTATACAATGGATATGTTATGAAAGTTTGTTCTGCTGTTTTTCACAGAACTAGTGTGTTTATCACATAACACAATTCTTTCTGTAATACGAGAAAGTGTTTTTATGTATAGGGAGTACGTCTAACGTGTCTGAAGTGTGTTTTGTGCCCAGTCCAAGCTGACTCGGGTAAATTGAAAACCTCAAGTTCAACTCCTAGTCCAGTCCAGTGTAATTGGCAGGCTGAGGGCAGCCCGAGGTGTGTTAGACGTGTCCCTGTTCTCAGAGAGAACTTAACCACGTTCTGACGGGATTGTGGGTTTTGTAGGATGGCGGGTGTGTTTTGGGGTTGTGGAGTGACAGGAGGAGGCGAATATTGCTCCTCGACGGTTGCCTTGATGGTGCAACGGCCCTTGTGCACCGCTGGTGTGTTTTTATCAAAATGTTTCTTGAGATTAAATTTTGAATCCAAGCAACTCTTGAAGGATATAAGGAGCTTAGCCGTAGCAGCTGTTGGTGGTGCTCCTTCGTTACCGGGGATGCCCGCAAGCCATGCGGGGAAGCCGGTATCGCCTGAAGCGGCGGTTTGTGGGATCGTAATCCCCAAGAGACCTAACGAGGGCGCTCCGATGGAATGGTAACCCTTCGTTGAATTTTGTTGCCCGACGCCTAATCTCGTCCTCCAGGTATGGCAGACCAGAGGCTTCGTGCAGGAGTCTCGTTGGAAAGCCTCGAGGCACAGAATAGATAGCCCGGAGACACCTATTCTGTACCCGCTGAAGCAACAGCAGACTGGAGTCTGCCGCCATGCCCCAGATCTCACAGGCGTAGATTAATAAGGGGATAATGAGAGCCCTCAAAAGGCGCAACTTAAGGGGAACCGTCATCGAGGACCTCAGCATCGGGTACAGTGAGGCCGCAGCCCCATTGCCCCGGCACCACAGCCCCCGGACGTGCTCCCTAAAAGTGACGCCCCTGTCAAGCTTCACCCCCAAGTAGGTGATGGTGTTGGTCCATTGTATCCTTCGTCTGAGGTACGTGAATGTGGGGAAGTTTGCGGGAAAGCGGCGCTTGGTGAAGAGAATAGCGTGGCTTTTCTCCGGATTTATGGACAATCGCCAACGCTCGCACCACTCTTGGATGAGGCAGAGGTGTCTCTGGATAGGGTTGAAGGCTCTGCGTGGGTGTTTGTTTGTACAGTATAACAGCACGTCATCAGCATACTGAGCTATGTTGACTTGCTGCACTGTTGGTAGGTCGGCCATGTAGACGCTAAAGAGCGTAGGGGAAAGTACAGAGCCTTCGGGGACTCCGCCTCTTACTGGCCTAGGTGTTGATTTGTGTCCCGCAACTGAAACTACAAAAAATCTGTGTTTAAGATATGAGTGTAGTAGGTGTATGCTGTGTGTCGGGAGCTCCAGTCGGATGAGTTTGAGGAGCAGACCCGCGTGCCAGGTCGTAGAGAAGGCTTTCTCCACGTCCAGCGACACCGCCGCAGTGTAGGCTCTGTCCTGGAAGCCCAGGGCAGCGGCCTCCACCACTCTCAGTAGTTGCTGGGGTGTAGAATGCCCAGGACGAAAACCAAATTGGTGATCTGGGATGGCATGAATGTCGCCCAAGAGAGGGGACAAGCGGGCTAGTATTAGCCTCTCGAAAACCTTCGAGAGAACTGATAGGAGACTGATGGATCGGTAATTGGATGGGTGTAACGGGTCTTTCCCCGGCTTCAAGATGCAGTTCAACTCCTAACCTCAGGTAACAACAATGAATACTAAATCTAATGTATTAAGTTATTCAGCGATCGCACAAAGTGGACCTAGTAAGGATCAGGCAATCGTTATTGCAGCTCATGAAGGTATTCCTATAAAAATTATGTTTACGCCATAGCAAAACTTACCGAAACAACTAATATACGGTTCGTCTCACGAATCTCAAATAACCGTGTATGCATGTACCTCTCTAACAAACGAATAGTGGAAGAAATAGCAGCAAACCATCCCCGGATTACTATCAATGATATTGTACTAGATCTGCGACCCCTATTGACTGAACACTGTCGAACGTCTGTCCACTCATCCCCAATAGTACCCTAAAAAATTACTTGGCATCCCAAGGTATATTTCCGACCTCTGCAATTTCACACGTCAGTTCACAACTTCCCGACAGTTTTCAAATCTATCACGATGATACAAACCACTGGGTCTATGTGTCAACTGACACAAATACTTGTTTCATTTGTAAACAAGAAAGCCACTTGGCTAGCCAATGCAAGGTATCAAAAGTGCAACAGACCACCACAACGCCCTCTATCTCCAATTCTCTTTGCCTTCCACAACGGTAGCTTCTGGTCCATCTACCTCAAAAAAAGACACTCATCATGTCAATGACGACCAAGTAAAGCCCTTAAACACTGAAATGGGGGAACATTCTTCTTCTCATACAGTAAACAATACCATGCTTGTCACTGCTTCTCACGATACTACTACTCTACACTTAGGTGAAGTAGCCACTCCTGTTGACAGTCTACCACACCGCATGAAACGCCCTATTTCTTCAACCAATAGTAATTCATAACATCCAAATGATTCAAAACTTGAGCAGGTTAATTATGAACGGTTATCCAAATCACAGAATGAGGCATCTGATGATGACAGCATCTTAAAGATCAGTGTTAAACCAATGCCTAAAAAACCAAAATCATCAACGGCAACACAATCACTACATGAACTGCTGCTACCACTTCAAAACCACATGGAGACTACCCCGGACGAATACATTTTGAATTTTACAAAACTTGTCAGTTTCTATGAAAATTCAGTGAGGTCCTCTGATGTCGCCCACTTGGCCACATCATACACCACAGATCATCATGCGTTAGCACAAATGCTTAGAAATATATATCCTATGTTAACAAACAACAAAATAAAAAATAGAACCACACGGCTTGAAAAGAAATTAATGTTGGGCACTACTAAACCAGAGAAGAACTGGGCACCGTCTCCACAGATGTCTCTGGAGTTAGAGCTCATGACTCTCAGCCATAAACTCTGATACGCTGCTACTACAATGGAACATCAATAGTTGTAGATCTCAACTAGAATAGTTGCAACTACTTCTCTCTACTCATAGTTCCGCTATTATTCACCTACAGGAAACTAATTTTCATACTGACTACATAGCACCAATACGCCGGTATACTGGATACCATAAAAAACGTCTCAACGCTCACCATGCTAGTGGCGGTGTTGCAACATACGTGCTTGAGAACATTCCACAGAAAGCAATTGTCCTTCAATGCTGTCTGGAAGCTGTGGCTGTCTCTATTTTTCTCACTATTGAGATATGCATTTGCAACCTCTATCTACCAAACAGTGCCAACATTGACCCACAAATGCTCACACATCTTAGTCAACAATTACCCACACCTTTCATTTTACTGGGAGACCTTAATAGTCATAACATTCTGTGGGGAAGCCAGCGAACTGATCGGCGTGGGAAAGTAATTTATTAAATTCTAAATATATTTCCCTTAGTGGTACTCAATTCCCCATTATCTACCCGTTATGATGGAGCCCATAACTTTACAAGCAGTATTGACGTCACCATGTGCTCCTCGAACATTGTTCCTCTGTTCTATTGAGCATACTCTCTATGGTAGTGACCATTATCCTATTATCCTGAAGTCTACCCTCAACGCACCCAAATATGCTCGACATCCTACTTGACAACTCCACAAAGCTAACTATTTTCTATATTCTTCTGTAAGAGCTAATCATTTTGCGGATGACCTAACTATATTTTGCAGTGGAAAGAATGTACAGACTACCTAGGAACTAGTGCAAAATACACTCTACAAATTACAGCAATGGAGCAATAGCACCGAATTCAAATTCTCTGCCACTAAGAGCCGATGCATTTGGTAGTTGTCGTGGGCAATCATCGCCGCCTCTCCTTTTTCTAGGGAACCAGACGATTCCTACAGTATCCACTGTCCGCATTTTAGGGCTTCATTTTGATCACCGCCTAAACTGGATCACACACTTAAAGCTTTTGAGAGCAGAATGTTTTCGACGTTTAAATGTCATGAAAACAATGGCAGCCAAAACTTGGGGAGCTGACTTCACATATAGAACAAATATACGTCCCAAGTTGGATTATGGCTGCATTATATATCATTCAGCCGATCCAACAAGCCTGAAAATGCTCGATAGTACTCAATCTTCGGCGCTGAGGATCTGCTTGGGTGCTTTTTGCACCAGTCCCGTAAGCAGTCTCCAAATCGAAGCAAATAAACCTTCGCTGAATACGAGGAGGAAGGCCTTAAGTCCCATGTACGCTACACGAACTGCCTCCAGGAGTCCATCAACAGTTTTCAACCATGCTTTTCCTGCCAAGTTCCAAAGCGTATGTGCTCATAGTCAACGTCGTTTTGTACCCTTCTACCAGAGAATTCTATTTTTTCTGCAAGAGCTTCAATTGAATATTCCGCCAATGGTCTTCTGCTCCTTCACCCTTGACGCTATTCCTTGGAAGCTACAACTACCTACCATAGATATTTCTATGCCGCGTTACAACAAAGACAGTACAGATTCTTCACTCTATCTCCGTCTATTCAGAGCCCTTTGTATCTCACACTCCGCATCACAAAAAATTTACACAGATGGCTCCAAATGTGAAAATCGCTGCGGTTGTGCTGTGATTTTACCACATAAGACCTTGCTCTACGGCTTACCTCAATTTCTATCTATCTTCTCTTGTGAACTGATAGCTGCTTTCTCCTTCACCATCTTCACAGATTCGATGATTGCTCTTCTCAGTCTTCAACAGCGAACTCCAACCAATTATCTGGTGCTTTACATTCAGTTACTCTATCATAGGTTATCTACCTCGGGTAAGAGGTCCTGCTTGTGTGGCTACCTTCCCATGCTGTCATACCCGGGAATGAGAACGCCGATGCTGCAGCTAAGGAAGCAACACGATACCCTCCCAGCTTTTTGGACCTCAGGATTCCTCACCAAGACTTCAACCGTTTTATGTGTGACGCCATTATCCGGCAATGGAAGCAACAGTGGTTCAACTCAACTAGAGACAAACTACATGCTGCCTGTCCTATTTCCACTTCTGTTTATCCTCTCACACATTACAAACGTCGTCATCAAGTTCTTCTATCTCGCCTATGTCTCGGACACACTGCTCTCACTCATTCTTATCTTCTGTCCGGCGATCTTCCCCCCAAAGTGCAACTAGTGTTACTCTCCACTTACAGTCACTCACATTCTCACCAGCTGCCGTTTCTACGATGATGCAAGAACTAGATGCAGTATTCCAGCAACTATATTAACCATTCTTAGTGATCCACCATTCTTGAAGAATGTACTGAACTTCCTTAATGAAACACATTTATGTAAAGAATTGTAAAATTTATTGTAGTCGCGATTTGATCTTGTTGTTAAAGCGACATTAAATAAAATAAAATTAATAATTAATAATTTAGATTAAAATATCGTATATTAAAGATATTTACGTGACAAATAAAATGTATATCTTGAATTTTCTGGGAATAGCCTCTGAAGACTACTTTATTCTGGATGAATTTTACGGACCGTAAGAGATGGACAAAAACTTACCACACAAAAATTGTAGAGCACGTTAAAACACACAGTTTATGTAATATACATTTTTTTCAAAGAGTTGATCCTTTGTTATTCGTTTCAGCTTTAAAAAACTTGTACTTTTCTCATACAGAAATTTGCCAATTCTTAAAACTCACAGTTTATGTCCTACACATGTTTTCGTTGAGTCAACCGTTTTTTACACATTCCTTGTTATTGATTTCAGTTTTAGAATACATAGCTGTAATTTTCTCATATGGTAATTTTTAAACTCCTAGGCATACAAACAAAAGAACTTCACTCATACAGCAATCAGCTTTGAAAATATTTGACTATCGCTTAAGCTTATGGTACTCCATTAATTCGCTTCTGTTTACAAGGAAGCAAGTGATAAGACTATTTCTGCTATTTTTTTCTCGATCAACATGGACCAAATAGAAGAATATGATTTTTAACAATAACTTGTTACAGCGATATACAGAAAGTCATGTGAATGAAACACATAAAGATTTTTAGAGAAATATCCATGTATATATATATGTGTGTGTGTGTGTGTGTGTGTGTGTGTGTGTGTGTGTGTGTGTGTGGACATCAGAACTCAAAATGAAAAATTGATGTGTTCCATGACTTTCTCTATATCACTGCAACAAATTATTCTATTTACTTCATCTAATAGAGCAAAAATTAGCAGAAATAAGTCTTATTACTTGCTTCCTTGTTAGTAGAAGCGAAATAAGGGAGTACCATAGGTTAAAGTGATATTCAAAAGCTGGTTGATCTGCGACTGAAGTTCCTTTGTTTGTATTGACATGAATTCACAAAGTCCTGTATGAGAAAAGTGTACGCTTTTATAGTTGAAACCAAAAACAAGGAATATCGCAAAAGCAATCAACTCCACGAAAAAAATGTATATAACATAAATTGTGTGTTTTAAGGTGCTCTACATTTATTTAGTGGTAAGTTTTTGTCCATCTCTTACGGTTTAGCAGTTATGCAAAATTCCGTAAACTTGACCCAGAATAAAGGGTCTTCAGAGGATATTCCCAGAAAATTGAAGATATAGATTTTAATTCTGAGGTAAATATCTTTAATATACGATATTTTAATCAAAATCGTTAGTCATTTTTTAGAGAGTCAAAATTTTCGAAAAAAGTTCCATCTAAAGGGTAGTTTGGGGTGGAGGGGTTTTTCTCAAAATCTTCGTGTCGCATCCCTGGAAGATACCAAACTTAAATACCAACATGCACTCATCCTGCTCTTCTATAGATTTGCTAGATTACAAAATTATATTTTAGTTAATATCTCAAATTCGATTTTCACTTACTCTAGCCGTATGCACAATGTACACAATGGATAGATAAGGTATTGTATTCCACCTAAATGTTGATATTTCTCCCGAAATATGTTTTGACATCCCTTGAGTCTGAAAAAAGCACTTTCAGCATAAATATCAAACTTGATATTTATGAGTAGTATTTTCCAATGATGCAACACGTAAATCTTTAATTAAACCCGGTCCACATTTCTTCCACATCCAAAATTACATTTAGAAAATTTAAAATTCATAAATTTACATATAGATTAATGCTTGTACTGAAACATACAAAAAACAATAAAATCAATTTTAAATAAAATATAAATGAATTTAAGTAGGCCGAAACTTATTAATTCATAAAGGTTTATTAATTTTGGTACCAAGATTGACATTATGGCATTTTCTTGCAATATAGCAGCACTACAAATACCTTAACGGGGAAAATGTTTTGAAAATTTTATTTGTCTTAAAACTAGATCTAACGATTTTGATTGACGATATTTAAATTATCAAAAAAATGTGTACTTTGAATCTTCTGGGAATAGCCTCTTAAGACCTTTTTACTTTCTCTACACGTACTATGTACATAATGTATAGAGAAGGTATTATATTCCACCAAAAATTCGATACCGAGATTTCACCGGAAATACATGTTTTGGGTCACCCTGAATCCAAACAAAGCATTTTTCAGAAACAAATCCGTGTGTGTGTGCGAGCGTGTGTGTCTGTGGGCAGCACAGTTCAAAAACGAAAAGACCGTTGAATACCAAACCAGGTATATAAGTTTGGTATCTTCCAAGGATGTGACACGAAGATTTTCAGGAAAATCCCCCCACCCCCAACTACCTTTACATGAAACTTAACGATTTTAATTAAAATATCGAAGGTATATTAAAGATATTTACCTGACCAATAAAATTTATATCTTGAATTTTCTGAGAATAGCCTCTAAAGACTACTTTATTCTGTATGTATTTTAGAGACTATCACTTTAACCTCCCTTATTTCGCTTTACTTACAAGGAAGCAAGTAATACGACTATTAAGACTGCCGCCGTGGTCGAGTGGTCAGCGAGCTGACTTCTCTCCCGGAGGTCCCTCACTTTAACCTATGGTACTCCCTTATTTCGCTTTACTTACAAGGAAGCAAGTAATGCGACTATTAAGACTGCCCCCGTGGTCGAGTGGTCAGCGAGCTGACTTCTCTCCCGGAGGTCCCGGGTTCGATTCCCGGCTGGGGCGGCGAATTTTTCTTTAACCGGAATTATTCCCTATCCCCCATAGAGTCTGGAAGTATGAATGTCCGTGGGTTTAGTAATATAAAGTTTAACCTAATGTTCTGAACCTACAGTTTCACAAGTGAAAGCCCCCGATATGACCGTTGATGTTAAAGACGGCTATACAATGAAACAATATAAAAAAAAAGACTATTTCTGCTAATTTTTTTTTACGATTAGAATGAAGTGATTAGAAGTATAAGCTTTTTAACAATAGTTTGTTACAGAGATGTAGAGAAAGTCTTGTGATTGGAACACATCAGATTTTTATTTTTGGTCAGCGACAGAGAAAGTAAAAGGTGTGAAACACAAACTTGTAGGGCTCCCAAGCCATTAATTTCAAACTTGATTGTATACCTAATGCAGAGAAGGGTGTTCCACAGGGATTCAAACCCGATCTGAACAATAACGCGAGTAAAGCACTCCATTAGGAGGGCTGTGTATGTGATACCCGTCTGCTTACGCTGGAATTATTCCTACACTGCTGCCACCTGGGATCCGATCATTACTCTTATTGTGAGGAGTGCTGGGCAAGTCAGTGGCGGACTGGCCGCTTCCGCCTCCTAACTTATATTATGCGTCAGATTTTTTCGTCATTGTTGAGATATTTCTTGTTATTGGTTTCGTTTTAAAATACTTTTCTCATACGGGAATTTGTTAACTTCTGCTCATGCAAAGAAACGGATATTAATCATTGGAGACATATTTTAAAATATTTGGCTATCGTGCTAGCAAGGAAGCAAGTAATAAGACCATGTCTGCTAATCGATTAGCATGAAGTAGATAAAAGAATCAGCCTTTTAACAACAATTAGTTACAGAGGTGTAGAGAAAGCTATGTGAATGGTAAACATTTTTTTTTTTAATGTAATGTACACTAACTCGTTGCTTTGTTTAGACTTTTCCGGAATTAATGTAGAGCAACCCAATCTCCAGACTTCATCTATTTCTCTGTCCTCTACCTTTTTTTTTGTTGGTAGTGCTTAACGTTCGCTTTTACTACTTGTGGCACCGCAGGAGATGACAGTGGAATGCAATGGCGGGGGAAACCCCAGAACCCGGAGAAAACCGTCCCTGTCCCTGACCACAAATCTCACATGCGGTCGCTTGGGTGAGAGGCGAGTAGTCTAACCACGGCGCGGCCGTCCTCTAACTTTCTACATAATAAAATTGTAAAATTGATTCTAATTAAGGTGCTTCCACAGTCAACAAACTTTTTTTATAAAAACAATCAAATGTTACATAACAACTACAAAATATTTGTTTCTGATAGAGATCTGTTGCATTCAAACAACATTTTAATTAGTTTATTGTTATATTTTAATTAATATTAATACTCATCGTTCAAAATATGGTATGAGATACACGTGTGTTAAGTGTATTGCAGAATCTCTTAACTTTGTTCCGTATTTTCAAACTTTTCCTCGATTCTGCAGTTGTGCACTTCCCACTCTTGTATCGCAATATAATATTTTGTACGGAGAAAACGGGATCTTTTATGCTCTATATCCTCAAGAATGCTTTCCGCCTCACATTTTCCAAACCGGATAGCCTTTCTGATAGCACCACAGCTTTACTTTCTCTACTAGTTTACTAAGCAGGGGAAGTATTGCATTGCATCCAAAAATTCGATACCAAGATTTCATTGGCTTCTCTGCCGACTACGGTATGCATATTTTACGTGGTAGAGAAAGTAATAAGCTTAGGTTCTTCGGTGTTTCAATTCTTTAGTGATTTCACTTTTGAAGCCCTGCCAAGATTCAGCTGTTTCTTACATAGAGTGATCTATGTAGAACTGAGACATTTCTTTCTTTATCTACTCCGTTGGAAATTCATTCGATGACCCAATTTTAGCACCAAATTAAGCAGAATGTTCTGGAGTTTCGATTATAAACGCGCAGATGTTTACGTTTTTTTTTTTGCTAATTGCATTGTTGGCAGCTGTTTAGACATTTTGTTCTTGTAGTCAAAGTGAAAATGCAGTACGGTGTAGAGCTGAGTCAAGGATATTTTCAGCAAGATGGCGCTACATGCCATACATCAAATGAATCCATGAACCTAATTGCAAGTTTCTTTGACGACCGGATAATTTCCAGGATCCTGTGGCCACCGAGATCTCCGGATTTGACATCGCAGGACTTTTTTCTATGGGGTTACTTAAAATATAGGGTTTAGGCCACACGTCCCCAGACATTGGACGATCTGAAGCACACATCACAAAGGAGATTCAAGCTGTTGACAAGAGTCCTCCAACGAGTGGCCAGTAACATGGAAAGACGTGTTGAGTTGTGCCTTATGCAGGATGGAGGACATTTTCAACATGTGCTACAGAGCTAAATAATCTCCTAAAATTCCTCTACAATTTAGGTATAATAAGTTGTCGCTAGCATAACACGTTTTGAAAGAATGAAAGAAATGTGTCAGCTCTATATTAATCACCCTGTAATATCATGGAAAGAGTATGATGCTTCAAGTCTAATGTATACCGACCTCTTTTTAATCATTTGATTATCCCTATTCCTTTTGTAGCTATAGGGGAAACGTAGCTGAATTTATGCAGACGTTTATCTCGATTAATTTAAAGTTCATGGTAGGAACAGCGTTTGCAAAAATTGTGTAAAACAATGGTAGCGGGTAGAGAGTCATGTGAATGTAACACATCCATCACATTGCTATTTAAAAACTGCATAATAGTGTAAAATACTGTGAATAAAACGTTATTCTTAATTCAGCTCAAAAGTGGAATAGAGTGTATTTTAAGTCCGGTTTCTGTTTTTCTGAAATCTAATTTCTGAAATCTGTATTTTAGCGTTCCAAGTCTGAACACAAGCCACAGCTGTAGGAGTAAGGGAAACTCGATAAACAAAACACCGAGGCTTCACAAATAGGATATTATGTTTAAGCTGACCAAAAAAATTTTACAGGGACAGATCACCTTGATCCACGTTGTAGAATATCTTCCTGCCGGTCGTGGTCACGACAAACAGATTTACTTTCTCTAGATAGTGCATAGTATGTAAGTAGAAAAGAATAGCACTCCACCGAAAAATTGGATACAGAGACTTCCCCGGAAACAACCCTTTTTAGGGTCGCCTGTGTCCATTGAAAGCATTTAGTGTGCCTGTGTGTGCGTGTATGTTCCTGTGTCAGTAAAATACCTAACTTGGTATTTAAATTTAATATCTTCCAGGAATGCGACATGAAGATTTTGAAAAATATCCCACACTCCAAATCATCCTTTACATGGAACAATTTTGAAAATTTTGATTTTATCAAAAATGACTCTAAAGGTTTTGATAAAAATATCGTATATATTTTATTGTTGACATCGCAAATAAAATGTATATCTCGAAATTTCTGAGAATAGTCTCTAAAGACCTCTTTATCCTAGATGAAAATAGTGAAAATAGCTTAAGATACTCTAGAGTACGAGTCTACACAGATGGGATATTTTGTTTAAGCTGACCAAAATGAGGCTACAGAGACGGATTACATTGATTCTCGATGTAGAATGTCTTCACGCCAGTCGTGGTCATGACGAGCATTTTTATAATTTGTGAATAAAATCCAACTTCCCCACCAGGCAGCAATGTAGTAGGCTGAAGTATTTGTATAGGCAACCTGAAAATCTAATTGTCAAGGTATCCAACCCCTTACAGAGCACATGCTTACCTGTTCTATGTAACTTTGATTCCTACCTCTTAACTTTTAGGTGTAATAGCCTCTATTGGAATAGGTTGTACAGTGTAAAATATGTCCTTATTTAACGTGATACTTTGTCTTAAGATATTTGAAGAGAGATGCCAAATTTCATAATTATGGATCAGATATATCATGTAACAGAGTTAATCATGTTGGATTCATGTGACTTCTTATCAACCAATAGATAGGAAGATTCTTTGGTCTAAACCTGCCTCTCACGATGACGTAAGCATCTATCATGACAGAGCATTTATCTCGCTTTTATGTCTTGAGCTTACATTACAAATCACAAGTAGATTGTCAATTAAAGGTGTACATTAGTCAATAAGGAGATAACAGATGGAAAAGTAGTGCGAAGGAATACAGTGTAAGCTGAAAGTTTATTTATACACTTAGATTAAGATAAATTGAAATTTAGTTACATTCAAGTCTATAAATTCATTATTTATTTATTATAGGGCTTTTCTTTACCTGTTAGGAATCGAAACATCCTCATGTAAAATATGTATCCCTTCGTAGTCTCTGCATATCTGAATGTCCGGTATATTCTCTCGTTCATTTTGAGCAACATTTTTACTTTTTCAACATAGTATCTATAGAAATATTGTCATCCATTTAAAATTTAGAATCTGAGATTTCGCCGAAAAATGATTTAGGATCCTTTAAATTGAAATAAAAGAATTTTAGAAAAAAATATACGTGTGTCCCTGTGTTAGTGTCTGTAGACACGATAAAACAAAACCGAAAATTCGGTAAAATACCAAACTTGTAGTATCTTCTAAGAATGCGATATAAAGACTTTGAGGAAAGTTCGCCCACCACAAACTACCCTTTACTTGGAAAAACTTTCAATTATTTTGATCTCAAAAATGGCTCTAACGATTTTTATTAAAACATCGTAAATTAAAGATATTTATAATTACTAAAATCCATATATAGAATTTTCTGGGAATAGTCTCTGAAGAGCACTTCTTTCTGGTTGCATTTTGCATAACTGGTAAATCGTAAGAGATAAACAAAAATTAACTACACAAAAAATTTAGCTTTCATTAAAACATGCAGTTTATGTTGTATATATCTTTTTAGTAGAGTTCACTATTGAGATATTCCTTCTTACTGGTTTCGTTTTAAAATACTTAAGCTTTTCTCACAAGAGAATTTGTCAACTCCTGGCACTGCATAAGAATGGATTCCAACTACATGGCAACCAGCTTTTAAAACATTTGACTATCGCTTGAGTCTAG
The DNA here is from genome assembly GCA_030762935.1 of Hymenopus coronatus. Lineage (NCBI taxonomy): Eukaryota > Metazoa > Arthropoda > Insecta > Mantodea > Hymenopodidae > Hymenopus > Hymenopus coronatus. The sequence continues at coordinate 111,528,329 of CM060886.1, read as the reverse complement.
TGTATTCCCTTATTTGCCTTATATTTACAAAAACTCAAGTAATAAGATAATTTCTGCTTGTGTTTATCTGGATTAGCATGAAGTACATAGAATAATAAACTTTTAACTTTAATTTGTTACCGAGATGTAAAAAAAAAAAAAAAAATGTCTGATTGGAATAAATCTGATTTTTAATTTCAGGCCCAACTTTTATTTCCGCAACGTTGACAATGGCCAGCTTGTTGATTTTACCGGAGATTTTGTTCCCATAAGCACAACGTTCATGTCTGATGAATGGACTTTCAGTTCTTAGTGCATCGCAAACGCTACCTGTCGTAAAATTCTTCTTTTCCAGCCTTCCAGACTCTGTGGGGGATAGCAAATAATTCGGCTAGAGAAAAATTCCCCGCCCCAGCCGGGAATCAAACCCGGGACCCCCGGGTGAGAAGTCAGCTCGCTGACCACTCGACCATGGAGGCAGTCTTGGACTCCTTTGTTGATGTACTTATTTATTGTACACTGCATTATTATTTGTGCATTATTGTAGCACCGATGATAATGCCATGGCGGTGGAAACCGGAATATCCGGAGAAAACCTGCCTCTGCCCCTCTTTCTTCACCATAAAATCCCTCATGCTGTCGCTTACGATCGAACTTGGCCGCCTTTGTGAGATACGAGTGGTCTTGCCACTCAGCCACGGTGTGACCCAGTTATTCTTTGTAATATTATTTTGTACATACATAATATATTTATTTCAGCCACCGGGTAATACTGGCCTATAGTGAAATAAATGTTTACATACAAATGATATTCCCCTGGCCGTTCTACCACTTGTCATTTTCCCTTGCCAGTCCGCCACTGTTCCGTTCATGACCATTGGTGATCGAGTTGCTATGATGTGCACGTGTTGTGCGATATATCCTCCATTATACAATAACGTTAGCCTGGCCTGATACCGGCCGGCCGCATGTAAGGCGGGAAATATATATATTTTTTACGCCCTACGAGGGTGGATGTTAGATGTCTAAGGGTAACTGATATTTACGACACTGGAGTTGTTTTTATTGCTTCTTCCCAGTATTGATGTTTTGTGCCATATGTGAACACGGCTGATATACTTGTATTGCACCGATTTGGTGACCAAACTTCATGTCGTGTAAGCAATATCTGAACGCTGCCAGTAAAGCGGAACTCGATATGGATAGAATTGGAAACACACAGAAAATACTAAAATTAAATATAATGCCAAACATTCACATAACGTTCTCTATCGATATATACTTTAAAGAGTTCCAAGGTTTGATCCCCGGCGATCGCTCATTCTGGCCCGGTTTTTTCGTGGTTTCCCCGTGTCGGCAGGCAAATGCCGAGTCATCTTGTATATTTTCAAGGTAAACAGTCGATTGCTGGGATGGTTCCGTATTTGCACTATCATTACCTGTTCTCATCATTCTCTTTTATCCGTTTTAAGGGAACACATGTGTTTCTCTTTTTACCTTCTCTATACGCACTATGTACATGGTGTATAGAGAAGGTATTGTACTCCACCAAAAATGTAGATACCGAGATTTCACCGGAAATATATGTTTTAAGGTCCCCAATATCAAAAAAAAGCATTTTCACAAAGAGATCCGTGTGTGTACGTGTGTCCGTGTATCTGTGAACACGATAACTCAAAAACGAAAAGTCGGTAAAATACCAAACTTGTATTTAAGTTTAGTATCTTCCAGGGATTCGACACGAAGATTTTGAGAAAAGTCTCCCCACCCCCAACTACCCTTTACATGGATTTTTTTTCGAAAATTTTGACTTTCTCAAAAATGGCTTTAACGATTTTGATTAAAATTTGGTATATTAAACATATTTACCTGAGAAATGAAATGTATATCTTGAATTTTCTGGGATTAGCATCTGAAGAGTAGTTTATTCAGGATGAATTTTACTGAATTTTGATTAACTGCTAAACCGTTAGAGATGGACAGAAACTTACTATACAAAAGATGTAGAGCACGTTAAAACACACAATTTATGTTATATAAAATTTTTTCGTGGAGTTCATCGTTTTTGAGACATTCCTTATTTTTGGTTTCTGCTATGGAAACTTATATTTTTCTCATACAGGAACTTGTCAACTCCGATCCATATAAACAAAGGAACTTCATTGACATAACAACCAGCTTTTGACTATCACTTTAACCTATTTCTGCTATTTTTTCTGATTTGCATAAAGTAAATAACAGTATAAGCTTTCTAATTTTTTGCAGGGATATAGAGAAAGTCATCAGATTTTTTTATTCGTGAGGCTTTTGTTTGTATTCAATAGGTTGAAATGATGCTCTTGGAGTTACCCAATAGTTATGACCTCCGCAGATGAAGGACAGCATTCTGGGATTTGATTATAAGCAGCCAAAACTGGCCAAGCCTGGGCACATACTTAATGGAAATACGTGCACTAAGAGATAAATTTGTGTAAATATTATATAGACTTATTTGGTGTTTGATTAATCTATATGTATGAATACGTGGTAGTTGTGAGTGCAAGTGTGTTTGTGTTTGTGTATTTCCAATGTTGATAAGATATATAAAATACATATGTAGGTAAAATTTTAAATTCAAGTATTACTTTCTCTATACGTGCTATGTACATAGTGTATAGACAAGGTATTGTAATGCACCGAGATTTCACCGGAAATACATGATGTATGACCTCCTGAGTCCAAAAAAAGCATTTTTAGAAAAATGTCCCTGTGTGTCTGTCTATTTGTCTGTCTGTGTCTGTGTGCGTCTGTGGGCAGCATAGTTAAACAACGAAAGTCCGTTAAAAACCAAACTTGGTATTTAGGTTTGTATCTTCCAAGGATGCGGCACGAAGTTTTTCACGAAAATCCCCCCACCACCATCCAACCTTTACATGGAGATTTTTTCGAAAATTTTGAATTGCTTAACAATGGCTCTAACGATTCTGATTAAAATATCGCATCTTAAAGATATTTACCTGGCAAATAAAATGTACATCTTGAATTTTGTGAGAATAGCCTCTGAAGACTACTTTATTCTGGATGAATTTTGCATAACTACTAAACCGTAAGAGATGGACAAAAACTTACCACACAAGACATGTAGAGCACGTTAAAACACACAATTTATGTTACATAACTTTTTTTCTTGGAGTTGATCGTTTTTGAGATATTCTATATTTTTGGTTTCAGCTTTGAAAAACTTACACTTTTCTCTTACAGGAATTTGCCAACTCGTGTGCATGCAAACAAACGAACTTCAGTCACATAGCAACCAGCTTTTTGCTTTCACTTTAATCTATGGTACTCCCTTATTTCGCTTCTACTTACAATAAAGCAAGAAATAATACTGTTTCTGCTAATTTTTCTCGATTAGCATGAAATAAATAAAAGAATAAGATTATTAACAATAATTTATTACAGAGAAATAGAGAAAGTCATGTGAATGGAACACATCAGATTTTTTTAGACAGCATGTATTGTCACCCGACCCATGCGAATGTGTGGCGCAAATATTGTATTATTGTTAACTTAATAAAATAGTAATAATAATATTCCTACTCCTACCACCACCACTACCAGAATTCATAGTATAGCCAACTATTATGGTCAATTGAAATTGGTTTAATTGTTTTTTTCACACAAGCCGTGTGTAGGACAGAAGTTGGATAGGTAGAGTCACACTGAAAAATTCAATGCCATAGCTGGGATTTGAACCAAGGATCTCCGGATCTCTAACCGGTTGGGACTTAAGTATTTACATTGTAAGTCGCCATTGGCGTTGTCATCTCAAAATAATTTGACAATACCTTGTGGTTTACCGGAAAACATTCGAGTCAGTTGAGAAATTCAATGCTATCCGGCATGTTGCCATGGTAGCTCAGTGGTAGAGCAACCGGCTAGAGATCGGGAGATCCGTGGTTCAAATCCCAGCTATGATATTGAATTTTTCAGTCTCATTCTACCTATCCATTATTATTATTATTTATATTATTATTATTACTATTATTATATTTATTTTCGAAGTCGGCTTACCATCCCAGTATTTAGGACTGTCACCCCCTGTTAAGACCTACAAGCGGATGCCTAGGGATCAGAAGCCTTTCGGGGAGCCAACGTCACGAAGCCACAGAATGGAGTACCTGGAACGAGTAGTTGGCCCTTAGCCAGTCGTGAGCGTGAGGAAGCGGATTAAATTAAATGGAAGTGAAATGGATGAGATGAAAGGTGATGATGGAGAAATTGGTGGAATGAGTGGCGGGGAAAACTGAAGGACCCGGAGAAAACCCGTCCAGACGCCGCTTCGACCACCACAAATTCCACATACGGGCTCTTGGGATCGAACCCGGGACGCCTCGGTGGAAGGCGATCACGGTGTTGCTCTATTATTATTATTATTATTATTATTATTATTATTATTATTATTATTATTGATATTATTACTACAGTAAAACATCTCTATTGGAACACCCCTGTGACATACCTCATTACCGTGGGCATTTTTTTTGGAGCCGGAAATAATCCCTATGGTTCCATCCTGTTATGTTCTTCATATATTTCTGCTGCGTATAAATTTGTTGGAGCTAAATTGTGCTCAACATTTTGTGTTTTATAAGGATATTTTTTTTTAGTTGAATGATACGGTTTTTTTCTACAACTGTCGACCTGTTACTACATTCCTGGAATTATTCACTTGATCCTTCTGTGTCAGTATTGTGGCTTTTGGCTATCGTGCCCTTAAAACCATTAGCAGCTTATTGAGAAGGGTTTTGCTTTGCAGTGAATTGGTATTTCCAATTCTAGGAAGTTTTACCCACAATGTTTTTTTTTTTTTTTTTTTTTTTTATGGTTCAAGTTGAGTATTCTATGAGAGATTTATCAAACGAAAATAAGGGTAAAGAAATATCTTCCAATAAATCCATTGACCCTTCAACGAGCTCTTGGGTGCATTAATAAACGGAGAATAATGCATATGCACATAGTCAGACAGAAATATTGAACAGTGGGCAATACCAAGTAAGGCCGTTTAACATAGTACGGTATTTTACTTCCTCTACACGTACATAATGCCAAGAGAAAATATTGTATTCCACACAGAAATTCGATATCGTATTCTCTCCGGAAATAGACGTTTTAGGGTCCCCTGTATATAAAAAAAAAACATTTTTAGAAAAAGATCCGTGTGTGTCCATGTGTCTGTAAACACTATAACTCAAAAACGAAAAATCGGTAAAATACTAAGCTTGATATATAAATTTAGATCTTCCAAGGATGCGAAACGAAGAATTTGACTACCCCAACCTACCCTTTACATAGAAAATGTTTCAAAAGTTTTGATTTTCTCAAAAATGCCTGAAACGATTTTGATTAAAATAATCTGTATTAAAGATATGTATATGGCAAACAAAATGCAAGTTTTCAATTTTCTGGGAATAGCATTTAAAGGCCTCTTTATTCTGAATGAATTATACTGAAATTTGCGTAACTAGTAAGCTATAAGAGATAGACAAAAACTTACAAAACAAAAAATGTAGATCTCGTTAAAACACACAATTTATGTCATCTATGTTTTTTTTATTTTTTTCATGGAACTCGCTATTACTGAGATATTCCTTGTTATTTAATTCAGATTTAAAATACTTTTCACACGGGAATTTGTCAACTCCTGGAAATACAAAGAAACGGATTTCATCCAATGGCAACCAGCTTTTAAAAGATTTGACTATCGTTTTAGCCTTGAATATTCCATAATTTCTCCTCTACTTAGAAGAAAGCATTTCTGCTAATGTATATCTCGATTAGTATGCAGCAGACAGAAGAATAAGCTTTTTAACAATTATTTGAGATATAGAGAAAGTCATTTGAATGGAATATATTAGATTTTTTGTATTATTATAGTCTTTCATATTTGTTATATACAACACTTCCTTAACATTTGGCAAACACTAATGTACATACTCCTGATGGGCTCCATTTACATGCCTTTCTCTACCTGTTCTGCAAACAAAGCAGATTTACATAAGATTATTCTTTTATCTATATCATATTAATCAAAATTAACATTATTATATATTGTCTTATTGCTTTCTTCCTTAGATGTGCTCTTGTTATCCTAAAAAAATAACTAAGGTACAAAAACACAGAGTGAATCGTAAAAAAATCTTAAAAGCGTAAGGAGAACATTCCATATATCTGAAAGAAAAACACTGTACAAGGACTGAATTAACAATTTGAGAACTAAATCTTGCGATCAAAAAACTACTGATTGTTCCGACTAGCCATGAATTTAGATTTACTAAAACATATTCAACCCGAGAATTTTGCCCAAGCCACTTTTACCTACCCTTGGCGGCTACGCAACGAAACTTTGCTGTGCTCTTAAAGACGATCTGTCCCTCAGCGAATTTCCATCTAGGCTGAATCTCGTCGCATATTTCACTACAGAGATGTTGGGGAGGTTTTGTTTATCCCATAAATATATGGCGACAATGGAGGTAACTATATTTGCTTCAAACTTGTGAAAGAGGATAAACAAAGACTTCAAAAAAGGAAATAAGGGAATACACTAGACTAAAGCGACAGTCAAATCATTTAAAAGCTGTCGCTGTGGTTCTCTTTCCATGGGCAGGAGTAAAAAAAAGGAAAGCTGAAATGGATGAGGAATACCGTTTGATAATTTTTTAAAATTTAAACCAATAACAGCGAATATCCCGGAAATTGTTATATCTACAAAAAAAAAAAAAAAAAAAAAAAAAAAAAAAAAAAAAAAAAAAAAATCTGATGTGTTCCATTCACATGACTTTCTCTACATCTCTGCAACAAATTATTGTTAAAAAGTTTAGGCTTCTATTTACTTCTTACTAATTGAGAAAACATTAGCAGAAATAATCTTATTACTTGCTTCCTTGCAAATAGAAGCGAAATAAGGGAGTACCATAGGTTAAAGAGATAGTCAAAAGCTGATTGCTATGTGACGGAAGTTTCTTTGTTTGTATGAACAGGAGTTGACAAAGTCCTGTATGGGAAAAGAAAGCTTTTTAAAGCTGAAACCAATAGCAAGGAATATATAAAAAACGACCAACTCCACGAAAAAAAATTATATAATATAAATTGTGTGTTTTAATGTGCTCTACATTTTTTGTTTGGTAAGTTTTCGTCTATCTCTTACGGTTTAGCAGTTATGCAAAATACCGTAAAATTCATCCCGAATAAAGTAGTCTTCAACGGCTATTCCAAGAAAATTCAAGATATGCATATTAATTGTCAGGTAAATATCTTTAATATACGATATTTCAATCAAAATCGTTAGAGCCATTTTTTAGAAAATCAAAATTTTCGAAAATTTTTCCATGTGACGGATAGTTGGTGGTGGGGGATTTTCTTGAAAATCTTCGTGTCGCATCCTTGGAAGATACCGAACTATGCTGCCCACAGACACAGATCAACATACACACAGACAGACACGCACGGACATTTTTCTAAAAATGTTTTTTTTTTTTTGGATACAGGTGGTCTCAAAACCTGTATTGCCGGTGAAATTTCGGTATCGAATTTTTGGGTACAATGTAATGCCTTTTCTACACACTATGTACATAGTACTTGTAAAGAAAGTAAAAAAAAAATAGCGTATGGCATACTTGTGTGTTAAAACGATATCTACGTTTTTTACCTATGCAGTAAGGTTTTGTCAATCTCTCATGGTTTGCCAATTATGCAAAATTCCTTTAGACTGAAGAGGACTTCAGGGTCTATTCCCAAGAGATTCAGGATATACATTTTATTTTCCAAATAAAATATCTTTAAATATGTAAATATCTTTAACATACTGTATTTTAATCAAAATCGTTAAGAGCCATTATTTAGAAAACCAAAACTTTAGCAAAATGTAGTGAGCAGAAAGAGGATGGTTTGGTGTGGGGAAATTTTTATGAAAATCTTGGAGTCACATTCTTGGAAGATATTGTACTTGTTTCTTTTTATAGTGCTTTTACTAGTATGGCACCACAGGCGATGACACTGTCGATGCATGGAATGAAGATGAGGCACCGGTGGAATGGATGGCGGGGGAAAACATAGAATCCGGAGATAACCAGCTGCTGCGCCGTTTATCCACAACAAATACCATATGTGGTCACCTCATTGAGATACTGAACTTAAATACCAAGTTTGGTGTTTAAAGGACTTTTGGTTTTTGAGTTATGCTATCCACACATACAGGGAGCTTTTTTTAAAAATCCTTTTTTACATTTAACATGTATTTCGGGGAAATTTCGATATCTAATTTTTTGGTAGAATGCAATACCTTCTCTGCCTACTATGTATATTGTAAATACGTGCTAGAGTAAGGAGAAGAAAAATCTATCCCTCTTTTGTTGCACACCCGTTAGGTTGGACAATTTTAGTGAACCATAGGCGTCCAGGTTAGAAATATTTTATTTTATTGTTATAATAATATAAATTATAAAATGTATAACTTATTAATAATACTAATACTATTAAATTATTAAATCATAAATTATTATTATTATTATTTAGAGAGTATAACATAATTCAAAATCTTCTCGGGCTTCTAGCCAGGTAAAAACTTGGCTTGACACCTTGGCCAAGTTTTTACCTGGCTAGAAGCCCGAGAAGATTTTGAATTAACACGTCGCCAGGAAAGCTTCAGTTCTTATTTTAGAGTATAACATAGTTTATGTCCGCAGACGTCTTTTCGTATGTTGGGTGGAATACTTACTTTCTCAACTTACGATAAGTAGCTAATAGTTAAAGCAAAAACATAAGAGGTTTATATTTGCGTGCACGACAATATGAACGTTTAGAAACAATCGCAGGATGTATTGCACGAGTTGTGAAGTCGCCGGTGAAGGTACGTTACCTCGATTGTTTTATTCCTGCCTTATCTGTGTTGTGCCCAGGAAACATTCCCCTGTAATTTATTATGCCCCGAGTTTAACTTTCACCAGATAATTCAACGGAATAGAGTTTATATTAAACTCAACAGTTGTTCGTTTCTTGCTGCACACAGATAATCTTTACGTTCCTTGTTCTACCTAGTGTTTCGTGGAGAAGAGCTTTCCTAATGCTGGTAGAAAATAGGCAAATAACTTCATTAACTCTCATGTAAGTATTAATCCATCACTGTCAGTAGCTAAAACTACAAAATATTCTCTCACATGTAACAGGATTCTCGCCAAATTGTGAGTATTATTTGGGAGAAATAATAACTATCGTTCTTCTCCTCTTGCATATCAGCGCAAGAAGGAATCGCGCTCATTGAGTGGCAATGCTCAGGCTTGTACTATAATGCTACGTGCTCTCGCATTTGCTTATTTATTGTTACCACGTTTTCATGTTTCAATTTATTTTCCTTAAGTGTATGGTGAATAATAATAATCATAATAATAACAACAACAATAATATAGTGAAACAACTTGCGCTCTCATGCATGGTTTTGTTATATCGTCTTAATGTTTTTATTTAAACCTATAATGATACTAGTCTTTATGTTAAATAAGAATAGCGGATTACAAGATTAAAAAGCTAACTATTGTGGATATTGATATTGAAATAAATACTTTTTTTGGACAGTTGCTGGTAAAAGTGGGATTATTATTGTTATTATTATTAAGCAGAGTAAAATAAAACATGAAAACGTGGCAACAATAAACAAGCAAATGCGAGAGCACGTAGCATTGTAGCACAAGCCTAGAAATCGCCTCCATATGAGGGCGGCAGGCTCATGATGAAGCGGGGCTGAACATTGCACATAGACCGTTTGCAGCTTGCGTGACCCTAGGGAGCGATGAGGGGCGTTCAGATCCGGATGGTGGCGGGTGCAAGCAGGAACGGAACCGTAACGGTTCCAAAATGAACACCTCCAACACCGGCGGGGATTGATCCACAGACTCTGAGCCCCTGATGTTCCCCGAAGGATTCTAGACCGAAAGCACCGAAGGGGATTCTAATCGAGCGCCCCGCACGTCAGAATCAAACTTCTACACTAAGCATTTAGCAAAACACCGCCCAGCCGCAACACGCGAAACATCGTCGCATGGATCTTCAACTTCCTGCTAAGAAAAGAATGAACAGGAAAGTCTTGCCCGTATAGGACAAGAGCAAGGTTCACTTTCTCGCCTTCCTGCTATATACAAATACTTAATCATGCAGGTTAATAAATACAACGTAATGCTATGCCAAGTAAAGGTAAATGGACTTTAGGATGAAGGCAAAATACACATAACATAAGAACTCACAACTCCCTTCCAAATCTGATGTGTTCCATTCACCAAACTATTCTTACAAGATTATTCTTTTGTCTACTCCATGCAGAGATAAATATTAGCAGAATTGGTCTTATTACCTGCTTCATTGTAAGTAGAACGGAAATAAGGGAAATACACAGGGTAAAGCGATTGTCAAATCTTGTAAAAGCTGATCGCTAAGTGAAACAATTGAGGTTCGGTTCGCTTTGCATGGTCCTGTTTAAGAAAAGTTAAGGTAGTTTCAAATTGAAGTCAATAATAAGGAATATCTCGAAACTCTACAACAAAAAACGTATATGACATAAATTGTGTGATTTAATGAGATCTACATTTTTTTTGTATGGTAAGTTCTTACGCTTTCCCCTTATGAAAGAAATTGCAAAACTCATCCAGATTAAAGAGCGCTTCAGAGGCATTTCCCAGAAAATTCAGAACACACATTTTATTTGTGATGTAAGTCCTTTAATATATGGTATTTTAATCAAATTCGTTATAGCCATTTTTGAGAAAAAAGAAATTTTAGAATCTTTCCATGTAAAGCGTAGCTTGAGGTAGGGGAATTTTTTTGAAGATCTTCTTATCGCATCCTTTGAAACTACTAAACCTAAATGCCACGTTTGGTATTTAACAATATTTTCGTATTTGACCTACACTGTACACACACGGACCTTTTTCTACAAATGCTTTTTTCGGACTCAGAAAGCCCAATACAAATATTTCCGGAGAAATATCGACAGTGAATTTTTGCATGGAATACAATACCTTCTCTAGCTGCTATGTGCATCGTACGTACATATGTACGTGTTAGAGAAAGTAATATACAAGCTTAATAAACTGAGGTTCTCCTTTAACTCTCACTTTAAAGCTCCCAAACTTTGTGCTAGTTTGTAACTTAGCATAAACCCCATTCAACTATTATCCAGGGGCCTTACCCATTCGCTGTAAAACATATAACACAAAACAAATCACATGTATTATTCCCCCAATTCCTTCATTCTTCCAGCAGAAACAATGAAAAGATTTCCCACCATCTAAAACAAATATATCGACAAATTAACATGGGGGGGGGGGAGACAGGACTTTAAAATCAAAACTTTAGTCTTTTTTCAGAGGAAGCGAGAAAACTAAGCAACATCGCAAAAGTTCATAATTTAAAAAATCTGATGTGTACCATTCACATGACTTTCTCTATATCCCTGCAACAAATTATTCTTAAAAAGCTTATACTTCTATTTACTTTATGCTAATCCGAAAAAATGAGCAGAAATAGTCTTATTACTTTCTTCCTAATAAGTAGAAGCGAAATAAGAGACTACCATAGGTTAAAATAATAGTCAAAAGCTGGTTGCTGTGTCAATGCAGTTCCTTTGTTTATATGGATAGGAGTTGACAAGTTCCTATATGAGAAAATGTAAGTTTTTCATAGCAGAAACCACAAATAAGGAATATCTCAAAAACGACGAACTCACGAAAAAAATGTATATGACATATATTGTGTGTTTTAACGTGCTCTACATTTTTTGTTGAGTAAGGTTTTGTCCATCTCTTACGGTTTAGCAGTTATTCAAAATTCAGTAAAATTCATCCAGAATAAACTACTCTTCAGAGGCTATTCCCAGAAAATTCAAGATATACACTTTATTTGTCAGGTAAATATCTTTAATATACGATATTTTAATCAAAATCGTTAGATCCATTTTTGAGAAAATAAAAATTTTCGAAAAAAAGTTCCATATAAAGGGTAGTTGGGGGTAGGGGTATTTTTCTCAAAATCTTCGTGTCGCATCCCTGTAACATACTAAACTTAAATACCAAGTTGATTTGTAGATCCCAACACTTTTATACGCAGACGATTTAGTATTGTGCTCTATGACAGTAAATGGATTGCAACGAGGACCGGACAAAGTTAAGAATTATTACGATGAATGGCTACTTACAGTTAATGTGAATAAGACTAAGGCAATGACTTTCAAAAAGGGTTGTGTTTATAGCAGGGAGGAGACTTGGACATATGCAGGACAGATACTGGACGATGTTAAATCTTTTGTGTACTTAGAACTCACATTTACAATGAACGGAAAATGGACAAAACACATTGACATTACGAAACACAAGGCAAGGGTGAAAGCGGCGGAAGCTCTCCGGATACGCTGCAGAATTCCGAATATCTCCATAACCTTAATGGAAACTGTATACGGAGCGACAGTTAGATCCACGATGACATACGGAGGAGAAATATGGGGGTGGGAACAAACAGGAAATCTGGATCAAGTGAGGACCCAATTTTTGAAATGAATTCTGGGTGTAGGGAGGGGTACGGCAAACTGCGGAATAATGAGGGAATTCGGGACACATAGTGATACGATAGAGTGCAAAATCAGAGCAGTTAAATATTGGATGAGAATCGTTCACGGAAACCAATCTCTAATTAGGGCAGTCTGCTACCGTGAACAGTTGCGAATGGAAAGTAATTTGACATGGGCATCAAAATTAAAGAAAGGGTTGGTAACCATTGGGATGGGAGACATTTGGATGGCGGGGCAGGAAAACAGGCGAAGAATTTGGAGAAAAATTAAGAAACGTCTCTGTGATATTGACAGACAGCAAATAATTGCGCAATGCACAGAGAAGGTGTCATTAGAAGTACAGTCTGGGCTGAAATCGGAGTGGGGTATGGAGCAATACATCAAAACAGGTACCAAACTCATTAGAGAGGGGCTCGCGTGGATTAGACTAGGAGCATGGAGGAGCACGAAAATTTCTGACGAGAATGGTACGGGAATCTGTCCCATTTGCGAGGAGGAAGAGTCGTGGACTCACATCTTGGCAAGATGTAGGGGTACGGAGGAATAGCGGGAAAAATATTTGCCGCGATTTTTTACCACTGCGAATGTAGGGATAGAAGCATGTTGGACGCTACTGGCAGGCACGGTAAACATGGACGGGCTAGGTAAATTTATACTTAAGGCAAGACAGCTGAGATCTGAGGAGGCTGCCAATAGAGAAGGGGGGGGGATAAGATCAACTAAACAAAAGTGACTACAAATGTTCTACATACATATATATTATGTCATACTTAGGTCACTGTTGTGCTAGGGTTGTATATATTATGTGTATATATGTCTTTTAAGTGTACTTATCTATTATAAGAGGGTGCATTTATGAAGGTGTACTCTGTGCTGTAAATTTAAATTGCTATATTTGAATATCTTTGTATCTTTATTTTTGGATTCATTCTTAATTTTTATTGTTGTTTAATATTGCTTTTGACTGTGTATTTCCTTTGTCTTTTTATTTTCGTGTTTACTCTTTTAATTCTTTGTTGTGGTTGTTTTAATATTGCTTGTAATGTGTATTACAAAAGCACGTACGGTCTGTGGACCCGTGCGACTGTTGAAATTCTATTGCTATGTTAATAAATACACTTATTCATTCATTCATTCATTCATTCATTCATTCATAAATACCAAGTTTGGTATTTTACCGACTTTTCGTTTTTGAGTTATCGTGTTCACAGGCACAAGAACAGACACACACGGACCTGTTTCCGAAAATGCTTTTTTTAGATAAAGGGGACCCTAAAACTCATATTTCCGGTGAAATCTCGGTATCGAAGTTTTTGTGCAGTACAATACCTTCTCTATACACTAAGTACATAGTGCGTATAGAGAAAGTAAAAATCTGATGTGCTCCATTCACATGACTTTCTCTACATCTCTGCAAAAAAATATTGTTAAAAAGCTTATGCTTCCATTTATTTCATTCTAATTGAGGAAAAATTAACAGAAATAACCTTATTACTTGCTTCCTTGCAAATAGAAATGAAATAAGGCAGTACAAAAAGTTAAAGTGATAGTCAAAATCTGGATGCTATGTGACCCGAAGTTCCTTTGTTTTTATGGACAGGAATTGACAAATTCCTGCATGAGAAAAGCATGTTTTTCAAAGCTGAAACCAAAAACAAGGAATGTCTCAAAAACGACTAATTCCACGAGGAAAATATATATAACTAAAATTGTGTGTTTTAAAGTGCTCTACATTTTTTGTGTGGTAAGTTTTTGTCCATCTCTTACGGTTTTGTAGTTATGCAAAATTCCGTAAAATTCATCCAGAATAAAGTAGTCTATAGAGGCTATTGCTAGAAAATTCAAGTAGTACATTTCATTTGTCATGTAAATATATTTAAATTACTATATTTTAATCAAAATCGTTAAAGCCATTTTTGAGAAAATAAACAATTAGGAATTTTTTTCCATGCAAGGGGTATTTAGGTGTGGGTAAGTTTCTTGAAAATCTTCATGTCGCATCCTTGGAAGCCACTGCACCTAAATATCAAGTTTGGTATTTAATAGACTTTTCGTTTTGGAACTATGCTGCCCACAGACAGACACACACACACACACACACACACACACACACACACACACACACAGGGACATTTATCTAAAACACTTTTTTTTTGTATTCAGGAGATCCCAAAACATGTATTTCCGGTGAAATCTCGATATCGAATTTTTGGATGCAATACAATAGGATAAAAAGGAATCACATGCCATAATTCGCTTCACATATCGGTTAACAAAAGCTTTCCAAGCAAGCACCGCATCCCACATAAGTCCACACTGTCCCACGTTGCAAGTCGGAAAACCTGAATAAACCAATGGGTCAGGACGATCGGCCACAAGAATCAAACCCACCATCTCCTGAAATGCGAGTTGCAGAGTTTCCATGGAGAATCACGGAATCATAATTTTCGTCGTGGAAAACATATGGTACAATTGCTACTTGGATTGATAATGACCGAAAAGTTTATTAATTATGAACTTACTTAGTTTAGTGGCAGCCAAGTTTGCATAAAATTGAGTGAGATTGCGTAGACGCACGTAGAATAGAAACAATATTTTTGTTATTATCTGTGTCATCAGTTTTATAATGTCCTTCTGTACAGATTTCCGAAAATTGGTTTCATACCCTACTATTGTTCTTGTTTGCATTTACAGGGATTAACTTTTCTAAAGCAGCTGTTATATTAGCAATGTTATTTTTAATGCACTAGGATAACACCACTTAATCTATCTTTATTACGTTCTCTATACATGTTATGTACATAGTGCATAGAAAAGGTATTGCAATCCACCAAAAAATTCGATACCGAGATTTCACCGGAAATATATATTTAAGGGTCCCCTGTATTCATAAAAAGTATTTTCAGAAAAAGGTCCGTGTGTGTCCGTGTGTCAGTGTGTCCGTGAACACGATAACTCAAAAACGAAAAGTCGGTAAAATACCAAACTTGGTATTTAAGTTCAGCAACTTCCAGGTATACGACACGAAGATTTTGAAAAAAATTCCCACACCCCAAACTACACTTTACATGGTTCTTTTTCGAAAATTTTGATTTTCTAAAAAATGGCTCTAACGATTTAGATTAAAATATCGTATATTAAAGATATTCACATGACAAATAAAATGTATATTTTGAATTTTCTGGGAATAGTCTCTGAAGACTACTTTATTCTCGGTCAATTTTACGGAATTTTGCATAACTGCTAAACCGTAAGAGAAGGACAAAAGCTTACCACACAACAAATGTAGAGCACTTTAAAACCACAATTTATGTTATATACATTTTTTTCGTGGAGTTGATTGTTTTTGAGATATTCCTTGTTTTTTTTTTCAGCTTTACAGACATACATTTCTCATACAGAATTTTGTGTACTGCTGTCCAACCAGCTTATGACTATCACTTTAACCTATGGTACTCCCTTATTTCGCTTCTACTAACAAGGAACTAAGTAATAAAACTATTTCTGCTCATTTTTGCTCCATTAGATGAAGTAAATAGAATCATTTGTTGCAGTGATATAGAGAAACTCGTGTGAATGGAACACATCAGACTTTTTATATAGGTTATTTCTTCGCTTTTACTCACCGTAATATGCTATTAGAAAGCTATAAGAATTTCTCAAGTCTATTTCTGCACTTCAATTTCAATAAAACTGGATTTATATTAAAATATATATCATTTCGTTTGCATTGGTCTCTTACACCAATTTTCATTGTTTCATTAGCTCTCAGGCAGGTAGCGTTAAAATAGCATAACGCAAAGGTTAAAAATATCAATATTTAAATACAACTTACAACTAGCGATTATGAGGCTATAGAAGGTTGGTGTGTGTGTGTGTGTGTGTGTGTTAATAAACTGATTTTTCAGTACTTAGATATTAATAATGTTCACTGGCTTCTCCAAAGCATGCGAGCGAAGCGAGGGAATAGTCTCTGAAGACTACTTTATGTTATATACATTTTTTTTTTCGTGGAGTTGATTGTTTTTGAGATATTCCTTGTTTTTGGTTTAAGCTATAAAAACATACTTTTCTCATACAGGACTTTGTGAACTCGTGTCCATACAAACAAAGAAACTTCAGTAACATAGCAACCAGCTTTTGACTATCACTTTAACCTGTGGTTATTTATTTCGCTTCTAGTAACAAGGAAGCAAGTAATAAGACTATTTCTGCTAATTTTTGCTCCATAAGATGAAGTGAATAGAATAATTTGTTGCAGTGATATGGAGAAAGTCATGTGAATGGAACATATCAGATTTTTTATTCAGGTATCTGAAAACTTATTTCTAGAGAAATGTTTGTATCGAATTTTTAGGTGGAATGCAATGACATGCTCATGCCAAATATTACATGAAAATGAAATGTTTCCAAAGAGTATTTATGTGCGGGAGAGTTTGTGCCGAACCCGTGACCGGTTGACACAGTGAAGTGGGGTAACAGATAAAGGGAGGAGAAGCAAGGGGTCGTTAAGCATACTCTGCAGGTTGTACGGGGTCAGTTTATATAGTACACTTAACACGTTCACTCCAGCGAGAAGTGCACCTATTTCAATCAAGATAAAACAGTCTTCAGTGATGAGCTGTCTTCCTTTCTTCTGCACAATTGAGTCCGTTACACAATCCATTGCCTTAACTTCATCCTTTTCGTAATTTGGGATCCATGGGCATCCTCGACCTGCAGCATCGCAGTCTGGATCTAGCGGCGTTCTGTGCTTCGGGGTTGAAAATGTTGGAAGTTGTTTGATATGAGACTTATTACAGAATGCTACACTTTATCCCGCATAACCTTAACTTCGTATTTATTTCCCATGTTTTGTGCCTTGAGGGTTATTGGAGTTCTAGCTTACTGAGTTTCTCGGAATTTGATTATCTTCACTTCTCTGACTTTCTACCTAATTGCTTCGCCAATACTTGCGTAGAGCCAAAATTCTAATTTGTACTTTTTACTTTCTCTAGCCCCGTATGTACCATGTACTTAGGAATAGAGAAGTATTGTATTCCACCTAAAAACTCGATGTTGAGATTTCACCGGGAATATATGTTTTAGGACCCACTGAATCCAAAAAAAGCATTTTTAGAAACAGGTCCGTGTGTGTGTGTCTGTGGACAGCATATCCCAAAAACTAAAAGGCGGTTAAATACCAACTTGGTATTTAAGTTTGGTGTCTTCCAAGGATGCGACACGAATATTTTCAAGAAAATCCCCCCACCCTTAACTGCCCTTTATATGAAAATTTTTTCGAAAATTTTGTTTTTCTTAAAAGTGGCTCTAACGATTTTGATTTAAATGTCATGTATTAAAGATGTATACTTGGCAAATAATATGGATATCTTGAATTTTCTGGGAATAGCCTCTGAAGAGCACTTTATTCCGGATGAATTTTACGGAATTTTGTGTAACTGGTAAACCGTAAGAGATAGACAAAGCTTACCACACAAAAATGTAGAGCACATTAAAACACACAACTTATGTAATATACAATTTTTTTCGTGGAGTTGATTGTTTTTTAGATATTCCTTGTTTTTTGTTTCAGCCTTAAAAAACTCATGCATGAATTTGTCAACTATTGTCCATACAAACAAAGGAACTTCAGTCACATAGCAACCATCTTTTGCTATCAGTTTAACAATGTTATTCCCTTATTTTGCTTCTACTTACAGGGAAGCAAGTAATAGGAGTATTTCTGCTATTTTTTTCTCACTTAGCATGAAGTAAATAGAAGCATAAACTTTTTAACAAAACTTTGTTGCAGAGATATAGAGAAAGTCATGTGAATGGAACACATCAGACCTTTTAATATTATACCTTCGTTTAATGTACAAAATGATTAAATCGAATTATTTCTCTATTTCAGCAACCTTTTTCAATAATATGCTTATTAATTTAATACGACCAATATTTTGTTAACAAATATCTTAAAAAGAATACTTGTGTTGCATTCACATCACATATTCCACCCATTATCGTTTATTACTTCGTACTACATAGTTAGAGAAAATATAGAATTCCACATAAAAATTCTATACCAATCTTTAACGGGAAATACACCTTTTAATTTCCCCGTATCCATAAACAGAATTTTTGAAAAAAAAAAAAAAAACTCCATGCGCACTTGGGTGTGTGTGTCTCTGAACAACATAACTCCAAATTGAAGACACGAAGATTTTTAAGAAAAGCTCCGTCCCAAACTATTCCTTACATGGACTTTTTGGAAATGTTGATTTTCTCATAGATGGCTATAACAATTTTGATTGAAATACTGTAGCTATGTTAAAGATATTAACATGACAAATAATATGTGTAGCTTAAATTTTCTGCAGTAGTGGTGCAGGTGTGATCAAAAAGTTTCTGGAATGGTTTCGCAACAATGCCGTCGCTGAGATTTCTTTAAGTCTAAAACAGACAGTACATGCAGCGTCAGGTGACTTCCTGTGACCATGTAGTGACGAGGTAGACCCTCCGAAGTGAACACGTGTTTTGCATGTGCTGCGATTTTTCCGCAAAGTAAAAATGTCAGATTACGAAGAACACAAAACAAACATAAAGTTTTGCTATAAAACTGCAACAGAAGCCTATGAAATGTTAAGAACAGATTATGGGAAGGAAGTTATGGGCAAAACTCAAGCATTTGAGCTGTTTTTGAAATTTGAAAGTTAAAGATGCAGATCGTTCGGGACGACCATGTTCCAGCAAAACTGATGAAAATATCAATCAGGTGAGAGAAATGGTTTTAAATGATATGCGCATTACAATAAGAGAACTTTCTGACTCATTAAGGGAGAACGTGTGACGTAAACGGAGGAGGAGTGGAGAGATGGAGGAGTGGTGACTGGTTCCTGCATCATGACTGCGCCCGCGCACAAAGCTCTTTCTGTTCGTCAATTTTTGGATAAAAATAGGATGAATACTGAAAATAACTTTTCTCGGGCTATCAGCCAGGTGAATTCTGGAATAATTTCCAAGCTTTCAAGAGCTAACGTCGCTCTCATCTTCAGGGAATGTAGAGACTCCGGGTACGCCTTATATATAGTAGTCCGGTGGGGGGGACCGGCCAGATGCCGCTCTGTGATTGGACCGGGTCCGGCATGGGAGGCGTTGACTAGGAACCAATGGTCTCCGTTGCTGGGACGGACTGCTCTGATTGGCCCGTTGCCAGATGTGAGCTTGTATTAAAACTAGGGCTAGCTTTTGGCAGTTTCACAAATCTTTGCAAGTGTTTGCTGAGCACCGAACTCCAAATGTCATTCACCTGCAAGCCGCTGTCTCTGTTGATGTTATTATTTTGGAGCTATCTGGCAACGGGCCAATCAGAGCAGTCCGTCCCGGCAACGGAGACCATTGGTTCCTAGTCAACGCCTCCCATGCCGGACCCGGGCCAATCACAGAGCGGCATCTGGCCGGTCCCCCCCACCGGACTACTATATATAAGGCGTACCCGGAGTCTCTACATTCCCTGAAGATGAGAGCGACATTAGCTCTTGAAAGCTTGGAAATTATTCCAGAATTCACCTGGCTGATAGCCCGAGAAAAGTTATTTTCATACCGCCGCCAGGAAAGCTTCAAGTCATGGTTCAGGATGAATACTGTTCGCAATCTCGTGTATTCTCCAGCTTTGTCACCAGTGGACTTTTTATTTTCCCGCGACTTAAAATGCGGCTCCGAGGACACCGTTTTGAGGACATTGGTGTCATGTTGAAAGAAGAGGGCTTCCAGAGGTACTTCCAGCAGCGGCAGAAGCGCTGGGACAAGTGTATCAACTCCCAAGGAGACTACTTCGAGGTGCTTCCAGCAGCGGCAGAAGCGCTGGGACAAGTGTATCAACTCCCAAGGAGACTACTTCGAGGTGCTTCCAGCAGTGGCAGAAGCGCCGGGACAAGTGTATCAACTCCCAAGGAGACTACTTCGAGGTGCTTCCAGCAGTGGCAGAAGCGCCGGGACAAGTGTATCAACTCCCAAGGAGACTACTTCGAGGGTGACAATGCAGATTAGACAAAACAAACTGTTGTGTGGTATTTATGACGTCATTCCGGAAACTTTTTGATCACACCTCGTATAGAGAAGGTGTTGTATTTCACCCAAAATTTGATACAGAGATTTCAACCGAAACACAAGTTGTTTTGTGGCCCGATGAGCATTTTTAGAACCATGTCCGTGTGTATGTGTGTCTGTGGGCAGCATAGCTTAATAAAAAAAATTCGGTTAAATACCAAACTGATATTTAAGTTCAGTGTCTCTCAAGGATGCGACATGAATACTATCGAAAACTCTTTAAGTGGAATATTTTTTGAAAATGTTTATTCTTGTTAAAATATCATGTTTAAGGTATGTTCAAACAAACAACAATGTATATCTTGAATTTTCTGGGAATATCCTCTAAAATGCTCTTCATTTTGGGCGACTTGTGCATAAGTGATAAACCGTGAGAGATGGGCAAAAGCTTACTACACAATAAATGTAGATCTCATTAAAACACAAACTTTGTGTTATAATTATTTTCTATAGTTAACCATTTCCAAGATATTCCTTGTTACTGGTTTTAATTTTGAAATACTTATATTTTTCTCAAACTGAAGGACATCGGGTTTCTTATATTTTGTTCCTGGTTGCAAAACAGCGAATTTCAACTGCTGCATATAGCGACAACGTTTAAAACATTTTCTGCAGCTTTAGTCCAGTGTATTCCCTAAGTTCTCTTATACTTATAAGAAATTAAGTAATAAGATCATTCTGCTAATGTTTATCTCCTATAGCAGGAATTAGATAGAAAAATAAGCTCTTATAGGAACAATTCGTTACAGAATAAGTAGATTAAGCCATGTAAATGGAACACACAAAATATTCAGCCTATACAGAAAAATAATATGTCCGGAGAAATCTCGACATCTAATTTTTGGGTAGAATACAATACTATACCTAATTTATGGAACAAAAATCTGATATGATACATTCACTTGACTTTCTCTACATTTCAGTGAGAAATAATTGTTAAACAGGTTTTCTTCTATTTAATTCATGCTATTCGAGATAAACAATAGCGTACACTGATATTATTATTTGCTTCCTTGTAAGCAGAAGAGACGTAAAGGAAAATGCTAGGCTAGAGCGATAGTTAAATCTTTTAAAAGCAAGTTGCTTTGTGTATGAAATTTGTCCTCTTTCTAAGGCCAAAAGAACAGATTCCTGAATGAGAAAATTTTAAGTATTTTAAAACCGAAGCCAACAATCAGAAATATTTCGGAGACGGTCAACTCCACGAAAAACTAGATATGACATACATTGTGGTTAACGAGATCTACATCTTTGTTGTAAGTTTTTGTCTATTTCTTACGGTTTATCAGTTATGCAAAAGTCATCCAGAGTAAAGGGGTTTTCAGAGCCTACTCCCATAAAATTCGGGATGTTCTTTTTGTCATAAAAACATGCATAATATTTAATCAAACTGGGGACGCTAAAACGTTTATTTCCGGTGAAATCTCGGCATCAGTCATTTGAGTGGAGTGCTATATCTTCTTTACCTATGTAATATGTACTAAATAGAGAAAGTAAAATGATGACTGTATAACGGTTTCCTAAAGCTCTTCACCTAATCTCTATTAAAAACGCGAACATAGTTATTAAATTCTCATTTCTTGCGTATTATTAATTCTAAAATATACTTTTTAGAACATTTTCCTCGAACTGCTCTCCTAAGTTCTAGTAAAAACCCAAACATAATAATTGAATCCTCATATTCTTGCGTATTATTAATTGTAAAATATACTTTTTAGAACATTTTCCTCGAACCGTTCTCCTAATTTTTACCAAAAACCCAAAGATGATTATTGAATCCTCATATTTTTGCATATTATTAATTCTAAAATATACTTCACCTAATTTCGAGTAAAAGCGAAAAGATAATTATTGCGTGTTATTAATTCTGAAATATAATTTTTATAACATTTTCCTCGAACTCTTCACCTAATTTCGAGTAAAAACCTAAACATATTAATTGAATCCTCATATTCTTGAGTATTATTAATCCTAAAGTATACTTTTTAGAACATTTTCCTCAACTCTTCACCTAATTTCGAGTAAAAACGCAAACATAATTACTGAATCCTCGTACTCTAGCGTGTTATTAATTCTGAAACATAATTTTCTACTTACACACAAATTGGTACGCAGTTTATTGACTGAACACTAATGGTGTACCCCCGTTTTTGGTTTAAGAAGCCCGAAACTCATTAAAAGTGCACATATATCGCGGTTTGCCTTTAACAAGAAAGTTTGTGAAGAAGAAGATGGAATATAAAGTGGAGAGGGACACGTGAAATGTTTACAGGAAGGACGTGGTTAATGAAGGCGGTCGATAGAGCAGAGTTCCAGACGAATGGACCCATCAGTCTGTTGATGGTGGGCTCCACCCCTTCCTTGTCTCTTGATGGCTACCGACATCAGCATAGACCGCCACCATCGTGCTTGTACATCACCAAATTAACCCTTTGTTTTGTCCTATTTAGCGATGATGTGCTGCCACCTTCCAATATTGCCGTTTTTACTCGGCACTTCGATAGTCGGAAAGTACTATTACTATATCCGAAGTACTTGAATTAGTCTATTCTATGTCTGTAAATGCGCTAAGAATTAAACTGGCGGGAATATACATTTCTAAAAGCTTCCTTAAAAATGTGATGTGTTCCATTTC
Source organism: Hymenopus coronatus (assembly GCA_030762935.1). Classification (NCBI taxonomy): domain Eukaryota; kingdom Metazoa; phylum Arthropoda; class Insecta; order Mantodea; family Hymenopodidae; genus Hymenopus; species Hymenopus coronatus. Next base: position 111,505,035 of record CM060886.1, on the reverse strand, counting down.
CATGACTTTCACTACATCTCTGCAACAAATTATTGTTAAAAAGCTTATGCTTCTATTCACTTCATACTAGTCGAGAAAATATCAGCAGAAATAATCTTATTACTTGCTTCCTTGTAAGCAGAAGCGAAATAAGGGAGTACCATAGTTAAAGTGACAGTCAAAAGCTGGTTGCTATGTGACTGATGTTCCTTTGTTTGTATGGACAGGAGTTGACAAATTCCGTATGAGAAAAGTATAACTTTTTCAAAGCTGAAACTAAAAATAAGGAATATCTAAAAAACGATCAATTCCATGAAAAAATGTATATGACATAAATTGTATGATTTAATGTGCTCTACATTTTTTGTGGAGTAAGCTTTTGTCCATTTCTTACGGTTTAGCAGTTATTCAAAATTCAGTAAAATTCATCCAGATTAAAGTAGTCTTCAGAGGCTATTCCCGAAAATTCAAGATATACAGTTAATTTGTCAAGTAAATATCTTTAATATTTGACATTTTAATCAAAATTGTTACAGCCATTTTAGGAAAATCAAAACTTTCGAAAAAAGTTCTAAGTAAAGGGTAGTTGGGGATGGGGGATTTTCTTGAAAATCTTTGTGTCGCATTCTTGGAAGATGCCAAACTTAAATACCAAGTTTTTGAGCAATGCTGTCCACACACACACATACTCACACATACACCCACACACGGACCTTTTTGTAAAAATGTTTTTTTGGATTCAGGGGGACCCAAAACGTATCGAAATCTCGGTATCGAATTTTGGGTGCAATACAATACCTTCTGTATACACTATGTACATAATACTTTTAGAGAAAGTAAAACCCAAACCAATATTAAAACCATGATGTGTTACACTCACGTGGCTTTTTCTAGACACTGTACAAACTTCTTACAAAAGATAATTCTTCTTTCATCACCATGCTAATCGAGATAAATATTAGCAGAATGTTATTACTTAGTTCCTCATAAATAGAATGGAACTAAGGGAATGCACTAGGCTAAAGTGATAGTAAAATGCTTTAAAAGCTGTTGTTATGCGATTGTCATAGCAAATCACTTCTTTGCCTGGCCAGTAGTATATAAAAGAAAACCGGATATTTCCCTCCGAGAAAAGTTCAAGTACTTCACAATTGAAACTAATAGGAATACCTCGAAAACGATAAGCTCCACGAAAAAATGTGTATGACATAACTTCCGTATTTTAACAATATCTACATTTTTTGTAAAGTAAGTTTTTGTCCGTCTATTACGGTTTAGCTGTTATGCAAAATTCCGTAAAATTCATCCAGAATAAAGTAGTCTTCAGAGGCTATTCTCAGATAATTCAAGATATACATTTTATTTGTCAGGTAAATATCTTTAATATGCGATATTTTAATCAAAATCGTTAGAGCCATTTTTAAGAAAATCAAAAATTTCGAAAAGAGTTCCATGTAAAGGGTAGTTTGGGGTGGGGGATTTTTCTCAAAATCTTCGTGTCGCATCCGTGGAAGATACAATGTTATCGCGTTCACAGACACACGGACACACACACGGACCTTTTTCTGAAAATGCTTTTTTTGGATACAGGGGACCCTAAAACATATATTTCCGGTGAAATCTCGATGTCGAATTTTAGTGTGGAGTGCAATACCTTCTCTATACAGTATGTACAGAGTATGTGGAGAGGTTATTCTTTTATATACTTCCTGCTAGTCAAAGTAACAATCAGCAGAAATAGGCTTATTTCTTGAAAGAAGGAAAATAAGTGGAATTCTGTAACGTAAAGTGATAGTGTTTTGAAAACTGTCGCAATGCAATTGTCATTAAAATTGGCTTTTTTGCATGGCAATAAGTAAATAAAAATAAAAATGGACAGTGTCCTGCTTGAGATAAGTATAAGAATTACAAAATTGAAACCATTAACAAGGAATATCTTGCAAAAGTTTAAATCTCAAGGAATGTATGTGATATAAATTGTTTGTTTTAAAGGAGTCTTTTTACTTTCTCTACAAGTGCTGTACACATATTGTATAGAGAAAGGATTGTATTGCACCCAAAAATTCGATGACGAGGTTTCAGCGAAATATATGTTTTGAGACCCCCTGAATCCAAAAAAAGCATTTTAGAAAAATGTCCTTGTGTGTGCCTGTGGACAGCATAGCTCAAAAATGGAAAGTCCGCTAAATACAATATTTTGTAGTTTCTCAAAATTGGTTCTGACGATTTTGATTACAATATCATTTGTTTAAAATATTTTTAGGGAAAACTAAATATATATGTTGAATTTTCTGGGAATAGTCTCTGAAGATCTCTTAATTCTGGATGAGTTTTGTATAACTGGTAAACCGTAAGAGATATACAAAAACTCACTGCACAAGATCTCATTAATACAAAATTTATGTTGTATATATTTTTACATTCTCTAGCCCCATATGTACAATGTATATAGGGATAGAGAAGTATTGCATTCCACCCAAAAATTGGATACCGAGATTTTACCGGAAATACTTTTTTTAGGACCCCCTGTATAAAAAAAAACATTTTCAGAAAAAGGTGTGTGTGTCCGGGTGTCTGTGAACATGATAGCTCAAAAACGAACAGTAGCTAAAATACCAAACTTGGTATTTAAGTTTAGTGTCTTCCAGGGATGCGACACGAAGATTTTGAGAAAAATCCCCCACCCCAAACTACCCTTTACATGGAAGTATTTTCGAAAATTTTGATTTTTTTAAAAATGGCTCTAACGGTTTTGATTAAAATATCATGTATTAAAGATATTTACCTAACCAATAAAATGTATATCTTGAATTTTCTGGGAATAGCTTCTGAAGAGTACTTTATTCTGGATGGATTTTACTGAATTTTGAATAACTGATAAACCGTAAGAGATTGACAAAAACTTACTGCACAAAAAATGTAGAACACGTTAAAACATACAATTTATGTTATATACATTTTTTCGCGGAGTTGATTGTTTTTGAGACATTCCTTATTTTTGGTTTCTGCTATGAAAAACATACTTTTCTCATACAGGAATTTGTCAACTGCGGTCCATACAAACAGAGGAACTTCAGTGACATAGAAAGCAGCTTTTGATTAACCTATGATACTCCCTTATTTCAGCTCTACTTACAAGGAAGCAAGTAATATGGCTATTTCTGCCATTTTTTTTTACTGATTAGCATGAAGTAAATAGAAGTATAAGCTTTTAAGAATGACGTATTGCAGAGATGTAGAGAAAGTCATGTAAATGGTACTCATCAGATTTTTGTAGAGTCAACTGTTTTCGAGATATTCCATATTAATGGTTTCAGTTTTAGCCACTTAAACTTTTCTCAAGCGGGAAGACATCTTTTGTCTCGTTTCTCCTTTGTTTAATCCCGGCAAGCAGAGATTCGAATGTCAATTGTTTCACATAGCGATCGGCTTTTAAAGGACAAGACTATCACTTTAGCCTGTGCATTTTCATATTTACTTTCTCATTGCAAGGGAGCTAGTAATAAGACTAGGTATGCTAATGTTTATTTTGATTAACATGATGTAAATAACATTAATGTTTTGGATAAAAGGTTTGTCTACTATTTCGCTTCTGCTTACAAGAAACCAAGTAATAAGTACTATTTCTGCTAATTTTTATCTCTATTATCATGAAGTAGATAGAAGAATAAGATTTTTAACAATAACTTGTTACAGAGATGTAGAGAAAGTCATGTGAATGGAACACATTAGTCTTTTTACTTATCACACCTCTCACAAACCATTTTTGGGTCCAATGCAGTGCCTTCTCTACCTTTATGTATATTTGACGTGGAAGAATAAGTAATACAATAAAACATTATGTGATGGACGTGAGCGCAACAGATTTATAGCTCAGGGATGATAGAGTTAAGATTGGAAAACATAGAAAGCCATCTATATAGCGTCAGTTTTTTTGGTTGTTATGGATTATGAATGACTTTCTATAGTTCTTAATATGCTTAGAAGATAGGGTCCGGAGATATTTTCTCTGAAATTAATTGATGTATTATTCGCGTTACAATGTTATTCTTTGTCTGTCGACTGATGAGGTAACAATATATAGAAACAATAAACATTGCCTGTTTTCGTAACCTTTTGCTAATACAACCATGTAGTTAAATGTAACAACAGTGGAAATGAGGAAACGGGTAAAATAATCAGTTTCTAGTTCAATTACAATATTGTAGCTATTGTTTTGTTATTTAATTGCACATTCAGTTAAACAATTGTTCTGGCAAACAAATTAGTTGTTTAAAAATAATCCAACGCAACATATGCCATGCGAATAAATAATTACACTACGTTTTCTGACGTAATAATGTACTTGGTATCCTTATGTATATCTCGAAGTAACATGTTACCAAAGAAACTGACGATATAGAAGGCCTTCTGTAACTCCCAATCTATACTTTCATTCCTAAAAGACTTGAGTCTGTTGCGCACGTATAAATAGTCCCATAACGGTTCACAAAATCTGATATGTTCCATTCACATGCCTTTCTTTACATCTCTGCTACAAATTATTGTTAAAAAGCTTATGCTTCTATTTACTTCATGCAAAACGAAAAAAATTAGCAGAAATAGTGTTATTACTTGCCTCCTTGTAAGTAGAAGCGAAATCAAGGAGTACCATAGGTTAAAGTAATAGTTAAAAGCTTGTTGCTATGTGACTGAAGTTTCTTTGTTTGTATGGACAGCAGTTGACAAATTCCTGTATGAGAAAGGTTTTTCATAGCTGAAACCAAAAACAAGAAATATCTCAAAAACGATGAACTCCAGGAAAAAAATGTATATAACATAAATTGCGTATCTTGACGTGCTCTACATTTTGTCATGTAGCAAGTTTTTTTCCATCTCTTACGGTTTAGCTGTTATGTAAAATTCCGTAAAATTGATCTAGAATAAAGTAGTCTTCAGAGACTATTCCCAGAAAAGTCAAGATATACATTTTATTTCTCAAGTAAATATCGGGGCCGCGCCGTGGCCGAGTGGTCAGACCTCTCGCCTCTCACCTAGACGACCCAGGTTCGATCCCAAGCGACCACATGTGAGATTTGTGGTGGAGAAATCCGCGCAGGGACGGGTTTTCTGCGGGTTCTCCGCCACTACACTCCACCGGGGCTCCATCTTCTTGTATCAACAGTATGAGAGCAGTGCAAGCTGGCATTAAACACTACCAAAAAAGAGGTAAATATCCTTAATATATGACATTTTAATCAAAATTGTTAGCCATTTTTGAGAAAATTAATATTTTCGAAAAAATTCCATGTAAAGAGTAGTTGGGGTGTGGGGGGATATTCTTGAAAATCCTTGGAAGATACCAAACTTAAGTATCAAGTTTGGTATTTAACGGTTTTTTCGTTTTTGAACTATGCTGTCCACAAACACACAGACACATGGACCTTTTTCCAAAAATGCATTTTTGGATTCAGGGGGACCCTAAACATAAATTTCCGGTGAAATTTCGGTATCGAATGTTTGGTGGAGTGCAATACCTTCTCTATACACTATGTACATAGTACGTATAGAGAAAGTAAAAAGGTCGTTCTTATATTTACTTCATGATGCTCGAGATGAAATTAGCAAAAATGGCCTAAATGCATGCTGCTTTGTAAACAAAGGGAGTGTTCTATGCTCACCAATAGTCAAATATTTTAAAAGCCGATTGTTATGTGACTGAAATTCCTTTGTTAGTACAGCCAGAAGTTGGCAAATTTCCGTGTGGGAAAAGTGTAAGTTTTTTGAAGCTAAAACCAAATAGCAAAAAATATCTCAGAAACGGTCAACTCTACTAAAAACACGTATGGCAAACAATGTGTTAAAACAAGAACTACCGTTTTGTGTAGTGAGTTTTGTATATCGCTTTCGATTTACCAATTAATTTAGGAAAATATATCCAGTATAAAGAGGGATTCAGAGAAAGCCACAATTACATTTTATTGCACGTAAATATATTTAATATACGATATTTTATTCGAAATCTTAGTCTCATTTTGAGAAATTAAAAGAATCTAAAATTTTTCCAAATAAAGGGTAGTTTGGTATGTGTACTTTTCTTAAAAATATTTGTGTCCATGTAAAGGGTAGTTTGGGGCGGGGGGATTTTTCTCAAAATCTTCGTGTCGCATCCCTGGAAGATTCTAAACCTAACTACCAAGTTTGCTATTTTATCGACTTTTCATTTTTGATAATCGTGTTCACACACACACGGAACTTTTTCTGAAAATACTTTTTTTAGATAAAGGGGGCCCTAAAACATATATTTCCGGTGAAATCTCGGCATCGAATTTTTTGGTGGAGTGCAATACCTTCTCTATACACTATGTACATAGTTCGTATAGAGAAAGTAAAAAGAAAAGTACATTTTCTTAACTCACATGCAAACGTTACATTGTTGTAAACAAAAATATGTAATGCAATTTAAGAAAGTGTTATGCTAGACTACTTTCAAAATACTGCGTAAAATGCTGTTGTGCTAAGTAAAGTTAAGTTTTGAAATAGGTCAGCTGTTACTTTACGCACGATCGTTAAAAAAAAAAAAATGCAAAATGTAGCTTATAATGTTCACTAAAACTGTTTAGGTAACAAAATCACCTATGCGGTGGCCCAGCTGCCCCGTATATGGCATGTGCAGATATTCCTTCGTGTCTTAAAAGAGTTGCCTATATTAATGGGGCTATTTCAAGTTATATAAAACCTGCCAGGGGAAACTAGTTACTCCTCTCAGAGAGTGCGACCTGTTTCTCTGTCTCCGCGAAAGTCTCTCAATCAGATCTCGACTTATCGGTTTTACTTTGAAATAGCCCCACTGACTTATGCAATTCTTTTAACGTTCGAAGGAATATCTGTGTACGCCATATACGGGGCAGTTGGGCCACCCGATATTTCCACTGAACTGTTACTGCATGTTGAAAAATCTTCTAAATGTGCCATGTTTTTTGGCTACATAAAACGCGCATTCGATTAGAAAAAGATTTACTTTGCACACTAAAACTGCAACTTGTAACACAAGATACATGAATACAAATTTGTTTACCACTCTATTGTTATCAACTTGGTTTTAAGCCCAATCATATGGCAATTACTCTTTGTGATAGTATGCGCCGTGGCCGAGTGGTTAGACCACTCACATAGACGGTCCGGGTTCGATTTCAAGTGACCGCATATGGGATTTGTAGTGGACAAAGCGGTGTTGGGCGGATTTTTTCCGGTTTCCCCCACCATCACATTCCACCGGTGCTCCATCTTCATTCCATATATCAGCGTCATCACCTGCGGTGCCATTTATAGTACAAGCGGACGTTAAACATCTGATGTGTACCATTCTCATGACTTTCTCTACATCTCTGCAACAAATTATTCTTCAAAAGCTTATACTTCTGTTTACTTCATGCTAATTAGTAACAAAATAGCAGAAATAGCCATATTACTTGCTTCCTTGTAAGTAGAAGCGAAATAAGAGAGTACCATAAGTTAAAGTGATAATCAAAAGCTGGTTGCTATGTCACTGAAGTTCCTTTGTTTGTATGGACAACAGTTGACAAATTCCTGTATGAGAAAAGTATGTTTTTCATAGCAGAAACCAAAAACAAGGAATATGTCAAAAACGACTAACTCCACGAAAAAATTGCATTTAACATAAATTGTATGTTTTAACCTGCTATACATTTTTATGCAGTAAGTTTTTGTCCATCTCTTACGGTTTAGCAGTTATTCAAAATTCCGCAAAATTCATCCAGAAGAAACTACTCTTCCGGGGCTATTCCCAGAAAATTCAAGATATACATTTTATTTGTTAGGTAAATGTCCTTATTATACGATATTTTAATCAAAATCGTTAGAGCCATTTTTGAGAAAATCGAAATTTTCGAAAAAAAGTTCCATGTAAAGGGTAGTTTGGGGTGGGGGGATTTTTTTCAAAATCTTCGTGTCGCATCCCTGGAACATACTAAACTTAAATACCAAGTTTGGTATTTTACCGACTTTTCGTTTTTGAGTTATCGTGTTCACAGACACACGGACACACTGGGTGGAGTGCAATACCTTCTCTATACACTATGTAGGTACATAGTGCGTGTAGAGAAAGTAAAAAAGGATAAGCGCAGGGCAGAACTTAAAATGAACCCGAGTTAATCACCGAACCATTAGCGGAGGAGCAAGTCTGTATAAACGGTGAACCACTTGAATATGTACAGGAATATTCCTACCTGTATCAAACTTAACCGTTTCAGATGAATGCTGAAAAAGAAATTGAGGGGACAACCTGACAGGAAAGCAACACATTTTGGGGCACAAATATATCCCAACGATGATCCACTGAAGTTAAACACAAGGGCGGATGTCCCAATGGCGGGTTTTAACTTGAAATGTACCCGTTGAGTTCTGCAACTCTTCCAGCGCACACATCATGTATATGACAGCCGGACCACATGGTATGGTACTCAAATTATTTAACATGTTACCACCAAATGCAAGATGGCTAAGGATAAGGGAAAACCGCGGAAAAAGCACTATACTGGGAGAATCACACAAACTTTGAAATCGGGACTTCTTGAATGTGGTTCAAGGACGCTATCCCACACCACAGTGGCGGGCCACAGTGAATCTTCAACTAGATCACATCGGAGGAGAGACATTGAACAACTCCATGAAGTGAAAATACAACTTTTTAAGGCCACAATATTAATGGTGTTAAAAAAATGAATGAAGTAATGTTTGGGGAGTAACGCAACCATATTAACTTAAAATAATATATTAATTACTTTATGCTGAAAGGGCGCTGATGTCGATTATCACCAGTGAGGCATGTAGCTTACACAAAATATCAATTATGGTAATTAGAATCCTTGTATCAGGCGGAGGCACTTCTGGAGGCCACGGTTTATAATAGTCAATGCATCACAGCGCTGGTGGTTTTGTGGCGAACCAGCGTTTGTGGCTTGCAGACCTCAAAGTATGCTCTATTGCGATTGAATTTCCATGTTCTGCTCTCAGATAAAGAAACAAAGTGAAAGCAAACAAAAGAACTACAATAACCGCAAACCTTACCTACAGTTGGCAACCAGCAACTGTTATTTAACGAACACAGGCGAACTATATCTGGCTTGGATTTCATCCAGCTGCACCATACAGAATTTCATCTAGTCTGCTGGGTGTTGTAAGATAAATCTACTGGGCAAACCTCCAAAAGGAATCCACCTAAAAGAATTTTCTTTTGATTCCGACAAATTCAAGGAAAGCAAACGGTAAATACGAAATTTTCGTGTGTATTAAATACAGGATAAGCCTTTTGATGAATTACATAATATAAATACTGTAACATATACAATATACCATATATTTCCGTAGATAAGACGATTGTTGAATTATAAATTAAAAATTCTGACGTGTTCCATCCACATGACTTTCTCTAGCTGTTCCGCAAACAAACCTTTTATTCAAAAGATTAATATTTTATCTATAACATTCTAACCTGGGTTCGATTTCCGGTATCGCCGTGGGGGAATTTTCTACCGCTGGAGACCTGGTCCGGGGTGCACTCAGCCTCGTGAGATGTCTGGGGGGCCAATTGAGGAGCTACTTGATTGAGAAGTAGCGGCTGTAGATCAAGAAGACCGCAGCGAGGCGCTGACCACGTCTCACCCTCCAGCACTGCACCCCATTCATGACGCCTTCGGGCCGAGATGGGGGATGCAGCGGCCGGTCGGTAGATTTTGGTCCTTTCTGGACTGTCGTGCCATGGAGTTACGTTGACGTCATCCTAATTAACATAAACATAAGCAGAATTAGTCTCCATTACTTGCTACCTTGTAAGTAGAAGGGAAATTAGAAAATACACAGGCTGAAACGATGGTCAAGTCCTTTAAAAGCCGGTAGCTATGTGAAGCAGTTTAAATTAAATTTCTTTGCTTGCCAGGTGTAAAATAACGAGAAACGAGAAGATGCCTTCCCGTTTGCGTAAATTTTAAATGGTTTAAAATTGAAACGAATAATTAGGAATATCTCGAAAACGGTTAACTCTAAAAAAAATGTATATTACAAGAATTGACATATTTAATGAGATCTATATTTTTTGTGCAGTAAATTTTTGTCTATCTCTCATGGTTTTCCAGTTATAAAAAAGGCATCCAGAATGAAGAGACCTTCAGAGGTTATTCCTAGAAAAATCAAGATATAGATTTCCTTTATGATAAAAATATCTTAAACATAGGGTAATTTAATCAAAACCGTTAGATGCATTTTTGAGAAAATCAACATTTTCGAAGAATTTTCCATGTAAAGGGTAGTTGGTTGTAGGGGAATTTTTTTAAAAATCTTCTTGTCGTATCCTTGGAAGACACTGAACTTAAATACTAAGTTTGGTATTTAACCGACTTTTCATTTTTGAGCTATGCTGTCCACAGACAGACACACAGGGATCTTTGTCTACAAATACTTTCTTTGGACTCCGGGGACCTCAAAACATATATTTATGTTGAAATCACGATATACCTTATGTCCCTCCTACTTACAAGAAAACAAATAACTATGTAATAACACCATTCTGGTAAGGTTAATCTGTATGATATGAAGTAGAACCTTTTGTAAGAAGTTTGTTTGCAGAACAGGGAGAAAAAGTCCGTGAATGAAACACATCGAACCTTTTTCGATATATTTTCACTATAATAACTGTAGCTGAATCTACATCAATGCAACAATGTACACTTGTTAGCTTTTGTTTACACTGTACACTGTTTTGTCTGTTTCTCATCATAGAAGTATTGTTTGTCAGTTCACTTAGGTTTAACATCTGCAATACATGATCTGTACAGATGTAGGTACATTTAATATCATACCACAATACACATGCAGTTCGTCGTTGAGCTGCAAACGATATTTTGTTTATTTTTTTGTTTTTGCTAGGTAACCTTCTTTATTTATTATGCGGTATCAATAGTGATAGAAAACTTCCAACTCTCTAGTGTGCATGCGTTACAGAACAAATATATGATGGTTAAATAATATACAAGATATTGTATATTTGTTTATTGCTTTCTCTAGCCCCGTATGTACAATGTACATAGGAATACAGAAGTATTGTATTCCACCAATAAATTCGATACCGAGATTTCACCGGAAATATATGTTTTAGGGTCCCCTGTATCCAAAAAAAGTTTTTTCAGAAAAAGTTCCGTTGGTGTGTGTATCCGTGTGTCTGTGAACATGATAACTCAAAAACGAAAAGTCAGTAAAATACCAAACTTGGTATTTAAGTTCCAGAGATGCGACACGAAGATTTTGAGAAAAATCCCCTCACCCCAAACTACCCTTTACATGGAACTTTTTCCGAAAATGTTGATTTTCTAAAAAATGGCTCTAACATTTTGTTTGAATTTCGTATATTAAAGATATTTACCTGACAAATAAAATGTATTATCTTGAATTTTCTGGTAATAGCCACTGAAGAGTAGTTTATTGTGGATGAATTTTACGGATTTTTGCATAACTGTTAAACCGTAAGAAATGGACAAAAACGTATCGTAAAAAAATATACAGCACGTTAAAACACACAATTAATTTGATATAAATTTTTTTTCGTGGAGAGTTGACGGTTTTTGGAGATATTCCTTGTTTTTTGGTTTCAGCTTTAAAAAAACTGTACTTTTCTCATACAGGAATTAATCAACTATTGTCCATACAAAGTAACTTCAGTCACATGGCAACCAACTTTTGACTATCTTTTTAACCTATGGTACTCAGTTATTTCGCTTCTATTTACAAGGAAGCAAGTATTAAGACTGTTTCTTCCATTTTTTTTTCTCGATTGGAATTTAGTAAATATAAGCATAAACTTTTTCAAAAGAATTTGTTACAGAGATGTAGAGAAAGTCATGTGAATGGAACACATCAGATTTTTAACTCTTCTTTTTGCACCCCCATTCCTCTTCCCTAATATCAGCCTTCTCAGATCTCAGCTGTCTCGCCTTAAGTGGAAATTGATTCCCTTAGCGTCTTCCATGCCTGCCAGTAGCGTCCAACATGCTCCTAATTCTGTAGCTCCTCAAAAGTATATTTATCTTCAAGTTAATATATATCCTATAAATGCTGTTGCTACATTCGCGGTGGTAAACGATTGCGATAAATACCTTTCCCTCCATTCCTCCTATCCCCTATCTTGCCAAGATATGCGCCTACAGCTCTTCCTCCTCGTAAATGGGGCATATACGCACACCATTCTCGTCAGTAATTTTTATCATCCGCCATACTCCTAGCCTAATCCACATAAGCCCTTGGCTAATAAGATAACGCAGGGGCGCTCAAAATATATTAGCCCTAAATTTTGTGAAAATGTAAATGGCGCGTTGTAAAACCACTTTTTATTTTCTCTATACGCACTATGTACATAGTGTATAGAGCATGTATTGCACTCCACCAAAAAATTCGATACCGAGATTTCTGCGGAAATATATGTTTTATGGTCCCCTGTATCCAAAAAAATTATTTTCAAAAATATGATGTGTTACACTCACATTACTTTCTCTAGCTATTCTACAAACTTCATACACAAGACTCTTCTTCTTTCTGCACGTTGCTAATTGTGGTACTCATTAGCACAATGCTCTTATTATTTAGTTCCGTATAAGTAGGAAAAAAATAAGGGAATACACTAAGCTAAACCAATAGTGAACTGTTTTAAAAGTTGTCGTTGTGCGATTTTCATTACAAATCGCTACTTTTCTTGGCCAGGAATAGAACAAAAAAAACGGACACTCCCGTCTGAGAAAAGTATAAGTACTTCACAACTGAAAACTAATAACAATGAATATCTCGAAAACGGTAAGCTCCACGAGAAAAATGTATGACATAACTTGTGTATTTTAACAAGACCTAAATTTTTTGCATAGCAAGTTTTTGTCTATCTCTTACGGTTTACTAGTTATGCCAAATTAAGCAAACTTCATCCAGAATAAACAGGTCTTCAAAGGCTATTCCCAGAAAATTCAAGATATATATTTTATTTTTTATGTAAATATCTTTAATATATGATATTTTAATCAAAGTCGCTTGAGCCATTTTTAAGAAAATCAAAATTTTCGAAAAAAGTTCCATGTAAAGGGTAGTTTGGGGTGAGGGCTTTTTCTAAAAATCTTTGTGTCGCATCCCTGGAAGATACTAAACTTAAATACCAAGTTTGCTATTTTAGCTCCCTTTCGTTTTTGAGTTATCGTGTTCACAGACACACACATACACACACACACACAAAAGGGCCTTTTGCTGAAAATGTTTTTTTGGATACAGGGGGTCCTAAAACATATATTTCCGGTGAAATCTCGGTATTGAATTTTTTGGTGGAATACAATACTTCTCTATCCCTATGTACATTGTACATATGGGGCTAGAGAAACTAATAACAAATCTGATGTGTACCATTCACATGACTTTCTCTATATCCCTGCAACAAATTATTCTTAAAGAGCTTATACTTCTATTTACTTTATACTCATCAGAAAAAATTAACAGAAAGAGTCTTATTACTTGCTTCCTTGTAAGAAGAAGCGAAATAAGGGACTACCATAGGTTAAACTGATAGTCAAAAGGTGGTTGCTATGTCAATGAAGTTCCTTTGTTTGTATGGATAGGAGTTGACAAGTTCCTGTATGAGAAAAGTATAAGTTTTTCACAGCAAAAACCAAAAATAAGGAATGCCTCAAAAACGACGAACTCCACGAAAAAATGTTTATAACATAAATTGTGTGTTTTAAGGTGCTCTACATTTTTTGTCTAGTAAGTTTTTGTCCATCTCTTACGATTTAGCAGTTATTCAAATTCAGTAAAATTCATCCCGAATAAACTACTCTTCAGAGGCTATTCCCTGAAAATTCAAGATACACATTTTATTTGTCAGGTAAATATCTTTAATATAGGAAATTTTAATGGAAATCGTTAGAGCTATTTTTGAGAAAATCAAAATTTTCGAAAAAAAATTCATGTAAAGGGTAGTTGTGGTTGGGGGATTTTTCTCAAACTCTTCGTGTCGCATCCTTGGCAGATATTAAACTTAAATACCAAGTTTGGTATTTTACCGACTTTTCGATTTTGATTTATCGTGTTCACAGACACAGGGACACACACACACACACGGACCTTTTTGTGAAAATGCTTTTTTTGGATATTGGGGACCCTAAAACATATATTTCCGGTGAAATCTCGGTATCGAATTTTTTGGTAGAGTGCAATACTTACTCTATTCACTATGTATATAGTGCGTATAGAGAAAGCAAAAAGGTCCGTGTGTGTGTGTGTGTGTGTGTGTGTGTGTGTGTGTGTCTGTGAACACGATAACTCAAAAACGAAAAGTCGGTAAAGCACCAAACATGGTATTTAAGTTTAGTATCTTCAGGGGATGCGACACGAATATTTTGAGAAAAATCCCCCCACTCCAAACTACCCTTTACATAGAATTTGTTTCGAAAATTTTGAATTTCTAAAAAATGGCTGTAACGATTTTGATTAAAATGTCGTATATTAAAGTTATTTATCTGACAAATAAAATGTATATTCTGAATTTTCTGGGAATAGCCTCTGAAGACTACTTTATTCTGTGTGAATTTTACGGAATTTTGCATAAGTGCTAAACCGTAAGAGAGAGACAAAACATTACCACGCAAAAAATGTAGAGCACATTAAATTACACAATTTATGTTGTAGACATTTTTTTCGTGGAGTTGATTGTATTCGAGATATTCCTTGTTTTTTTTTTAAGCTATAAAACTTATATTTTTCTCTTACAGGACTTTGTGAACTCGTGTCCATACAAACAAAGGAACTTCAGCCACATAGCAATCAGCTTTTAACTATCGCTTTAAGCTATGGTAGTCCCTTATTTCGCTTCTGCTTATAAGGAAGCAAGAAATAAGACTATTTCTGCTAATTTTTTCTCGATTAGCAGGAAGTAAATAGAAGCATAACCTTTTTAAAAATAATTTATTTCAGAGATATAGAGAAAGTCATGTGAATGAAACATATCAGATTTTTGTTGATTTAAATATCTTAACTTTGCCATAAATGTATGTGCTGAGCTGTGTCTGATATGTTAAGGAAAAGTTTAGCAGTTTGCTCGAACATTCATAGACATACAACACGAAATTGTCACAACTTATATATGAACTCATTTAAATATACGAAAATTCAAAACAGCTTTATAGTTGTTTCTATTAAACTTTATAATATTTTACCCCAAAGATTAAGAGAGCTCCCTATTTCAAGTTTTAAAAGGGCCATACGCCATACATTGGTGGCTAATCCATTGCATTCTGTGAATGATTTTTATAATTTAGCTTGGTAGCTTTTAATTTATGACGTTTTGTAATGGTTGTTGGCAATAAACACTATCTATTTATGGACGCTGTTTAACTGCTGTGGTTCTCAGCAGGATGGAGGTTCTTTTACGTGCCGTAAATCTGCGACACGGGACCAACGATTTTACTTCCCTTGCGAAAGAAGCCATGCTAAGGTTTTTTACACCCGAAAAAATACATCGTCCTCCGCCGGGTTTCTAAAAAACTATTATTTCACCTCCCATCTTATATATTTCAATTCTCCAATGGTAGAAAAATATGTGCGAATGCTGACATAAGATTTTTGTGGGGCATTGAAGTTATTTGCCTCTATGAGCTGGAAAACTAAAGAGAAAATGTAACTCGAGTTTTTAATCCTTCTTTAGGTTACAAACAAGCAAATAAGAGAAAACCACCAAGAAGACATTTTTGGGCAGAGAATGAGGAAAGAAGACGTGGCATTACTATCTGCCACTCCTCAGACCTCGAGTTTCTGGAAGAGAACATTAATTAAACCTCAAGACACGAGTTGGGAAAATCAATTGTAATCAGCATTTAAATTACTTCGAAAGCTTTCGCTGCTTCGACTTATAAGAGTGCACGCGGCGATGTAAAGCGATGGTATGGAGCACTATTTATAGGTCACCGTTTGCGGGAGAAAATATGCAAAACTGGGATACTTCAGCAAACCCAGAAACGCAGAGTCGGCTTTATAAATATGTATGTTTCTGTGTTTTGGGATGGAGGAATGTGTCGTTAGGCCGTGTATTATGACACCGCTTTATCTGTTCCATTGGGAGGTAAAGCCCCAAGATGTAATGAACACTTGCATAAAATGTTGCTCTTTCCTAAATGGAGGCAAGAAAACCAAAGAGAAAAGGGATTGTAGACATGGAGCAAACCTTCCGGAGAAGAATTCTCTCTTCATAACTGAAATGAAAGGTTATCGACAAACAATGAACTCAGAACAGGTTAATGGACACTAGAAATGTATTTTCTACTTTTATTTTATTACTTTCTCTACACGTACTATGTAAATAGTGTAGAGAGAAGGTATTGCATTCCACCAAAAAAATCGATACCAGGAAACGATAACTCAAAAACGAAAATTCAGTAACACCACACTTGGAATATAATTTATATCTTCCAAGAATGCAACACGAAGATTATAAGGAAAATCCCTCCACCCCAAACTACACGGAACATTTTTAAAAGAATTTCATTTTCTGAAAAATGGCTCTAACGATTTTGATTAGAATACCGTATATTAAAGATATTTACAATAAGAATATAATGTATATCTTGAATTTTTTGGGAATAGTCTCTGAAGTCCTCTATTTTGGACAAATTTTGCTGGAGTTTGTGTAGATAGTAAACGGTAAGAGATAGACAAAAATGTACTATACAAAAAAATCTGATGTGTTCCATTCACATTACTTTCTCTACTTTTGTGTAACAAATTATTGTTAAAAAGTTTATTCTTCTATTTACTTCATGCTAATCGAGAAAAAATTAGCAGAAATAGTCTTTTTAGGCTAAGCTGCCCAAAGCCATACACACAAACCAACTCACAGACATACATATACAAGGGCATTTTATAATAATGCTTTTTTGGATTCAGGGGTCTCAAAACATATATTTCCGGTGAAATCTGATAACTAATACTTTCTCTACACATAGTACGTGTAGAGGAAGTAAAACTGCAGCACTTTCTATGGAGTAAGCTGTAGAGAAAGCACTAAATTCCATTAGTATAATTCTCTATTCTGAGATGGCGCTGAATATCGGTCAGTATGTTAATGCAGCAGGATGCAATATTCAGTTAACCAGATCCAGTTCATGATCGCAGCTAATCTGCAGGATCTTCTGACATTCCTAGCGGTACCTCGCCTACAGCATCAGAGATGAAGATTGCAAATCATTTGGTCTCGCCTCGCGTCTTTATGGACCGCCTGCAGCAACGAAGAGCAAAAACCGGCTATGTGCGCCACGTTATGGAGTCTTGATGGACACGATCGCATACCCTCAGGGCGCTTGCATTTTTCATCCTGTCTGTACGTTGCTTCTTGCGACCTACATATCTCGGATATGAATCACCTGAGCTTGCAAGGAAAAAAAGCTTATGGGAAAATAAACTAAACCCAGTTTGTGGTTATACACGGTACTTTACTGCTATTTTATGTGTTACTGCATCATATTCCTATACCGTGAATATCTTACGCTGTTCACAAAATAAAATATCACTGTAATAATAACAGTAATACTGGTATATTCATAACAACTTTGTTATATATATGTATGTGTGTGTGAGTTTAGGGTAATCTGAAAAGCATTCGTCGATGTACAGAGAAGATATTGCATTACACTAAAAAATTCATTACCGAGATTTCCCTGGAAATACACGTTTTAAGATCCCCTGAATAAAAAAAGAATTTTTAGAAAAAGGTCTATGTGTGAGTGTGTGTGTCTGTGGACAGTATAGCTCGAAACGAAAAGTCCATTAGCTACCAAATTTGGTATTTAAGTTTATAATCTCCCAAGGATGCAACACAAAAGATTTTCAAGAAACTCCCCCAACCTCAACTACCCTTTACATAGAAATAATTAAAAAAAACGAATCAGCTCAAAAATGACTAACGATTTTGATTCAAATATCGTATATTAAAGATGTTTAAATGAAAAATAAAATGTATTTTTGAATTTTCTGGGAATATCTCTGAAGACCTCATTATTCTGTATGCATTTTGCTGAATTTTGATAGCTGGTATACCGTGAAAGATAGACAAAACTTACTACACAATATATGTAGATCTCGTTAAAACACATACTTAACGTAAAATGCGGTTTATTATGTTTTAGAGCAGACTGTTTTTAAGATATTCCTTGTTAATGGTTTCAGATTTAAAATATTTAAACTTTTCTCTTGCGGGAATTTGTCAACTTCTAGCCATACAAACAAAGTAATTTCAATCACATAACAACCAATTTTGAAATATTCGACTATCGCTTTAGCCTATGGAAGTGCCTTATTTCCCTACTACTTTTAAGGAAGTAATAAGACCATTTCTGCAGATCATCATGAAGTAGATAGAATAATAAGCTTTTAAACAATAATTTGTTAGCCCCGTTTGGGTAGTGTGGTGGTAGCGTGACTACTTCACGTTCCAAAGGTCGTGAGTTCGAATCTCACTTAGGGTGGGTTGTCCGGATAAGGTGTTTTTCGGAGTTTTCCCTCATTTTAAGAAGACGAATGTCGAGTAACTTTAAGCTACATAGACCTCGAGATCATTTGAGCATCATTTCAGGAATTTAATTCATTGTCCGATATGACCAACCAGGTTGAAGGACGTTAAGCTACAAAAAAAAAAAAAAAAAAAAAAGTTACAGAGATGTAGAGAAAGTCATGTGAATGCAACCCATCAGCTTTTTTTTCTTTATTTATGTAGCTGAAAGAGCGGAAATTCTCTTTACACTAGATCTGAAACTATGTAGTTATATGCAGATTACTTCCTGTGGATCCAAAAGGTCTGTGTGTATTCCTCCATATTCGTAGCATAGCTTAATGCACCTCCATTCCTTATTCATCTGTAACAGCATATTAGTGGTGATGATTTGAAACGCCGCACAAACTGCGTTTTTCATCGTTTACGTATCTTCTTTAACAATTTCCCACATTGCTTTATCAGGTGTGGGGAGGTCAAGACTTCTTGCAGGCAAGGTAATGGAGCCGAATATTAATCTAAGCCATGTCCAATCCAGCGATTTGGAAGAATTTCGTGCAGGCGTTGACGGACGCGGACGGCGAAATGTGTTGTCGCCCTGTCATGTTGAAAGAAAATGGTGTCGTGTCAGCAATTGTAGTAGCACACACCACTTGCTCACAAAACATATAAAAAGAGACATTGTATATATTATAAGCTAACAGAAAGCAATGTAAAATATTTGTGAATATTTAAGGGCGGAAATGCAAGTGGTAACTTAGGTAATTAAGGCAAGGCAAGCTAGCTTGATTCCAGTTAATAGTTCACCAACCACCACCTGCTAAAGAATGTAAGATAGAATAGAACAGACGTAGAAAGAAGTGAGACAGGAATAGTGACTTATCTTCCAAGTATCACAGGAAATTGGAAAATCAGACAAAGCAAGCATAAAGTTAAAGTGAGAAGGAACCATTGGGTTTTTCCAAACGCATCAGGTGCACGCTATGGCGTCAGAACTTGGCACAATTTATTCTCATAACTAGTGAAGTGATGCTAACTAAGAACCATTAAGAAATACTGTTACATTTTATGGCGCGAAAGTTAGCGTCACCCAGGATCAGTATTTAAGACACGGCAGATCTCTTATGTGGTTACTCTCTTGAGCTTGTGTTCACGTCACATTGTGCTTGAGTGGTGGGGGAGTGATGTGCAGATGGTTAGATTAGGCTCCTGATTAATAATTTAAGTGCTGGGATGGTATTTATTTATAACTAGTTTTGTAAAGAAACAAGCTATCGCCCATTAAATCTGTGACACAATAAATTCACGTCGTAAGGAAGAATGCAGTGTTTTTAATATTAGCCTCACTTACAAACCCATGAAATAATTTTAATTAGAAGATTAGGAATGGAATCTTTATTAACTACTAAGCTGATGACACTGCTGAAACGAGACACCGACTTCCCGCGACACAATTCCTTGTGTCGTCAATTCTGGAAGGAACCACTCTTTGATCTTTTCCAAATAAGTATGTTGATTGAAGGCTGATGGAAGAAATAGGATCCAGCAGGTGATCCGTTGTCATCCCTGACCTTGCCTGCAGATGGAGCTGTCTTCGCCTTCTTTGGAGCCAATTCTCCCCTTCCATCCATTGTTTTGGTTGATCCTTTGTCTCAGGTGTAAAGTGAAGGATCCAAGTTTCATCCATTGTTATGAATCGACGCAAAAACTTAGCTTAATTGCAGCGAAACATTGCCAAACACTGAACTGAAACATCCTCAGGACGCTGTTTTTGTTCTATTGTGAGCAAACGCGGCTACCATCTTGCACACAACATTCTCATATTCAAATTTTAAGTCAGTATGCGATGTACAGAACTAATATGTTTGCAATGTCTGCTAGCTCGCGCACTTTCAGTCGACGGACATCCAATACCATTTTGTGCATTGTATTTACATTTTCTGGACTGGTAACCTCATTTGGTCGACCACTGCGGTGTTCGTCTTGGCAGCTCGTACAGCCAAGCGCGGCTGTACGAGCTGCCACCCAATATTTCACTGTTGTAAACAAATAAGCAGACTTCCCCAACCTAGAATCTAGCTCAGCTTTAATATTAGTTGGCCTAAGACGTTTCAAATGAAAGTATTGTATCACATAACGATGAGCAGTTTTATACATCAAATTCGCCGAGAGCATTCACTAAAGATGGCTGCTAAATAAATGCTAAACAATGTAAAATAGTCAAACTTCAAACTTAAGCTTTCTAAGGTTGGTACAGC
This sequence comes from Hymenopus coronatus, assembly GCA_030762935.1. Classification (NCBI taxonomy): domain Eukaryota; kingdom Metazoa; phylum Arthropoda; class Insecta; order Mantodea; family Hymenopodidae; genus Hymenopus; species Hymenopus coronatus. Next base: position 111,484,239 of record CM060886.1, on the reverse strand, counting down.
CTCGTAGCTATTTTCTTATATTCGCAATTTAATAAATACACATTTGAGAATATTCTCTTTGTATGAGAAGGCACGGAGGTGCATTCGGTACACGATCATCCCTGAGCTGGCGCATTATTTACATCGATATCACACACGTCATAATTTGTCAAATTATTATCAACTCTGCGTGGCATAAAAGCATTCCCGGAAGAATTGTCATGTTCGCTTTTACACAACACAGAAATGTATTGGACAAGGTTAAACAAATTGCCGAGGATTGGAAATACTGACCTTCAAATAACAAAAAACGCTTCTAAATGTCCATTTTACTTTCTCTATACACGTACTATGTACATATGCAGAAGGTTGTAATACACCCAAAAATTCGATACCGAGATTTCACCGGATATACACGTTTCAGGGTCCTCTGTATAAAAAAAAAGTTTTTTAGAAAAACGTACGTGTGCTCGTGTGTCTGTAAACAAGATAACTCAAAAACGAGTATTCAAGTTCTGTATCTTCCAAGAATGCTACACAAAGATTTACAAGAAAATCATCCCACACCCTACTACCCATCTTATGAAAAGTTTTTCGAAAATTTTGATTTTCTCAAAAATGGCTCTAACGATTTTGATTAAAATATCGCACTCTAAAGATATTTACATGACAAATAAAGTTGTACATCTTGATTTTTCTGGGAATAGCCTGTGAAGAAATTTTTTTCTAGATGAATTTTTTGGAATTTTGCATAACTGGAAAACCGTAAAATATAGGAAAAAAAAACTTATGTAACAAATCATGTAGAGCTCGTTAAAACACACAAATTATGTCATACTTTTTCATGGAGTGGACCGTTTATAAGATATTCCTTGTTATTGGTTTCAGTTTTAATATACACTTTTCTCAAACGGAAATTTGTCAACGCCTGGCCACACAAACAAAGGAACTTCAATCACATAGCAATCAGCTTTTAACATATACAGGGTTACTACAAAAGAAATAGACAACTTCAACTGCCTGTAAAACAAAAACTATTAGAGATAGCAGCCTAATTATTTTGGAGGTATGTTGAGAAACTCTCAAAGTTTTGTTTGTTACTATTGGTAACGCTGTAGTGTTTTGTTAGTTGTTGCAGAAGCTGAAATGGCGGAAAATCCTGTGGAAAAGCCATATTGCGTGTTGGAATTTGCTAGAACGCAATCAGCAACTGTTGTCCAATGACATTTTAGAACACGTTACCACAAAACGCCACCGACTAGACAGTCAATCTACGACTGGTATAGAAAATTCGAGACAACGGGATGTTTGTGCAAAGGGAAGAGCTCGGGAAGACCAAGAGTTTCGGAAGAAAACGTTGTACGTGTTCGTTCTGCCTACATAAGAAGCCCACAGAAATCGACATCTAGGGCAAGCATGCAATTACAAATTCCACAGCAAACTGTATGGAAAATCTTGCGGAAGCGACTGCACATGATGCCTTACAGATTACAGATGTTGCAGTTTCTGAGTGAAGAAGATAAGGTCATACGGTGTGACTTTTGCATCGACATGTTGCGACATGATGAAGACGATGCTGGTTTTTGTGAGCGCATCATTTCATTTTTGTGGTAACGTGTTCTGAAATGTCGTTGGACAACAGTTGCTGATTGCGTTCTAGCAAATTCCAACACGCAATATGCCTTTTCCACAGGATTTTCCGCCATTTCAGCTTCTGCAACAACAAACAAAACACTACAGCGTTACCAATAGTAACAAACAAAACTTTGAGAGTTTCTCAACATACCTCCAAAATAATTAGGTTGCTATCTCTAATACTTTTTTGTTTTACAGGCAGTTGAAGTTATCTATTTCTTTTGTAGTAACCCGTATATGAGTATCGCTTCAGCCTAGTGTATATAACCTTATTTCTTTTCTACTTAACAAACAAACAAATAATAAGACGTTTTTTCTACTAATTTAATCTTGATTAACGGGAATCAATAGAAGATTAATCTTTTTAACTATAATTTGTTACAGAGGTGTAGAGAAAGTCATGTGAATGGAACATATAAATTTTTTATAGTGTTTAACGCCCGCTTTTACTACTATGGCTCCACAGGCGACGATACTGATGATACAGGGAATGAAGATAGAGCACCGATGGCGGGGGATACCGGAGAACCCGGAGAAAACCCGCCACTGCGCCGCTTTGTCCACCACAAATCTAACATGCGGTAGCTTGGGATCTAGTACGGACCGCCTAGATGAGAGGCGACTGGTCTAGCCATTGAACCACCTAAATGTCCTTGAAACATACCATTTGAAAGATTTCCTGTATCCCGTGATTAAAGGACTTCCCGTAAGGCGTTTCAAAAATAGGTTTCCAATCTCTCAAATATACCGTATAGATAGATCGACGCTGGCAGTCTTTCTATAGCTTAGCAGAGTCGACTATATCGACGGGTGGCAGTCTAAGCGTTGAAACCATTTAAAGTAATGATACTTTCTCTACATTCACTATGTATATAGTGTATAGAGGAAGTATTGTACTACACCCAAAAATACAATTCTGTGATTTCACTGGAAATACATGTTTTAAGACCCCCTGAATTCAAACAAAAGTATTTTCAGAAAAAGGTCCAAGGTCAAAGGTCTTGTGTGGACAGGAGTTCACAAATTTCTGGATGAGAAAGGTATAAGTTTCTAAAGCTGAAACCAATAACAAGGAATGTCTCTAAAACGATCCACACCACGAAAAAAATATATAAGAAAAATTATGTGCTTTAACGCCCTCTACATTTTCTGTTAAGTAAATTTTTGTCTTTCTCTTACGGTTTGCCGGTTATACAAAATTTGGTAAAATTCATCGAGAATAAAGCAGACTTCAGAGGCTATTCCCAGAAAATTCAAGATATACATTTTATTTGTCAGGTAAATATCTTTAATATACGATATTTTAATGAAAACAGTTAGAGCCATTTTTGAGAAAATCAAAATTTTAAAAAATTTCTCCATTTAAAGGGTAGTTGATTCTCTTGAAAATCTTCGTGTCGCATCCTTGAAAGATACTGAACTTAAATACGAAATTTGGTATTTAACTTTTCGTTTTTGAGCTATCCTGTCTACAGACACACACACGCGGTGTTTTTTCCCAATTTTTTTTTTTTTATTCAGGGGCACCCAAATATATATTTCAGGTGAAATCTCGGTATCGAATTTTTTGGGTATTTACAGTACCTTCTCTACACACTCTGTTGAAGCTTAATGTATGATACTGTTATGCCAATAAATACATATATGCATTCATGTACATAGTACGTGTAAACAAAATAATTATAGAGTGTGAATGGCTTTGCATAGCAACTCACTTTAAAACATCTGGCTATCGATACCTAATTAAGACGATACTGTTGTAAGAATAGTCATATGAATGTAACTCGTTAGTATTTTTACTTTCTCTACACGTATTATGTACATAGTGTGTAGAGAAGCTATTGCCCGCCACCCAAAATTCGATACCGTAATTTCACCGGAAACATATGCTTTAAGATCCCCTTTATCTACAAAAAATATTTTCAGAAAAAGGTGCGTGTGTGTCCATATGTCCGTGAACACGATAACTCAAAAACGAAAAGTCAGTAAAATACCAAACTTGGTATTGATGTTTAATATCTTCCAGAAATGCGACATGAAGATTTTGAGAAAAATACCCCCAACCAAAACTACCCTTTAGATGGAACTAATTTCGAAAATTTTTATTTTCTTAAAAATGGCTCAAAGGATTTTGATTAAAATATCGTATATTAAAGATATTTACCTGACAAATAAAATTTATATCTTGAATTTTCTGAGAATAGCCTCTGAAGTCTACTTTATTCTGGATGGATTTTACGAAATTTTGCATAACTGCTAAACCGTAGGAGTTGGACAAAACCTTACCACACAGAAAATGTACAGAAAGTTAAAGCACACAATTTATATTATATACATTTTTTTTGTGGAGTTGATAATTTTTTAAATAATTCCTTAATTTTGGTTTCATTGTTAAAAACTTACGATTTTCTCATATAGGAATTTGCCAACTCCTGTCCATAGAAACAAAGGCACTTCAGCCACATATCAAACATCTTTTTACTAACACTTTAAACTAAGGTACTCTCTTATTTGGGTTCTATTTCCAAGGAAATAAACAAAAAGACTATTCGTGCTAATTTTTTTTTTTGTAGATTAGCATGAAGTAAGTAGAAGTATAAACTATTTAACAATTATCTATTGCAGAGACGAAGAGAAAGTCACATCAGATTTTTACTCACTAGCTTGAATCAACAAGGTATGGTACATATTTATAAAAGAAGGGAGTATTAAAAGGGAAGATAAAAACAGTTCCAACTGAAGGTAGATATTTATTCACGACCAAAGTCGACCTCAGCAGCAGTCGATTCCCCACAGTCTAAGAGTTTTTCTTCCCTTCGGGTTATACGGTTTCCTGCGAAGGCGCTGAGCCATTAGCAGAGCTAACGTTTAAAGATAAATTATCTGCGAAGTTCTTTTTCTCTCTTTCATCAGCACTTCATGTGCTCTAAGTAAAGACTTGAAACGGTCCAAAGCGCACACACAGAGAAAGTGATCCCCTCTCCGCCTCAGTCGAGAATGAAAACCTTTATGGGTGTACACATTTAAATTAAACTATGGCTATAGCGCGCCCTCTGTGAATCTTAAAATGAGGTGCTTGGTGCAATATCTTGAAGATTAAAAATCTGATGTGTTCCATTCACAAGACTTTCTCTACATCTCTACAATAAATTAAAAATCTGTTAAAAAGCTTATGCTTCTATTTACTTCATGCTAATCGAGAAAAAAATAGCAGAAATAGTCATATTACTTGCTTCCTTGTAACCAGAAACGAAATTAGGGAGTACGATAGACTAAAGTGATAGTCAAAAGCTGGTTGCTATGTGACTGAAGTTCCTTTGTTTGTAAGGACAGGCGTTGACAAATTCCTGTATGAGAAAAACATAAGTTTTTTAAAGCTGAAACCAAAGACAGGGAATATTTAAAAAACGATCAACTCCACGAAAAATATATATAACATAAATTGTGTGTTTTAATGTGCTCTACCCTTATGGTTAAGCAGTTGTGCAAAATTCCATACAATTCATCCAGAATAAAGTAGTCTTTAGAGCCTATTCTCAGAAAATTCGAGATATACATTTTATTTCTCAGGTGAATATCTTTAATATACGATATTTTAATCAAAATCGTTACAGACATTTTTGAGAAAATCAAAAATTTCGAAAAAAGTTCCACATAAAGGGTAGTTGGGGGTGGGGAGATTTTCTTTGAAATCTTCGTGTCGCATCCTTGGAAGTTACCACATTTAAATACCAAGTTTGGTATTCAACGGTCTTTTCGTTTTTGAGCTATGCTGTCCTCAGACAGTCAGACAGACATACACGGACATTTTATTCAAAAATGTTTTTTTTTTTGATTCAGGGCCACCCAAAATATGTATTTCCGGTGAAATCTCGATATCAAGTTTTTGGGTGCATTACAGTACCTTCTCTATACCCTATTTGTAGATAAAGTAAAAAGAATCTGGCAAATTTTGAAATTCTGCATTTCTAACAAATTAGTTTGATTTCTTAGCTCATATTTCTATTCATTTTCTTGAGTGGTTCCAGAGAAAATATTGAGTGTTTAATTCATATGACTTTCTCTATCTATTCTGTAAGAAACTATTCTTCTGTTCTTACAAACGATATTTCTTCTATTTACTTCATGTTAATCAAGATAAACATTAATAAAATGGTTTTATCCCTAGATTAAAGAGATACCCAGAATCGTATATTTTCATTATTTAAATGTCAAATAAAATATATACCCTGAATTTTCTGGGAGTAGCCTCTGAAGACTTGTTTATTCTGGATGAATTTTTTTAATGTTGGACAACTAGTAAACCATAAGAAATAGACAAAAAAAAATGTAGATCTTGTTAAAACACATAATTTTTGTTATACACATTTTATTCGTGGAGTTGGCCATTCTTACTTTCTCTATAGGCACTATGTGCATAGTGTATAGAGAATGTATTGTACTCCACCAAAAAATTCGATACCGAGATTTCATCGCAAATATATGTTTTAGGGTACCCTTTATCTAAAAAAAGCATTTTCGGAAAAAATGTCCGTGTGTGGTGTGTGAGTGTGTGAGTGTGTGTGTGTGTGTGTGTGTGTGTGTGTGTCCGTGTGTCTGTGAACACGATAACTCAAAAACGAAAAGTAGGTAAAATACCAAACTTGGTATTTAAGTTTAGTATCCTCCAGGGATGCGACAGGAAGCTTTTGAGAAAAATCCCCCCACCCACAACTACCCTTTACATGGAACTTTTTTCGAAAATTTTGATTTTCTCAAAAATGGCTCTAACAACTTGATTAAAATTTCGAATAATAAAGATATTTACCTGACAAATAAAATGTATATCTTGAATTTTTTGCGAATAGCCTCTGAAGAGTAGTTTATTCAGGATGAATTTTACTAAAGTTTTGAATAACTGCTAAACCGTAAGAGATGGACAAAAACTTGCTACATAAAAATGTAGAGCAAGATAAAACACACAATTTATGTTTCATACATTTTTTCGTGGAGTTCGTCGTTTTTGTGACATTCGTTATTTTTGGTTTCTGCTATGAAAAACTTATACATTTCTCATACAGGAATTTGTCAACTGCTGTCCATACAAACAAAGGAACTTCAGTGACTTAGCAACCAGCTTTTGATTATCACTTTAACCCTTATTTCACCTCTAATTGCATGGAAGCAAGTAATATGGCTATTTCTGCTAATGTTTTACTGATTAGCATGAAGTTAATAGAAGTATAAGCTTTTTAAGAATAATTTGTTGCAGAGATATAGAGAAAGTCATGTGAATGGTACACATCAGGTTTTTGAGATATTTCTTGTTATTGGCTTCAGTTTTGAAATACTTATACCTTGTTTCAAATATGGGAATTTTTCAACTCCTAGCAATGAAAACAAACGGACTTTATTCACATGGCAACCACCTTTTAAAAGATCTTATTAGCCTGGTGTATTTCATTTTACTCCTTCTACTTACGAGAAAGCATTTCTGCTGATGTTTTAATTCCATTAACATGAAGCAGAAAGAAAATAAACTTTTTAACCAAAAGATCCAGGAATGTGTAAATAACACAGAAACAAGTTACCATAAGGAGTTTTATACATTTCCTTCAAAATAGTTCCCTTTCACAGGGACACACTTCCACCGCCGCGTGTAGAGAGCCTGGAAGCGCTCCTGGAAGCCATTTTCAGATACCTGTCATAGTGCCCTTGTGGCATGTATAGTCATTTCTTCAGCGCTCGAAAATCTCAACTGAAACGTTTATGCTATTAAATCCACGGGTTTTCTTCATCGCCACTTCACCATAAGCTTCTTCTATCATTCTCAATGTCTCTGAGGGATATTTTTTTAAACAAAACTTTATGTTCGAACGTGCTCCGTTGCGATAAACGATTTTGCATACACAACATAAACTAGTTGCCAAGCAAACACAACAATCGTTATTAGCATGAACGTTGCAACACCTAAAAAAAATCTAATGTGTTCCAACCACATGAATTTCTCTACAACTCTGCAACAAATTATTGTTAAAAAGTTTATGCTTCTATTTACTTCCTGCTAATCGAGAAGAAATTAGCAGAAATAGTCTTATTACATGCTTCCTTGTAAGTAGAAGCGAAATAAGGAAGTACCATAGGTTAAAGTGATGGTCAAAAGCTGGTTGCTATGTGACTGAAGTTCGATTGTTTGTATGGACACGAGTTCACAAAGTCCTGTATGAGAAAAGTATGTTTTTTATAGCTGAAACCAAAAACAAGGAATATCTAAAAAAACAATCAACTCCACGAAAGAAATGTATTTAACATAAATTATGTGTTTTAAAGTGCTCTACATTTGTTGTGTGGTAAGTTTTTTTCTATCTCTTACGGTTTAGCAGTTATGTAAAATTCCGTAAAATTGACCCAGAATAAAGTAGTCTTCAGAGGCTGTTCCCAGAAAATTCAAAATTTACATTTTATTTGTCAGGTAAATATCTTTAATATACGACATTTTAATCAAAATCGTTAGAGCCATTTTTTTAGAAAATCAAAAGTTTCGAAAAAAGTTCCATGTAAAGGGTAGTTAGGGGTGGGGGGATTTTTCTCAAAATCTTCGTGTCGCATCCATGAAAAACTTAAATACCAAGTTTAGTATTTTACCGACTTTTCATTTTTGAGCTATACTGTCCACAGACACAAACACGGACCTTTTTATAAAAATGCTTTTTTAGGATTCAGGAAGTCCCAAAACGTGTATATCCGGTGAAATCTCGATATCTAACTTTTGAATGGAATGCAATATTCTCTATATACTATGTACATAACACTTTAGAATTTTTATATTAAAATGTTTGTTTGTATTGTGTTTTTATGTATTATGTAATTTGTTTAGTTTTATATGTTTGTTTTTAATTAATTTTTGTATTTTATTGACTATTTATTTAGAATCGATTATGAAAGTGTAATAATTTAAATGCTGAAAATTTTTTATAATTTTATTTTATTATTATCTGTAGTTTAGTATAATTTATTAGCTTTATTTTCATTTTATGCTGTATATTTTTTAAATGTATATTTATAGTTAATATGTAAATAATATATGTATTATGAATGGAAATAAATACTTTTTTAAACATCTGGCATATTAGCCGTGGGTTTAGAAATTGGGTACCAGGGTCTTTATACAGATTTTTATTTTATTTTATTTTTTAGTACTTTAGAAATTTCTATGAAATTTGGACACACAAAAATCTAAATGTCTAAGAATTATGCAATATGCTAGATATATAAAGTCTGCAAAGGATAAAGTGTTGAAAGCTGGAAAATACAATAATTGGACATTTATAATATATAATTAGTAACTTGGCTACATCGCAGGAGTAGAAAAGGACGAATTATGGCAACATGTATGTTAGATAAAGACAGGGATATCCTATTTAACTGTATACTGTCGCTTAAGGTTCAGACAGGGTACAATATATCATTTAGAAATGTTTAAAGTTTGGAAGCTTCCCAAGAAGTGCCCTCTCTTTTGTCAAAGCCTCCTGAGCTATCAAGCCGGGTTCTAAGCCAGAAAACAAAGTTAGTATAGAGAACGTAATGAAGACATGAGCCAATGAAAAGATTTCTTGGACAGTCACAATTCTTCCTTCTCGTACAAATGAAGTAGGAGATGAATAAGCCCAGGTCCTACCTGCCATGAAAGGGAGCATTATATAAATTACTGGTCAAGTTGTAATCTTGCGGATCTGGTAACAAAGGCAAGTTTATACAATGGCGGATTGGGAGCCGCCGATAAGTCTCAAAGTGTGCTTCACTTTAAGATGAAGAGGCCGCGCAGTTACAAAGAAGGGATAAAAGAACTGCAGAGAAAGAAACCGTTTCTCACACTGCCACTACCGTCCGTCCTTCCTGGATTATGAGAAGCATTCGCCTTTCTCAGTGCAAAAACTCCTTAGCTTTCTCACAATTTAGTTACCTATACTAATATACAGAGGAGAAGTGTGTGGATGTGAGTGGTAAACCCAAACACTACACCACCAATATTGATAATCCTTTCACTATTGAAAACCTCTGTTCTTTTAGATAGGCATTATAATACTGTCAACATTTTGAAAACTGGGGAGGGCTAGAAGAAGTTTTGACTAACTCAACTACGCATAGTAAGCAGTAGATACTAGTGGTAGTGGTAATGGTGACGGTGGTAGTGGTGGTGGTGGCAGTAGTATGGTTATAGCGGCGATAGAGGTAGTGGTGTAGACGTGGTTACGGTGGCGGTGGAAGTGGTAGTGGTAGTGGTGGTGACGGTGGCAGTAGTATGGTTATGGTGGCGGTGGAAGTGGTTGTGGTGGTGGTGACGGTGGCAGTAGTATGGTTATGGTGGCGGTGGAAGTGGTAGTTGTGGTGGTGGTGGTGACGGTGGTAGTGGTGGTGGTGGCAGTGGTAGTGGTAGTGCTAGTGCTGGTGACGTGGCAGTAGTATGGTTATAGCGGCGATAGAGGTAGTGGTGTAGACGTGGCAGTAGTATGGTTATGGTGGCGGTGGAAGTGGTAGTGGTAGTGGTAGTGGTAGTGGTGGTGACGGTGGCAGTAGTATGGTTATGGTGGCGGTGGAAGTGGTAGTTGTGGTGGTGGTGGTGACGGTGGCAGTAGTATGGTTATGGTGGCGGTGGAAGTGGTAGTGGTGGTGGTGACGGTGACAGTAGTATGGTTATGACGGCGGTAGTAGTAGTGGTGGTGACGTGGCAGTGGTATGGTTATGACGGCGGTGGTGGTGGTGGTGACGTGGCAGTAGTATGGTTATGGTGGCGGTGGAAGTGGTAGTGGTAGTGGTGGTGAAGGTGACGGTGGCAGTAGTATGGTTATGGTGGCGGTGGAAGTGGTAGTGGTAGTGGTGGTGGTGGCGGTGGCAGTAGTATTGTTATGGTGGCGGTGGAAGTGGTAGTGGTGGTGACGTGGCAGTGGTATGGTTATGGTGGCGGTGGAAGTGGTAGTGGTGGTGGTGGTGGTGGTGGCAGTAGTATGGTTATGGTGGCGGTGGAAGTGGTAGTGGTGGTGGTGGTGGTGGTGGTGGCAGTAGTATGGTTATGACGGCGGTGGTGGTGGTGGTGACGTGGTAATGGTATGGTTATGGTGGCGGTGGAAGTGGTAGTGGTGGTGGTGGTGGTGGAGGTGGCGGTTGCGGCGGTAGTAGTAGTGGTGACGTGGTAATGGTATGGTGGCGGTGGAAGTGGTAGTGGTGGTGGTGGTGACGGTGGCAGTAGTATGGTTATGGTGGCGGTGGAAGTGGTAGTGGTGGTGGTGGTGGTTGCGGCGATAGTAGTAGTGGTGACGTGGTAATGGTATGGTTATGGTGGCGGTGGAAGTGGTAGTGGTGGTGGTGGTGACGGTGGCAGTAGTATGGTTATGACGGCGGTGGTGGTGGCAGCGGTAGTAATAGTGGTGGTGACGTGGCAGTGGTATGGTTATGGTGGCGGTGGAAGTGGTAGTGGTAGTGTTGGTGGTGACGGTGGCATTAGTATGATTATGGTGGTGGTGACGGTGGCAGTAGTATGGTTATGACGGCGGTGGTGGTGATGTTGGCAGTAGCATGATTATGGTGGCGGTGGTGGTGATGGTGATGGTGGCAGTAGTATGATTATAGTGGCGGTGGTAGTGGTGGTGGTGACGGTGGCAGTAGTATGGTTATGGTGGCGGTGGAAGTGGTAGTGGTAGTGGTAGTGGTGGTGATGGTGACGGTGGCAGTAGTATGGTTATGATGGCGGTGGAAGTGGTAGTGGTAGTGGTGGTGGTGGCGGTGGCAGTAGTATGGTTATGGTGGCGGTGGAAGTGGTAGTGGTAGTGGTGGTGGTGGCGGTGGCAGTAGTATTGTTATGGTGGCGGTGGAAGTGGTAGTGGTGGTGACGTGGCAGTGGTATGGTTATGGTGGCGGTGGAAGTGGTAGTGGTGGTGGTGGTGGTGGTGGCAGTAGTATGGTTATGGTGGCGGTGGAAGTGGTAGTGGTGGTGGTGGTGGTGGTGGTGGCAGTAGTATGGTTATGACGGCGGTGGTGGTGGTGGTGACGTGGTAATGGTATGGTTATGGTGGCGGTGGAAGTGGTAGTGGTGGTGGTGGTGGTGGAGGTGGCGGTTGCGGCGGTAGTAGTAGTGGTGACGTGGTAATGGTATGGTGGCGGTGGAAGTGGTAGTGGTGGTGGTGGTGACGGTGGCAGTAGTATGGTTATGGTGGCGGTGGAAGTGGTAGTGGTGGTGGTGGTGGTTGCGGCGATAGTAGTAGTGGTGACGTGGTAATGGTATGGTTATGGTGGCGGTGGAAGTGGTAGTGGTGGTGGTGGTGACGGTGGCAGTAGTATGGTTATGACGGCGGTGGTGGTGGCAGCGGTAGTAATAGTGGTGGTGACGTGGCAGTGGTATGGTTATGGTGGCGGTGGAAGTGGTAGTGGTAGTGTTGGTGGTGACGGTGGCATTAGTATGATTATGGTGGTGGTGACGGTGGCAGTAGTATGGTTATGACGGCGGTGGTGGTGATGTTGGCAGTAGCATGATTATGGTGGCGGTGGTGGTGATGGTGATGGTGGCAGTAGTATGATTATAGTGGCGGTGGTAGTGGTGGTGGTGACGGTGGCAGTAGTATGGTTATGGTGGCGGTGGAAGTGGTAGTGGTAGTGGTAGTGGTGGTGATGGTGACGGTGGCAGTAGTATGGTTATGATGGCGGTGGAAGTGGTAGTGGTAGTGGTGGTGGTGGCGGTGGCAGTAGTATGGTTATGGTGGCGGTGGAAGTGGTAGTGGTGGTGACGTGGCAGTGGTATGGTTATGGTGGCGGTGGAAGTGGTAGTGGTGGTGGTGGTGGTGGCAGTAGTATGGTTATGGTGGCGGTGGAAGTGGTAGTGGTGGTGGTGGTGGTGGTGGCAGTAGTATGGTTATGACGGCGGTGGTGGTGGTGGTGGTGACGTGGTAATGGTATGGTTATGGTGGCGGTGGAAGTGGTAGTGGTGGTGGTGGTGACGGTGGCAGTAGTATGGTTATGACGGCGGTGGTGGTGGTGGTTGCGGCGATAGTAGTAGTGGTGACGTGGTAATGGTATGGTTATGGTGGCGGTGGAAGTGGTAGTGGTGGTGGTGGTGACGGTGGCAGTAGTATGGTTATGACGGCGGTGGTGGTGGCAGCGGTAGTAATAGTGGTGGTGACGTGGCAGTGGTATGGTTATGGTGGCGGTGGAAGTGGTAGTGGTAGTGTTGGTGGTGACGGTGGCATTAGTATGATTATGGTGGTGGTGGTGACGGTGGCAGTAGTATGGTTATGACGGCGGTGGTGGTGATGGTGGCAGTAGCATGATTATGGTGGCGGTGGTGGTGATGGTGATGGTGGCAGTAGTATGATTATAGTGGCGGTGGTAGTGGTGGTGGTGACGGTGGCAGTAGTATGGTTATGACGGCGGTGGTGGTGATGGTGGCAGTAGTATGATTATGGTGGCGGTGGTGGTGACGGTGACAATGGTATTGTTATGGCGGTGGTAGTGATAGTGGTGTAGACATGGCAGTAGTATGGTTATGACGGCGGTGGTGGTGACGGTGGCAGTAGTATGATTATGGTGGCGGTGGTGGTGACGGTGACAATGGTATTGTTATGGCGGTGGTAGTGATAGTGGTGTAGACATGGCAGTAGTATGGTTATGACGGCGGTGGTGGTGACGGTGGCAGTAGTATGATTATGGTGGCGGTGGCTTTAGTAGTGGTGGTGATGACGGTGACAGTGGTATGGTTTTGGTGGCGATGTAGATGGTGGCGGTAGTAGTAGTGATGGTGACGTGGCAGTGGTATGGTTATGGTGACGGTGGAATAGGTAGTGGTGGTGGTGACGGTGACAGTGGTATGGTTATGCGGTGCTGAGGGTGAGAGTGGTGGCGGTAGTGGTAGTAGTGGTGACGGTGACTGGCAGTGTATGGTTATGACTGCGGTGGTGGTGACGGTGGCAGTAGTATGATTATGGTGGCGGTGGCAGTAGTAGTGGTGGTGGTGACGGTGACAGTGGTATGGTTATGGTGGTGGTAGTGGTGGTAGTGACGGTGACAGTGGTATGGTTATGCGGTGGTGGGGGTGAGAGTGGTGGCGGTAGTGGTAGTAGTGGTGACGGTGACAGTGGTATGATTATGGTGGCGGTGGCAGTAGTAGTGGTGGTGGTGACGGTGACAGTGGTATGGTTTTGGTGGCGATGTAGATGGTGGCGGTTGCGGCGGTAGTAGTAGTGATGGTGACGTGGCAGTGGTATGGTTATGGTGGTGGTAGTGGTGGTAGTGACGGTGACAGTGGTATGGTTATGGTGGCGGTGGCAGTAGTAGTGGTGGTGGTGACGGTGACAGTGGTATGGTTTTGGTGGCGATGTAGATGGTGGCGGTTGCGGCGGTAGTAGTAGTGATGGTGACGTGGCAGTGGTATGGCTATCGTGGCGGTGGAAGTCGTAGTGGTGGTGGTGACGGTGACAGTGGTATGGTTATGGTGGTGGTAGTGGTGGTAGTGACGGTGACAGTGGTATGGTTATGGTGGCGGTGGCAGTAGTAGTGGTGGTGGTGACGGTGACAGTGGTATGGTTTTGGTGGCGATGTAGATGGTGGCGGTTGCGGCGGTAGTAGTAGTGATGGTGACGTGCCAGTGGTATGGTTATGGTGGCGGTGGAAGTGGTGGTGACGGTGACAGTGGTATGGTTATGGTGGTGGTGGTAGTGATGGTGACAGTGGTATGGTTATGCGGTGGTGGGGGTGAGAGTGGTGGCGGTAGTGGTAGTAGTGGTGACGGTGACAGTGGCAGTGTATGGTTATGACGGTGGTTGGGGCGGTAGCAGTGATAGTGGTAGTAGAAGAGTAGTAATTCCTGTAATTCCTAAGTGAATCATAAGGTATCGTTACGATGCTTCCTTGATCGGATTTGAATTTCTAGTTCTAGTCGCCCACAGATGGCATTATAGGACGAAATTACGATTTGCGGACACGAAATGGAGGATTTTGCCAAAGAACCTTCTTCTTTCAAGGCATGGAGTTCTTTTAGCACAAATAAACTTACTGGAAAATCGGCTTAACTTCGCTCCATGGACCCCGAGATGACTTGAACATCATTTCACTAATTTTATTTATCGTTCGATATGAGAAAAAAAGTTAATATGTATTCGTAATAAAATTCATATTTGCCAATGCTTATCTCAATTAGCGTGAATTAGAAATAAGAGTTTTATTTATGTATGCTCCTTAACTGTGGTGGCTCTCAGCGTCCCATTCTATGCTGGAGGTGAAAGACCACTTAATTTTGGTCAGAGGCCTCTTTTATCAGGCTTTAAGTTCTTTTACGTTCCGTAAAATTACGACACGGGACCAACGGCTTTATTTCCCTTTCGAAGAAAGCTATGCTAAAGATTTTTAGGCCCGAAAAAATCCATGGCTCTCCTTCGGGTTTGAACCCGCGACCTTGCGTGAGACATATTCTGATACTGTTTAACGCCCGCTTTTATGCTATGGTACCGCAGGCGATGACACTGATGATACATGGAATGAAGATGGAGCCCCGATGGAATGCGATGGCGGGGGAAACAGGAGAACTCGGAGAAAACCCGCCCTTCCGCCGCTTTGTCCACCGCAAATCTCACGTGTGGTCGCTTGGGATTTTTTTGTGGGATCGAACGCGGGCCGTTTAGATGAATTTGACAGAAGAATAAACGTTTATAAGAACAGTTTGTTGCAAAATATTAGAGAAAGTCATTCGAATATAACATGTCAGTTTTTTACTTTCTCTATACGAACTATACACATAGTGTATAGAGGAAGCATTGTATTCCATTCAAAAATTGATACCCAGATTACAACGCAAATACATGTTTTTAGGACCCCCTGAGTACAAAAAAAAAAAAACATTTTTAGAAAAATTCCGTGTCTGTGTGCAGCATACCTGAAAAGCGAAAAGACCGTTAAATACAAAACTTGCTGTTTCAGTTTAGTATCTTCCAAGAATGTGACACGAACATTTTCAAGAAAATCTCCCCACCCCAAACTACCATTTACATGGAAAGGTTTTCTAAAAAGTAGATCTAACGATTTTGATTAATATACCGCATATTAAAGCCATTTACACCACAAATAAAATGAATATCTTGAATTTTCTGGGTATAGCCTCTAAAGATTTCTTTATATGAATGAAAATTTTGCCGAGTTTTGCGTAACTAGTAAACCGTAAAAGTTAGACTGTAACTTACTACACGTTCATCACGTTGTAACACACAATGTATGCGATATACGTTTTTTTCGTAGAGTTGACAGTTTTTGAGATATTCCTTGTTATTTGTTTCAGTTTTAAAATACTTGGAACATTTTCTTATATGCGAATTTGTTAACGCTTGGCCACGCAAAGGTACGGATTTCAATCTCATAGTAACCACATTTTAAAACATTTGGCTGTGGGTTTAGCCTAGTATATTCCCTTATTTCCCTTCCACTTATAAAGAAACTAAGTGATAAGACCGTTTCTGCTAATGTTTTAGTATTAAATAAATAGAAGAATAAGCTTATTAAGAATAATTTGTTACAGAGATGTAGAGAAAACCATGTGAATGGAAGACATCGTATTTGTACGTTCACTATACGTGCTTTGTACATAGTGTATAGAGAAGGTATTGCACTCCACCAAAAAAATTCGATACCGAGATTTCACCGGAAATATATGTTTTAGGCTCCCCTGTATCCAAAAAAAAGTATTTTCAGAAAAAGGTCCGTGTGGGTGTCCGTGTGTCTGTGAACACGATAACTCAAAAACGAAAGTCGGTAAAATACCAAACCTGGTATTTACGTTTAGTATCTTCCAGGGATGCGACACGAAGATTTTGAGAAAAATCCCCCCACCCCAAACTACCCTTTACTTGCAACATTTTTCGAAAATTTCGATTTTCTAAAAATGGCTCTAACGATTTTGATTAAAATATCGTATATTAAAGATATTTACCTTAAAATAAAATGTATATTTTGAATTTTCTGGGAATAGTCTCGGTCAATTTTACGGAATTTTGCATAACTGCTAAACCGTAAGAGATGGACAAAAGCTTACCACACAACAAATGTAGAGCACCTTAAAACACACAATTTATGTTACATACATTTTTTCGTGGAGTTGATTGTTTTTGAGATATTTCAGCTATAAAGAAATACTTTTCTCATACAGGACTTTGTGAACCCGTGTCCATACAAACAAAGGAACTTCAGTCGCAGAGGAACCAGCTTTTGACATCACTTTAACCTATGGTACTCCCTTATTTCGCTTCTACTAACAAGGAAGCAAGTAATCAGATTATTTCTGCTAATTTTTGCTCCATTAGATGAAGTAAATAGAATAATTTGTTGCAGTGATATAGAGAAAGTCATGTGAATGGAACACACCCGCTTTTTTTTTTTTTTAAATCAGCTATTTACAATATCCAACATTGAATATAATATTATTTGGTGAGGCAAGTAGGTTTAAAATCAGATTCTTGCCATTTTGTTTGAAGCTGACAGTGGAATAACGATACAGCTATCTCTATGTACCATAAGCGCTCTTTGTACTGCGGAGCCACGTGACATTCCTACATCGTCCCCCCTACCGGCACACCTTTTGCTTTTAACCACAAGGGGATGTTAAACACCCTCAACATCAGCGGACCAATTTACCCCACCCCACTACTCCACGTGATTAAATTCATTCTTTGTGAGCCAGCATATTCACATGTTGCTCGGCCTTTAAATTGCAATTTCTCTGGACGACCAATTTTGCTTCGCAAATAGCCGTCCCTTTGTTTTTAACTTTTAATTATAAGCATTTTTATACAAGCTAAACATCATACATTGCCAAGTTTGTTAACTCTGAGTAGTAAGCTTCCAGAAGCTCGTGGGTTCAGACTTTTAAGTCAGTAAATGTAATTTTTTGTTTGTATTCCATTCGCTCTGCTCTGGCTATCTTTATAGGCTTATTTCCCCCGTTATATGTGTTTATTTCTGATTCCAGAGATTTATTTAAAATCAGATAAAGCGTATCATGTCTAAATATTAGTTAAACGTTTGTAATAACCTAACGCAATTAAAAATAAAAGCCTCTGGTGGTTAAAATTGCAGCAAATACCTATTCATATAGTGTACATAGCTTCAAACACATCCTGCACAGTTTTATTAAACTTAAAAGAAAGGAAAAAATAATACTATTATATAAAGTCTGAAGAATGAATGCAGACAGCCACGATTGGAAGCTAGCGTAAACAGAAATATATAAGTGGTATTACGTCGTCACTCCCGGTGCATGCCCTGTAATTTTCGGCAATACTGGAATGCAGCAGTTGAGTGTATTAGAGTGGATGGATTCAAACCAGGTCAAAATGCAAACACCGCCGCGCGTAGTCATACACTCAGAAAGTAGAAAATTAATATTTATTAGTGATAAAGAAAACAGCAAGTTTAACCTGTTTTCGCGTTTCTTTTTAGCCTATCAGAAAAAGAGGGCAATATTTAGATATTTAAGCGATGCGCGTACAAGAAATCATTTGCTCATTGACTACTTGCTTATTTGTTAATTGTTACTTGGCTACTCGGTTACTTGGTGTTAGATACTGTGGTGGTTACTTGTTATTGTGAATTGGCAGGGTAAATATTACTCTGACGGGCAATCTTATTGTAAATGTTACACGAACAGAGAAGAATGTTACTGCAGCAAGATAATAAGAACTCAGCAAGAACGGAAACTAGCACTTAAAATGATTATGTCCTCATTTTCACGAATTTTTATGTCGGGAGTCCCTCGTAGGGTTAGTACCTCAACCAGCAACAGAGAACCAAGTAGTATAGCAGTATAGTTCAAAAACGAAAACACAGTTAAAAACCAAACTTGGGATTTAAATTTGGTATCTTCCAAGGATGCGACATGACGATTTTCAAGAAAATCCTCCACCCCCAGCTACTCTATATACCGAAAACATTTTCGAATTTTTTGATTTTCTGAAAAATAGCTCTAACGATTTTGAATAAAGTGTTTTATATTTAAGATATTTGCATGACAAATAAAATGTATATCTTGAATTGTCTGGGAATAGCCTCTGAAGACGTTTTTATTCTGGATAAATATTTCAGAATTTTGCATAACTGGTACACTGAAGAGACAGACAAAAACTTACTGAATAAAAAATGTAAAGGTCGGTAAAACGCATAATTTATGTTACATACATTTTTGTGAGTTAGGCCATTTTTGAGATATTCCTTGTTTTCAGTTTTCTGATATGGGAATTTGTCAACTCCTCTCCATAAAAACAAAGGTAGGTACTTAAATCACATAGCAACCAGCTTTTAAAATATTTATCTATTGATTTAGTCTATGGTACCTTCTTATTTCCCTTCTACTTACAAGAAAGCAATAATAAGACCATTTCTGCTAATTTTTTCTCGATTAATATGAAGTAAATAGAAGAATAAGCTTGTTAATAACAATGTATTGTAGAGATGTGGAGAAAGGCATGTGAATGGAACACATAAGAGACTTAACCCTAACTAGCTCCAATTACCGGGGCTGTAGAGCTGTTGTGTCAAACATGACAGAAGTGTCTACTCGTGTGTATTTGATTGGTTGAGAGATTAGAAGAGCAATTTTGAAATGTAGAGCACATCAGCAATATGTAGCAAAACACTGGTAGGCCTTTAGAATCTTATTTCCTTGAAGGAACAAGAGGAATGGCCCCTTCGTGACACCATTCTCCGATACTCCATTAAATATATAGCGGGCAGCTATCTTCCTAGCGTGTTTCATGGACCAGCACTAAACCGTCGCTTTCAATTCGCTTCTTTCACAGTCGTAGCTTTAAGTGATTAACACTCGCATCGCAATAATCAGTATTGCCAACTTCTCGTATCCAACACATCTTATCCCATTGTAGACGTGGCGTGGAATAATACGACATTAGAGGTCGGAAAAGCGATTATTACTTTCTCTATACGTACTGTGTACTTAGGGTATAGAAAATATATTGTATTGCATCCTAAAATTTGATACCGAGATTTGAAGCCAAAAACAATCTGATGTATTCCATTCACACGACTTTCTCTAGTTGTTCCGCAAACAAACCTTTAATTCCAAGATTAATTTTTACTTTCTCTATACGCACTATGTACATAGTGTATAGAGAATGTATTGCAACCACCAAAAAATCCAATACCGAGATTTCACCAGAAATATACGTTTTTGGGTCCCCTGTATCCAAAAAAAGTATTTTCAGAACAAGTGTGTGTGTATATCCATAAAAGAATCTAGAAAAAGGACCGTGTGGTGCTTGTGTACACATAGCTCAAATACGAAAAGTCCGTTAATAACCGAACTTGGTATTTAAGTTTGGTATCTCTCAAGGATGCAACACGAAGATTTTCTAGAAAACCTCCCAACCAGCCTTTACATGGAAGTTTTTCGAACATTTTGAGTTTCTAAAAAATGACAATTGCGATTTTTATCAAAATACCGTACATTAAAGATATTTACGCGACAAATAAAATGTACGTATTTACTTTTCTGGAAATAGTCTCTAAAGATATATTTATTTTGGATGAATTTTGCGGAATTTTGCATATCTGGTAAACCGTAAAAGATAGACAGAGACTTACCAAACAAAAAATTTAGAGCTTGTTAAAACACAAGCTATGTTATATACATACATTTTTCCGTGGATTTGACTGTTTTTGAGATATTCCTTAATGTTGGTTTCAGTTTTAAAATACCTATAAGGTAAATGCAGCTAATATGAGACCCCTTTTTTTAAATGTTAGTAATTGAGCAAAAACAAATGCTCCAAATCACAAAGGCAACATTCGATATTTATTGAATCTAAGGTATACAAATACAATGTTATTAATGGTCTTTGCTTTGAAGAGAAAATTAAAAAAAAAAAAATCTGATGTGTTCCATTCACATGATTTTCTCTACATCTCTGCAACAAAGAAAGCTTATGCTTCAATTTACTTCATGCTAATCGAGAAAAAAATTAGCTTAAATAGTCTTATTTCTTGCTTTATTGTAAGTAGAAGCGAAATAAGGGAGTACCATAGGTTAAAGTGAAAGCCAAAAGCTGGTTGCTATGTGACTGATGTTCCTTTATTTGTATGGACAGGATGACAAATTCCTGTATGAGAAAAGTATACATTTTTCAAAGCTGAAACCAAAAAATAGTAATATCTGAAACACGATAGCTCCACAAAAAGATTTAAATGACATAAATCGTGTGTTTTATCCTTATCTACATTTTTACTTTATCTAGCCCCATATATACAATGTACATAGGGATAGAGAAGGTATTGTAATACACCCAAAAATTCGATAACGAGATTTCACCGGAAATATATGTTTTGGGGTCCCCTGAGTCCGAAAAAAAGCATTTTTAAAAAAAGGTCCGTGTGTGTCTGTGTGTGTGCCTGTGGACAGCATAGCCTCAAAACAAAAATACCGTTAAATACCAAATTTGGTATTTAGGTTTAATATCTTCCAAGGATGCGACACGAAGATTTTCAAAAAAAAAATCCCCCCACCACAAACTACCCTTTACATGGAAAATTTTGATTTTCTTCGATTAGCATGAAGTATATGGAAGCACAAGTTTTTTAACAATCATTTGTTGCAGAGATGTAGAGAAAGTCATCTGGATGTCGGTCTCATATAATGCAACCCATAGGGTCTCATATAATGGAACTTTCAATGAGGGTAAAAGAAAATTTACCGAGGCTCTAAAAAGAAAGACAACCAATTGCAAATTTACAAATAGATAGTACATCTAAAAACAAATTACATTACAGCTAAAATATGAATATTATCTTACCTATGTATGTTTTGATTTCTTGTCAACGGCGCCTTCAAAAATTAAAAAAGATGAAATTGCAACAACATTCGAATTTGAAGTTCGGTCATTGCAGCCAACTTTTAAGGAACGCTTAAATGTCAACCGTTATAAATTCCAGGCATTGTTGACAACACGCAGCTCTTATTTTCCGAGAAAGGAGGGTCGGTCTCACATTTTACCATTACCATACTTTTCTCATACGGAAGTTTATAATCTCATGGAAAAACAAAGGAACTTCAATCACATAGCAACCAGCTTTTAAAACATTTTGCTATAGCTTTAGCCTAGTGTGCTCCCTCATTTCTCTTCTACTTACAAGGAAGCAAGTAATCAGGTCATTTCTGCTATTTTTACTTTCTCTATACGCACTATGTATATAGAGTATAGAGAAGATATTGCAGTTCACCAAAAAATTCGATACCGAGACTTCACCGGAAATATATGTTTTAGGGTTCCCTGTACCCAAAAGAAGTATTTTCAGAAAAAGGTCCGTGTCTCTGTGAACACGATAACTCAAAAATGGAAAGATGGTAAAAACACCAAACTTGGTAGTTAAGTTTAGTATCTTCCAGGGATGCGACACGAAGATTTTGAGGAAGATCCGCCTACCCCAAACTACCCTTTACATTGAACTTTTATCGAAAATTTTGATTTTCTAAAAAATGGCTCTAACGATTTTGATTAAAATATCTTATGTTAAAGATACTTACCTGACAAATAAAATGTATATTTTGAATTTTCTGGGAATAGCCTCTGAAGGCTACTTCATTCTGGATGAATTTTACGGAATTTTGAATAACTGCTAAACCGTGATAGACAAAAACTTACTGCACAAAAAATGTAGAGCACCTTAAAACATACAATTTATGTTATATATATATTTTTTCGTGGAGTCATCGTTTTTGAGTCATTCCTTTTTTTTGGTTTCTGCTATGAAAACTTATACTTTTCTCATATAGGAATTTATCAACTGCTTCCATACAAACAAAGGAACTTCAGTGACATAGCAACCAGCAAGGAACAATTCTGTCTTTTTAGTCTGATTAGTATGAGTTAAATAGAAGTATAAGCTTATTAAAAGTAATTTGTTGCAGAGATATAGAGAAAGTCATGTGAATGGTACACATAAGCTTTTTTTTTGGATACAGTGGACCCTAAAACATAGTTTCCGGTGAAATCTCGGTATCGTATTTTTTGGTGGAGTGCAATAGTACGTATAGAGAAAGTAATAAGGCCACTTTCACAGCAGTGTGACGTAATTTGCAAAGTGTGGCGAAGACACACACATGCAATTTAACAAATTGGAGTTGGCTGCTGTGAATGTACAGGAAACGAGGTTTCCCTGGGCCACTCTCTCATTAGGGAAGCCAATCATAACTGTTGTGCCACAATCGCAACAGTTTGGGATCAAAGCCTCCGTGTCTTGGTATGCAAATATGTTCCAGTCCTCGAGTACATACACACAACGTTCTGCTGGTGAAATGGAGCAAATGCTCTAAATAACCTGCCACTGTAGTGTGCAATTCAGACAAACTTACACTTCAAATAGAGTAGCGTATATTCACTGTTTTATAAAGGCAGTGAGGGATACATTTACCATTACTCCAATGTGCAATTTAACCAACTAATGCATTCGATCACATGACCCTTCTCCACCTAAAGTGGCGCCCACCATGCTGACTTCATATACCCAAGGTACAAACCCGGCGGAGGACATGGATTTTTTCGGGCGTAAAAATCCTTAGCATGGCTTCCTTCGGAAGGGAAGTAAAGCCGTGGGTACCGTGTCGTAGATTTACGGCACGTAAAAGAACCTCAAGCCTGATAGGCCTCTGACCAATTCTTCTATTTACTTCATGCTCATCGATAAAAACTAACAGAAATAGATTTATTTCCTGCTTCCTTGTAAGTAAAAGCTGGTTGTTATGCGACTGAAGTTCCTTTGTTTGTATGGACATGAGTTGTTGAGAACAGTATACATTTTTCAAAGCAGAAACCAATAACAAGAAATATCTAAAAAACGATCAACTCCACGAAAAAATGTACATGACATAATGTGTTTTATCGTGATCTACATTTTTTGTCTATCCCTTACGATTTACCAGTTATATAAAATTCAATAAAATCATCCAGAATAAAGAGGTCTTTGGAGGCTATTCCCAGAAAATTCAGGATACACATTTTATTTGTCATATAAATATCTTAAGTATATGATTTTAATCAAAATCGTTAGAGCCATTTCGAAATGTTTTTCCATGTAAAGGGTAGTTTTGGGTGTGGGGGATTTTCTTGAAAATCTTCGTTTCGCATCCTTGGAAGATTCCACACTTAAATACCAAGTTTGGTATTCAACGGTCTCTTTGTTTTTGAGCAATGCTACCTACCCACCCACCCACCCACCCACCTACCTACCTACCTACCTACCTACCTACCTACCTACCTACCTACCTATACACAGACAGACAGAAAGACACGCACGGAGATTTTTCTAAAAAAGATTTTTTTTTGGATTCAGGGAGTCTCAAAACATGTATTTCCGGAGATCCCCGAGTCTGAAAAAAATTTAAAGAAATGTCCGGGTACGTTTGTGGTAAGCATAACTCAAAAACGAAATGAACATTAAAAACCAAACTTGGTATTTGTGTAGTATTTTCCAAAGATGCAACATGAAGATTTTCAAAAAAATTCCCCACCGTCAACTACTCTGTATAAGGAACACATTGTTGCTTTAAAAATAGGGTCCGACGATTTTGATTAAAATACCGTGCATTAATGGTATTTATATCAAAAATTGAATGTATATTTTGAACGAGAGGACGTTGGCTTTCACGGCCGGAGTCAGTGTAACTAAGAAATGTTTCCGGGCTGTTTTGCCGTGGTCTGCTGGTGTTAGAAGCACCAGACGTTTCGTCCACAACTACGGTGGACATCTTCAATGGCGCGGTCGAAGTTTTCTAGGAGAAGGTTTCGCTGCGTTTTGAATATTCTGAATATAGCCTCTAAAGACCTATCCATGAATTTTGCATAACAATTAAACGGTAAGAAAAAAAACCACAAAACGTTAAGATATCGTTAAAACACATAATGTATGTCATATGCGGTTTTCTAGCAGAGTTGTCCATTTTTACTTTCTCTACACGCACTATGTGAATAGTGTATAGAATACGTACTGCATTTCACCCAAAAAATTTGATACCGAGATTTCACTGGAAACATATGTTTTAGGGTCCCTTGTCTCCAAAAAAAAAAAAAATACTTTCGGAAAAATGTCTGTGTGTAAGTGTGTCAATGTGTCTCAGAAACGAAAAGTTGGTAAAATACCAAAATTGGTATTTAAGTTCAATATCTTCCAGGAATGCGACAGAAAATTTTTGAGAAAAATCCTCCCATTCCAAACTATCCTTTACGTGGAAAAAATTTCGAAACTTTTGATTTTCTCTAAAATGGCTGTAACAATTTTGGTTACAATACCGCATATTAAATATGTTTATATGTCAAATAAAATGTGTATCTTGTATTTTCTGTAAGTAGCCTGTGAAGTCCCCTATAATCTGAATGAATTTTGCTGAATTTTGCATAAATGGTAAACCGTAAGGGATAAGCAAAAATGTACAAAAATAATGTAGATCAAGTTAAAACACACAATTTCCGCCATATTAGTTTTTGTCGTGGAATTGACCATTTCTGAGATATTCCTTGTTATTTGTTTAAGTTTCAAATTACTTAAAACTTTTCTCACACGGAAAGTTGTGAACTCCTGGCCCTGCATAGAAACGGATTTTAACCACATGGCAACCAGCTTTTAAAGTATTTGACTATCGTTTTAGCCTAGATGTATTCCTTTATTTTACTTCTAGTTACAACGAAGTAAGTAATTAAGACAACTTCTGCTGACGTTTAATCTCGATTATGACAAAGTAGACAGAAAGATATGGTTTTTAACAATAATTTGTTACAGCGATGTAGAGAAAGTCATGTGAATGTAACACATTAGATATTTTTCATTTTGCAATATAATCTCCTTTTAACTCGATACACTTTTCCCAGCGTTTCTACAACTGTTTAAAGCCTTAAAAAGTAGGATTTCGGAAGGTCCTGAAAATAGGCATCTGTATAAGAGACATGAATCGTTTTCCGCCGAGTCACTTTTCCAGGATTGGAAATAAAATACGTCACTGGGGGGCCAAATTTTGTAGATACGGTGAATGTTTTAGTGATTCAAACATTAAATCTACAAATTTCGTCATCGGAACGGCACTGATGTGCGCCCTTCATTTGTCTTGATGGAAGAAATTTTTTTCTTCGCCAGATGAGGACCTTTTTTTTTTCTTCTTCTAGGTATTTCCGTTCAACCGGTGCAATAACGTAGCATAATACTCTCCATTTATTGTTCTTCCTTTCTACAAGTTATCAATGTAGATGACTTCTTGTGCATCCCCCCCCCCAAAAAAAAAACCGAGGCCATGGCCTTGTCTGCTGATTTCATTACCTTTACCTTCTTCAGGGGCGGTTGTCCTTTAAAACGCACTCTTCGATTGTACTTTTGTCTCTGGAGTGTAGTAGTGTATTCATGTTTCATCGACAGTTATGTATCGACAGAGAAACTCGTCAGGATTGCGAAGGAAAAGTGACTAATCAGCTTCCGAATCAATCACACGAATGCGTTTATTGAGAGCAAACTGGCACCCATCTTGCCGAGACCTTTGTCACACCTGATTTTTGGTGCAAAATTGATAACACCGTACCATGTGATATGACTGGCTAGCTTCTCTTTGTTGCTTCGTAGCGCAGGGGATAGTGGGATATATGTTTGTGTGCTTGTAAATGTGTGTATGTGTATATTAGAAGCCAAAAACCATAGAGTAATCAAATGGAAAAGACAATGCTGGGAAATGGAATAATGGGAGGAAAAGTAAATACAGCTCTGGAACAAAAAAAAAAAAAGGGAAGCCGGACATAGTCCAACACGTCAAAATATACTCTGCTTGCACCAAACCTGTACCGAGCTCTACTGATAATGGCTGCGGAAACCAAAGATTGTTTACCTGAATGTGAAAACCTTACGGTAGATAAATCCATTTTAGCGATCTAGGAGAATGGGACAACTTTATTGCCCGACAGTGTACATCGCCTCGTGTGCTTTAAAATGTTTCCGTGAATATAGCTGAGTGTTATTAGAGCCTCTTAGCGTGGGGAACCAAAAATTCGACTGAGTTGCTATAGCAACCAAAAGGAAAGCAAGCGTTTCGCTGGACTAGTTCTCAAAACAGCATTCTTATGTACATGTCAAGAGGTAATCTCGTTCCGTACAATTAAATTATCCCAGACCCACGCTGCTTTATTTCCCTGGAGGCGTCGCCTGTCTTTTATGCTAATAATTGCGCAAGACTCGGATTTCATTTGGAGGTGCACCTCCGGCGAGGAACGGCAAAATTCTGAATAACACGCCATGTTCTTGCATTACCGACATTATGAATACTGTGATAAACTCCATATACTTGCGTCATGGAAATTTTGAATAATTATTTCACTACCTGTGTTTCATAAAGTAACAGTTTCAAACCTGTTTAACGAAGTTTTCGCTAAAACAGAAACGCTGAGATTTCTAAATGCAAATCATAAATTGGCTTGCTTTAGAGAGCTTTGATATATATACTTCAAACTTTAAATAAGCAGAAGCAGGTATCTGAAATATTCAGGACTGCTTCAAGTGTTCAGAAAATACAAACTTTTAAGCCTGTGTATTCTTCAAAGCATTATAAGTAATTATACTAAATCTTGCTACATTATATGCTAACTTAATCATCAATAAAGAGAAAAATCTGATGTGTTACCGGATAAAAACATTTGACTTTCTCTATATCTCTGCAACAAATTATTGTTAAAAAGCTTATGCTTCTATTTACTTCATGCTAATCTAGAAAACATTAGCAGAAATAGTGTTATTACTTGCTTCCTTGAAAGTAGAAGCGAAATAAGAGAGTACTATAGTTTAAAGTGATAGTCAAAATCTGGTTGCTGTGAGACTCAAGTTCCTTTGTTTGTAAGGACAGGAGTTGACAAATTCCAGCATGAGAGTGTTTCAAAGCTGAAACAAAAAAATCAGGAATATTTCAAAAACGATCAGCTGCAGGAAAAAAATGTATATAACATAAATTGTGTGTTTTAACGTGCTCTATATTTCTTGTGGAGTAAGATTTTATCTAAGTCTTACGGTTTAGCAGTTATGCAAAATTCCGTAAAATTCGTCCAGAATAAAGTAGTCTTCAGAGGCTGTTCCCAGAAAATTCAAGATATACATTTTATTTGTAAAGTAAATATCTTAAATATACCATATTTTAATAAAAATCGTTAGAGCCATTTTAAGAAAATAAAAACTTTCGATTTTTTCCATGTTTGGGGTGGGGGAATTTTCTTGAAAATCTTCGTGCCCTTGAAAGATACCAAACTTAAATACCAAGTTTGATTTCTAACGGGCTTTTCATTTTTGAGCTTTTCTGCCCAAAGACACACACACATAGACCCACAAACGTTTTTCTAAAAATGCTTTTTTTTTATTCAGGGGGTCTCAAATCATATATTTCCGGTGAAATCTCGGTATCGAGTTCTTGGGTGCATTACAATACCTCCTCTATACACTATGTACATAGTACGTGTAGAGAAAGTAATATATCTGATGTGCTACTCCGTACTCAAACTTTTCTTACAAAAGATTATTCTTTTATGTTGCTAATCAGATAAACAAACATTAGTCGAATTAGTCTTATTACCAGCTTCATCGTAATTAGAAGGGAAATAAAGGAGCGCATTATGCTTAAGCGATAGCTAAATCGTTTTAAAAGCTGGTCGCTATGTGAAACAATTGAGTTTCGGTTCGCTTTGCATGGTCCCGTTTGAGAAAAGCTAGGTAGTTTAAAACAGAAATCAACAAGAAGGAATATCTCAAAAACGTTCAATTCTAAAAGAAAAACGCATATGATGTAAATGCATGTTTTAACGAGATCTTCAATTTTTGTGCATTAAGTTATTGTGCATCTCTTACGGTTTAACCGTTATGCATAATTCTGCATAACTCATCCAGAATAACAGCTCTTTAGAGGTTACTTCCAGAAAATTAAAAAGTAATTTTTAGTTTTGATATACATATGTATAATAATCGGTATTTTCTTCAAAACAATCAGAGCCATCTTTAAGAAAATCAAAATTCCAAAAAAATTGCATACAAAGAGTACTATATGGTGGGGGGATTCTCATCAAAAGTTTTGTGCCGCATTCTTGGTATTTAAGTTCAGCATCTTCCAAGGATGCGTCAGGAAGATTTTCAAAATAATCCCCCACCCCAACTACCCATTACTTAAACAAATTTTGGAAACTTTTGATTTTCTCAAAAAACGATTTTGATTAAAATTTCGTATATTAAAGATATTTGCCTGACAATTAAAATGTATATCTTGAATTTTCTGGGAATAGCCTCTGAAGAGTAGATTATTCTGAATGAATTTTACTGAATTTTGAATAACTGCTAAACCGTAAGACATGGACAAAAACTTACTAAACGAAAAATCTAGAGTACATTAAAACACACAATTTATGTTAAATACATATTTTGGTGGAGTTCGTCGTTTTTGGGACATTCCTCATTTTGGGTTTCTGCTATGTAAAATGTATGCTTTTCTCATACAGGAACTTGTCAACTCCTATCCATATAAACAAAGGAACTTCATTGACATAGCAACCAGGTTTTGACTATCACTTTAACCTACGGTTGTCCCTTATTTCGCTTCTACTTACAAGGAAGCGAGTAATTAGACTATTTCTGCTAATTTTTTCTGATTCGCATAAGGTAAATAGAAGTATAAGCTTTTTAAGAATAATTTGTTGCAGGGATATAGAGAAAGTCATGTGAATGGTACGCATAAAATTTTTTCAGTTGTTTCACAGAATGACCGGCATTTACAGGACGAGACTATCGCTTTAGCCCGTACATTATCTTAATTCCCTTCTACTTACAAGGAAGCTAGTAATAAGACTAAATTTGTTTATGTTTATCCGAATTAGAATATTTTATGTAACAGATTAATGTTTAAATAAAAGATTTAATTACCGAAAAGCTAGAGGCACATCTTGAAAATGGAATACATTAAATTTCTCCCCCCCCCTACACACAAGGGACTAAGTAATAAGGGCAATTTATGCTAATATTATCTCGATTATCATAAAACAGATAGAAGAATAAGGTTTTTAACAATGTAGCAACTCATGGAACGAATCAGTTTTTTTTACTTTCTCTACACGTACTATGTACATAGTGTATAGAGAAGGTATTGTAATGCATCCAAAAATTCGATACCGAGATTTCACCGGAAACACATGTTTTGAGATCCCCTGAATTAAAAAAAAAACATTTTTAGAAGCGTGTCCGTGTGGGTTTGTGGGCAGCATAACTCAAAAACGAAAAGTCCGTTAAAAACCAAGCTTGGTATTTAGAGTTCGCATCTTCCAAGGATGCGATATGAAGATTTTCAAGAAAATTACCCCACTCTTAGCTACCGTTTACATGGACCATTTTCGAAAATGTTTATTTTCTCAAAAATGGCTCTAACGATTTTGATTAAAATGTCGTATATTAAAATATTTAACTGACAGATAAACTGTATATCTTGAATTTTCTAGGAATAGCCTCTGAAGACTACTTTATTTTGGATGAATTTTACGAAATTTTGCATAATTGCTAAACTGTAAAACATGGACAAAAACTTACCACACAAAAAATGAAGAGTACATTAAAACACACGGTTTTTGGTATATACATTTTTTTACGTGGAATAGATCGTTTTTCAGATATTCATTGTTTATTGTTTCAGCTAAGAAAAACTTACTTTTCTCATATAGGAATTTGTGAACTCCTGTCCATATAAACAAAGAAATATAGCAACCATTTTGTGACTATCACTTTAACCTGTGGTACTCCTTAATTTTAGCTTTACTTAATAGGAAGCAAATAATAAGACTATTTATGATAATTTTTCTGGATTAGTATATAGTAAATAAAAAGTTTTTTAACAATAATTTGTTGCAGTGATGTAAAGAATGTCATGTGAATGGAACACGTCAGATATTTTTTTCAATTAGAGCCCTCTTACGTTCATTTCTTTTAGCTCCAGCATGTTAGAAACAGTGAGAGAGAAAAGGGGGGGGGGATTTTTATATTTATTACAAGCAGGGATGCAAACTCTTCGATACTTCGTCTGTTAACAAGGTTACGGTACTACGAAAATGCAAGATTCAAATTCGGTGATCGAAGCGGTGTTTCTGTGTAAAGGCTTGAGGCTAAACGGCTCAGAAAACGCTCCTCCTCAAGTGGGCAATAAACCAGGCAATATATCCCGAAAACTGATACGAGAACACTCGAAATCCCGCCTAAGGGCAGAAGGTGTCTTACACTTTGATCTGAACATGCTAAAGGTTAACACGTCACGGCCTCCTGAGTTCTTCTCTCGTTCACTATAACACTGTTTTACGATAAACTGTTTGCACTTGTCACTAATAAAATATTTTTACTTTCTCTATACGTGCCATGTACATAGTGTATAGAGAAGATGCTGCAACTCCACCCCAAAAATTCGATACAGAGATTTCACCGGAAATATATGTTTTAAGGTCCCCTGTATCTCAAAAAACATTTTCAGAAAAAGGTCCGTGTGTCTGTGAACACGATAACTCAAAACGAAAAGTCGGTAAAATACCAAACTTGGTATTTAAGTTTAGTATCTTCCTGAGATACGACACGAAGATTTAGAGAAAAATTCCTTCACCCCAAACTACCCTTTACATGGAACTCGTTTCGAAAATTTTGATTTTCTCAAAAAGTCTAACTATTTTGATTATAATATCGTGTATTAAAAGCTATTTATCTGACAAATAAAATGTATATCTTGAATTTTCCTGGAGTAGCCTCTGAGGACTACTTTATTCGGAATGAAATTTACGGAATTTTAAATAACTGCTAAGCCGTAAGAAATGGACAAAAACATACTACACAAAACTTTAGAGCATGTTAAAAGACACAGTTTATATTATATACATATTTTCGTGGAGCTTATATTTTTCTCATGCAGGAATTTGTCAACTCCTGTCCATACAAACAAAGGAACTTCTGTCACATAGCAACCTTGACTATCACTTTAATCTATGGTACTCCCTTATTTCGCTTCTACATACAAGGAAGCAAGTAATAGAATATTTCTGCTAATTTTTCTCAAAATAGAAGCATACGGTTTTTAACAATAATTTGTTGCAGAGATGTAGAGAAAGTCATGTGAATGGAACACATAAGGTTTTTACTACATCTGTCAAGTACATTATAGCTAGAAAAGGTGTTGCATTCCATCGAAAATCTAATACCGTAACATCATTGGGAATATACGTTTTTGGAGTACTATTGCGTACAGACAGAGAGACACATGGATGTTTTTTAAAAATAACTTTTGGTGTCAGGGGTACTGAAAACGTGTATTTTCTATAAAACCTCTGTATGGAACTATTAGGTGGATTGAAAAACCTTCCCTACTTAATATGTACGTACATAACTCCTGGTGAGAAACTAAAAATCAGCTTGAATAAGAGTAGATTTTATACCCTTAACAAATAATTGAGGATAGATTTTATTACCTATTTTGTAATGCAGTAAAAACAGCTACACCACGGCAACTTCAAAGGGAAATCGTGGTCGCAAATGTATTATTTTATGACGTCAGTCTATTTAAATTTTAGGGCATAGACATTGAATTGTTCTTTAGTAATTTATGAAGTGATTTATAAAGTGCTTTTTGACCCATATTCATGAGAAAGAATAGATGATTTCTATGGTGAAATACATATAAAATCGGTTGAACTTCAAAGTCCATTTAATTAATTTCATCGAGAAATATGTTCTCAGCTGTTAATTATAAAATTTCTGCTCACTATGTCCGTTTTTAAGGTATTATTTAGCGTAACGAACTTGATTAAAACATAGGTACAAAATAAATGTAACAAAAGCAAAACGCTCTTACATAAAGGTTATTAAAAGCCGTTGGCATCCAGAAACGCAGTGTATAGTCTATATAATTCCATGCCACGACAGCTCACGGGGAACCTTGGCCTACCGCCCGGCCGCTGCGTCCCCCATCTCGGTCCACTACAGACGTCATGGATTGGAGGGTGAGACGAGGTCAGCGCCTCGAGCCCCCCCGGCCGGTTAATGCGGTCCTCATGACCTGGAGCCGCTACTTCTCCATCAAGTAGCTCCTCAATTGGCCCCCCAGGGACCTTACGAGGCTGAGTGCACCCCGGGCCAGGTCTCCCAGCGGGGGAAAAATCCCCACGCCGGTACTGGGGATCGAACCCAGGTCTCCCGCTTGGTAAGCAGCAACGCTACCACCGCACTAAGGAGACGACCGTATATTAGAATAAATATTATTCAAAGGTTTCAACACTGTTTTATTACACACATTTCTGAAGTATTTGATGAATACTAATTTGATGAACGTAGTACTGTTATTAATATTATCGAAAGATACGTTTTACGATCTCTACAGATAATTTGTAAGAACACAATAGGTATAGAGCTTATTTTATAAAATTTGAAACTATGATATCACAGTAAATATACGTATTTAGATCCCCTGATGTATTCTGATGTATTCCATTCACATGACTTTCTCTAATTATATACAGTAAACTATTATTAAAAAGATTGTTCTTCTATTTACTTAATGCTAATCGAGAATAAATTAGCAGAAAAAGTCTTGTTATTTACTTTCTTGTAAGTAGAAGAGAAATAGGAAGTACCATAGGTTGAATCAACAGTCAACTATTTTAAAAGTTGGTTGCTATGTGATTGAATACCTTTGAGAAAAGTATAAGTATTTTAAAGCTGAAACTAATAACGAATATCTCAAAAACGGGTCAACTCTAGTAAAAATGCATATAACATAAATTGTGTGTTTTAACTAAATCTACATGTTTGTTAAGTAAGTTTTTGCCTATCTCTGACGGTTTACCAGTTATGCAAAATTCATCCCGAATAAACATGTCTTTAGAGGATATTCCCAGAAAATTTAAGATGCACATTTCATTTGTCATGTAAATATCTTAAATATAATTGTTAGAGCGATTTTAGAGAAAAAGAAATATTTTCGGAAATTTTTCCATGTAAAGGGTAGTTTGAGTGGGGGTATTTTCTTGAAAATCTTCATGTCTCATTTTTGGAAGATACAGAACTTAAATACCAAGTTTGGTATTTAACGCACTTTTCGTTTTTGAGCTATATTGTCCATAGGCGCACAAACACGAACCTTTTTCCAAAAATGCTCCTTTTTGGATTCAGCGGGACCCAAAACATTAATTTCCTGTGAAAGCAAGTAGAAGGAAAATAAGGAAATACACTAGGCTAAAACGATACACAAGTATTTTAAAAGCCAGTTGCTATGTGGTTGAAATACGTTTCTATACAGGGCCAGAAGTTCACAACCTTATGTGTGAGAAAAGTTTTATGTACTTTAAATCTGAAACAAACAACAAGGAATATCTCAGGAATGGTCAATTCCACGAAAACCTATATGACTAAAATTTGTGTTTTAATGTGATCTACATTTTTTGTGTAGAAAGTTGTTGTCTATCTCTTACAGTTTACCAGCAAAATTCAGCAACATTCATTCAGAATAAAGAAGTCTTTAGAGGATATTGACAGAAAATTCAAGATATATATTTTATTTACAATATAAATATCTTCAATATACGGTATTTTATTCAAAATCGTTAGCCATTTTTGAGAAAGACAAAATTTTCGAATTTTTTTCCATATGAAGGGTAGCTTGGTATGGGGGGATTTTTCTCAAAAACTTCGTGTCACATCCCTGAAAGGTACTAAATTGAAATACCCAGTTTAGTATTTAACGGTTTTTTCGTTTTTCAGCTATGATGTCCACAGACACAGATACACACACACAGACACACGCAAACACACACGGGGCTTTTTCTTAAAATTATTTTTTTTTGTTCAGGGGGGCCCAAAACATGTATTTCCGGTGCATTACAATACTTCCTATAAACTCTATGTACTAGAGCCGGTCAAGTCAGCTTCAGGTTCATTTGCACGAGAGAGCATGACCAACGACTCTCGTTAAAAAAATCTGATGTGTACCATTCACATGACTTTCTCTATATCCCTGCAACAAATTATTCTTAAAAATCTTATACTTCTATTTACTTTATGCTAATCAGAAAAAATGAGCAGAAATAGTCCTATTACTTGCTACCTTGTAAGTAGCAGCGAAATAAGGGACTACAATAGGTTAAAATGATAGTCAAAAGCTGGTTGCTATGTCAAAGAAGTTCCTTTGTTTATATGGATAAGAGTTGACAAGTTCCGTAATGA
Source organism: Hymenopus coronatus (assembly GCA_030762935.1). Lineage (NCBI taxonomy): Eukaryota > Metazoa > Arthropoda > Insecta > Mantodea > Hymenopodidae > Hymenopus > Hymenopus coronatus. The sequence goes on along the minus strand of CM060886.1, from coordinate 111,449,376 downwards.
GAAAAGTATAAGCTTTTCATAGCAAAAACCAAAAATAAGGAATGTCTCAAAAACGACGAACTTACGAAAAAAATGTATATAATATAAATTGTGTGTTTTAACGTGCTCTACATTTTTTGCGTAATAAGTTTTTGTCCATCTCTTTCGGTTAAGCATTTATTCAAAATTCAGTAAAATTTATCCAGAATAAACTACGTTTCAGAGGCTATTCCCAGAAAATTCAAGATATATCTTTTATTTGTCAGGTAAATATCTTTGATATGCAAAATTTTAATCAAAATCGTTAGAGCCATTTTTGAGAAAATCAAAATTTTCGAAAAAAGTTCCATGTAAAGGGTAATTGGGGGTGGGGGGATTTTTCTCAAAAGTGTCGCATCCCTGCAAGATACTAAATTGAAATACCAAGTATGGTATTTTACCGACTTTTCGTTTTTGAGTTATCGTGTTCACAGGCACACGGACCTTTTTGTGAAAATGCTTTTTTTGATATTGGGGACCCTAAAACATATACTTCCGGTGAAATCTCGGTATCGAATTTTTGGGTGGATTACAATACTTTTCTATCCTTATGTACATTGTACATACGGGGCTAGAAAAAGTAAAAACCTACTAGGGAAAGGGTTACAAACGAATGTGGTATCACAGAATCTGCAGATATATGTACGTGGTTTCCACTTTTATTAAAAAAAATCTGATGTGTACCATTCACATGACTTTCTCCATATCCCTGCAACAAATAATTCTTAAAAAGCTTATACTTCTATTTACTTTATGCTAATGAGAAAAAATTAGCAGAGATAGTCTTATTACTCGCATCCTTGTAAGTAGAAGTGAAATAAGGGACAACCGTAGGTTAAAGTGATAGTCAAAAGCTGGTTGCTATGTCAATGAAGTTCCTTTGTTTATATGGATAGGAGTTGACAAGTTTCAGTATGAGAAAAGTATACGTTTTTCATAGCAGAAACCAAAAATAAGGAATGTCACAAAAACGACGAACTCCACGGAAAAATGTATATAACATAAATTGTGTGTTTTAATGTGCTATACACTTTTAGTGGAGTAAGTTTTTGTCCATTCTTACGGTTTAGCAGTTACTCAAAATTTGGTAAAATTCATCCAGAATAAACCACTCTTCAGAGGCTATTCCCAGAAAGTTCAAGATATACATTTCACTTGTCAGGTTAATATGTTTAATATCCGAAATTTTAATCAAAATCGTTAGATCCATTTTTGAGGAAATCAAAATTTTCGAAAAAAGTTCCATGTAAAGGATAGTTGGGGGTGGGGGAATTTTTCTCAAAATCTTCCTGTCGCATCCCTGGAAGATACTAAACTTAAATACCAAATTTGGTATTTTACCGACTTTTCATTTTTGAGTTATCGTGTTCACAGACACACGGACACACGGACCTTTTTGTGAAAATGCTTTTTTTGGATATTGGGGGCCCTAAAACATATATTTCCGATGGAATCTCGGTATCGAATTTTTGGGTGGAATACAATACTTCTCTATCCTTATGTACATTGTACATACGGGGCTTGAGAAAGTAAAAACCTACTAGGGAAAGGGTTACAAACGAAATGTGGTATCACAGAATCTGCAGATATATGTACGTGGTTTCCACTTTTATTAAAAATAAGCGAGTAGAAGTTTTATTACTCCTAAGACGTTTATGTTGCAAGAAGTAATTTTATTTTCAGTTGTAATTTGAACATGCTTATACATAACACTAAGTATAGGTATAATATTAACGATTAATATCGCAGATTCAAACCGTTTACTGTAAACGCATTTGGAATAAGTATATTGTTAAACAATGAGTCTTCTTTTGTTACTACTAGGGCCCTGATTTTTAGCTTTTTATAAATGCGGTTTTATCCTCCCTGTTTTTAACCTGTTTAGGTTTTTAAACAAATATCTTAGCTTGCTAACAATGTGCCTAACCTCTTTTTTGTAGGGGTTTTAACAATTTTCCTACCTATTTAAGGAAGTTGACGACAAACACCTTTTATAAAATAATAAAGATAAAAATATGAAAACTATTTTACCTCACGGAAGCATGTTATTAATATTTACTGTAATTATTATACAGTATACTCGTGCTGGAACATTTTAACTAAACATTTAGCGTGTATTTTAATATATAGCACCGATTTAAAACAAACTTCACATTTCAGAAATTTTGCTGTACACAACTAGCCAATTTGCAAATTTCCCGCTATTTTTTTTTTTTTTTTTTTTTTTTAATATATTCCTATAGGTATAAAAATTCTTTCGGTATCGCAAGATGTCGCTGGCGTATATTTCATACACACGATGTCTATAGCAAGATAAAAATCATGATAAATTCTTTCCCTGGTAACCCCACATGTACACTCATAACAAAACTAAATGAATTGCTAAACAAACATTGTAATTCAAATGAATTGAAGAAAAAGTTAATACATTTTCTACTGCGGTTAAACAAAAAATCGGATATGTTATATTCACATGACTTTCTCTACATCTCTGCAACGAAGGTTATGCTTCTATTTACTTATGCTAATTGAGAAAAATTAGCAGAAATAGTCTTATTACTTCCTTCCTTGTAAGTAGAACCGAAATAAGGGAGTACCAGAGGTTAAAGTGATAGTCAAAAGCTGGTTTCTATATGATTGAAGTTCCTTTGTTTGTATGGACAGGAGTTGACAAATTCCTGTATGAGAAAAGTATAAGTTTTTCAAAGCTGAAACCAAGAAAAAGGAATATCTCAAAAACGATCGACTCCACGGAAAAAAGGTATATAACATAAATTGTGTATTTTAACATGCTCTACATTTTTTGTGGGTTAAGTTTTTTCCCATCTCTTACGGTTTAGTAGTTATGAAAAATTCATCCAGAATAAAGTAGTCTTCAGAGGCTATTCCCAGAAAATTCAAAATATACAGTTTATTTGTCAGGTAATATACGATATTTTAATCAAAATTGTTAGAGATATTTTTGAGAAAATACAATTTTTCGAAAAAAGTTCCATTTAAGGGTAGTTGGGATTGGGGGATTTTCTTGAAAATCATCGTGTCGTATCCCTGCAAGATACCAAACTTAATTACCAAGTTTTTTTCGTTTTAGAGCCATGCTGTCCACAGATACACACACACATACACACAGACAGGTACCTTTTTCCAGAAATGCTTTTGGGGGACCCAAAACATGTATTTCCGGTGAAATCCCGGTATCGAATTTTTGGGTTCATTACAATACCTTCTCTATACACAATGTGCATAGTTGTGTAGAGAATGTAAATATCATGTAAAATATCTGATACAAATATATATATAAACCTGATGGGCGCTAACAAACAGATAATATTAATTTTTCTAATCGTAAAATAGTTTAGTCAACACAATACTACATTCATTTTGAGGAAGCAGTTTTTATTGATGGTAGTCTAAACTTAGCAAGTATGTAACGCATACAACTAACACGTTACCTGCTCCCTTTAAAATGAGCTAAGTTGTTGTGGAAGGTTCGTTGCTGGAAATGTGCAATAATATCCCCAGGTTGCTTGTTTCTTCCTCAGGCACTTTGAGAACGCTAATTAACAGGAGAGCTTTGCGAAAGCCAAAGAACATGGCAGCAAAATGGACACAAAACACCGAAAACTGGGGCAAAAAGCAAATCCCAACTAGGAGATATCTGAGTCAAATTAAATTTCACATCATGTTTCGTTTCCTGGGGAGACCTGGCAAATGAAACAAAAACAGCTGAAGTGCGCGCACATAAAGTAGGCAAGGAAATCCTGCACAACGTTCTTTACATGAATTTTGCTAGTGAATTCTCGTGTGAATGCATTTATCTCAGTCTGGGGTTTAAATTTAGAGGACTCTGCATGTTTTGTAGGAAACTTATCTAGTTTTATACCTTTACTGACTGTTTATGTTATCCTGTCGAATTTTGCTTTGTGCGGGATATCTTTTATTCCAAACAATATAGAGGGAAATTATCACTAAAGATTATTACTTTCTCCATACGTAATATATACATATTGTATAGAGGAAGTATTGTATTCCACCGAAAAATTCGATACTAAGATTTCACCGGAAATACATGTTTTAGTACCCCCTGAATCCAAAAAAAAACATTTTTACTTTCTCTATACGCACTATATACTCCACCAAAAAATTCGATACCGAGATTTCATCGGAAATATATGTTTTAGGGTTCCCTTTAGCTACAAAAATAATTTTCACGAAAAGGTCCGCGTGTGTGTGTGTGTGTGTGTGTGTTTGTGTGTGTCCGTGTGTCAGTGTGTTCGGTAAAGTACCAAACTTGGTAGTTAAGTTTAGTATCTTCCAGGGATGCGACACAAAGATTTTGAGAAAAATTCCCTCACCCCAAACTACCCTTTACATGGAACTTTTTTCGAAAATTTTGATTTTCTAAGAAATGGCTCTAACGATTTTCATTAAAATATCATATATTAAAGATATTTACCTGACAAATAAAATGTATATTTTGAATTTTCTGGGGATAGCCTCTGAAGAATACTTTATTCTGGATGACTTTTGCATAACTACTAAACCGTAAGAGATGGACTAAAACTTAACACACAAAAAATGTAGAGCACGTTAACACACACAATTTATATTATATACATTTTTTTCGTGGAGTTGATCGTTTTTGAGATATTCCTTTCTCTTGGTTTCAGCTTTGAAAAACTTATACTATTCTCGTACAGGAATTTGTGAACTCCTGTCCACACAAACAAATAGCAACCAGCTTTTGGCTTTCACTTTAACCTATGGTACTCCCTTATTTCGCTTGCATTTACAATAAAGTAAGGAATAAGACTATATCTGCTAATTTTCCTCCATTAACATGAAATAAATAAAAGATAAGCTTATTAGCAATAATTTGTTACAGATAGATAGAGAAAGTCATGTGAATGTAACACATCAGATTTTTACAAAAAGGTCCGTGTGTGTGTGTGTGTGTGTGTTTGTGTGTCTGTGGACAGCATAGCTCAAAAAAGAAAAGACCGTTAAGTACCAAACTTTGTATATAAGTTTGATATCTTGCAAGGATGCGACAGGAAGATTTTCAAGAAAATCTCTCCACCCCCAACTACCCTTTACATGGAGACTACAAAAAATAAACTTTACCAGAAACTACACTTATTACTTGCTTCTTTGTAGGTTGAAGGAAATACGCTAGGCGAAAGCTATATCCAATCCTTTAAAAGCCGGTCACTAAGTGAAACAATTGAAATTTGATTCTCTCTGCTTGCTAGGAGCTAACAAAAGAAAGACGAAAAGAAATGTCTTCCGTTTAAAAATATTTAAGTAGCTTAAAACGGAAACCAATAATTTGAAATATCTCTAAGACGATTCAAAATCTTCTCGGGCTTATCTCTAAGACGGTTAACTATGCAACAAGTGTAGGTATGTGACCTAAGCTTTGTGTTTATAAGAATCTGCTTTTTGTGCTGTAATTTTTACTTTCTCTACTCTTAATATGTAGATAGTGTATAGAGAAGGTAAAGCACTCCGCCAAAAAATTCGATACCGAGATTTCACCGGAAATATATGTTTTAGGGTGCCCTGTATCCAAAAAAAAAAAGCATTGAACACGATAACTCAAAAACGAAAAGTCGGTAAAACACCAAACTTGATATTTAAGTTTAGTATCTTCCAGGAATGCAACACGAGGATTTAAAAAAAAATCCCCCCACCACAAACTACCCTTCACATGGAATTTTTTTTCGAAAATGTTGATTTTCTTAACAATGGCTCCAACGATTTTCATTAAAATTTCGTGTATTAAAGATATTTACCTGACAAATAAAATGAATATCTTGAATTTTCTGGGAATAGCCTCTGAAGACTACTTTATTCTGAATGAATTTTACGAAATTTTGCATAACTGCTAAACTATAAGAGATGGACAAAAACTTACAACAGAAAACATTTAGAGCACGTTAAAACACACAATTAATGTTGTATACATTTCTTTCGTGGAGTTGATCGTTTTTGAGATATTTCTTGTTTTTTGTTTCAGCTGTGAAAAACTATACTTTTGTCATACGGGAATCTGTCAACTCCTGTCCACACACAAAAAAAAAAGAACTTCAGTTACACAGCAACCAGCTTTTGACTATCACTTTAACATATGGTGCTCCCTTATTTCGCTTCTACTTACAAGAAAACAAGTAATAAGACTAACTCTGCTAATTTTCCTCGATTACTATGAATAAATAGAAACAAATATTTTAACAGTAATTGTAGATAAAGTCATGTGAATGGAACACATCAGATGCTTTTTTGTAGCTTAACGTCCTTTAACCTGATTGGTTATTTCGGACGATGACTGAATTTGGTGATATGATGCTCAAATGTTTAACGGCGTCCATGGAGCTTAAAGTTACTCTACATTCGTGGTCTCTGGTTAAGGGAAAACCCCGAAAAAGTCTATCAGGGTAACACACCCTAAGTGACATGTACAACGTGAGTCAGATACGCCCACTGCCCAGGAGGGCTAATATTTCATTATTAATATTATTTGTTGACCAAACGATAGTTAAATTTTGAAACATTTGAAAGTAACACCCTTACAAGTGAATCTGTATTGGTATCAAATATTTCCGGAACCCTCCCCAAAATAAAAAAAAAAATTAAAAAAAAATTAAAAAAACATTTAAAAAAAAATTGATGTATTCCATTCACGTGGCTCTCTCTAGCGGTTCTACTAACAGACTTCCCTTATAAAAGAGAAGTATTTTATCTGCGTCATGGTAATCCAGATAAACTTTAGCAGAAATGGTATTATTACTTGACTTCTTGTAAGTAGGAGGGAAATAAGGATTATGTGATAGAATATTTACACAGATTATAAACCCTAAGACATAGGACAAAATCCACCTGACTTTCTTTACTTCTCTGTAACAAATTATTGTTAAAAAGCTTATGATTCTATTTACTTCATGCTAATCGAGAAAAATTAGCAGAAATGGTCTTTTTATTTGCTTCCTTGTAAGTAGAAGCGAAATAAGGAAGTACCATAAGTTAAAATGATAGTCAAAACCTGGTTGCTAAGTGACTGAAGTTCCTTTGTTTGTTTGGACAGGATTTGGCCAATTCCTGTATAAGAAAAGTGTAATTTTTCAGAGATGAAAAAAAAAAAATAAACGAATAACTGAAAAGCGATCAACTCCAAGAAAAAAATGTATATGACATAAATTGTGTGTTTTATCCTGATCTACACTTTTTGTTAACTTAGTTTTTGTCTATCTCTTACAGTTTGCCAGTTATGCAAAATTCAGTAAAATTCATCCGGAATAAAGTAGTCTTCAGAGGCTATTCCCAGAAAACTCAAGATATACACTTTATTTTTCAGGTAAATATGTTTAATATACGATATTTTAATCAAAATCGTTAGAGCCATTTTTAAGTAAATAAAAATTTTCGAAAAAAGTTCCATGTAAAGGATAGTTCGGTGTGGGGGGATTTTCTTGAAAATCTTCGTGCCGCATCTTTGGCAGATACCAAACATAAATACCAAGTTTGGTTTTTAACAGACTATTAGTTTTTGAGCTATGCTGGCCAAAGACACACACACACACACACACACACACACACACACAGACAGACACACATGGACATTTTTCTAAAAATGCTTTTTTTTTGTGATCTTGGTATCGAATTTTTGGGTGTATTAGAATACCTTCTCTATACACTATGTACATAGCACGTATAGAGAAAGTAAAAATATAGAGCTCATTTAAAGACACAATTTATGTTACATACTCTTTTTTGTGTGTTTAACACTTCCTAGATATTCCTTGTTATTGCTTTAAGTTTAAAAAAATTGCACTTTTCTCAAACGGCAATTCATCATTCGTTTTATCTCTCTCTTGTTTTATCCCGGCCATGCGAAGATCGGACAATTAAAAAGACAATAATATTTATAAGACAATGCAAACTTTTTGAGTTATTGCGATGTTTAAATGTACTATTTTATGTACAATTTGAAAGGTCACGATATGACCTTGCTGTTAAAGCGACCCAAAATAAATTATATTGAAAAAAAAAAAAGGTATAAAATTTCAATTCAATTCCATGGCAGAGCGGCAGCCTGCTATGGTTATCACTTTAAACTAGTATATTGCCTGATTTTCCTTCTACTTACAAGGTACTAAGTAATAAGGCCATATCTGTTAATGCTTATCCTGATAAGTATGAAATAGAAGAATAATGTAATAATAGTTTTGTTTGCAGAACATGCTGCCCATTAAAAAGAACGGTATTTCAGTGCAATTATTCAATTCCCTTTACCATGCTAAAGCGATAGTATAATCTTGTAAGAGCTGGTCGCAATATAATTGCACTGAAATTCCCTTTTGTTTTAAAAACCAAAGGAAGTATAGATACGTAACATCGTTTGCTAAACTTTTTCACGTTTAAAATGAGGTGGAAGAATAAGTTTATGTAAGAACAGTTTGTTTTTGAGTGGAAGAGAAAGGCATGTGAATATAACACATATTTTCAATCTCTTAGGATTTCCTAGCTTATACCAAATATAATCTTGTGAAGGCGCTCTCGCAGTCTGTTCATATAAAAAAGCAAACATAAAAAAAAAAAATAACATTTACCTTTTATAAAATATGTATGTGAAACATTGAAAAGGTAGAGTCAGGCTGAAAAATGCTATACCTTAACCGATATTTGAACTTTGGATTTTCTGGTTTCCGTCAGGTGCTCTTACTACTGAGCTATCATGACAGCTTGCCATTACAACATTAAATTTCCTAACTCGCGTTCTTCCCGGTAAGCCACAGAAGGAGATCTCGAAATATTTTGAGATGACATACACCAAAGACAACTTACAATACGAAAGTACTTTAAATCCCAGGCTTCGTAGCTTTTAACCAACTTTTAGGTCAATGACTGTAAATTATTTATAGCTTCCACACCATCCGTGAGCTGGACAAGGGTTGGAAAGGTAGAGTTAGACTGGGAAATTCAAATCCCGCCAATGGCATTGATTTTTTCAACACCTATCTTGCACACGGCTAGTGTGGAAGAAACACCTGACCATGTGAAATATTGTTAGTCCTCTATGACCTTTCCTGTGTTTAGCATTTTCATTTACATGCGCATAACTCAACTACTTCTCTCACTAACTGAATTGAATGATGACATACACGAGCGGCATCCTATAGAAATTTCATACGAGGACATAAGGGAGGGCAATTCTGGAGACTTCTACCGGCGTCCCGATAGGAGTTCCAAAAACACCATACCAGGGAAAGAAACTAGAGTCGTTATCCACATTACGATTGCCTAATTGGAGCATTTTTGAGCAAATAAGAAAGAACAAAAAGACTTGGCATTGCAAATCTGAAAGATATTGATCACCTCATAGTAAATACTCAAGCAATATATAATCAATCCTTAACTGTGAAGATAACGCGACTTTCCTAATATATTTAGAAGCGTACACTACCTACTATAAGTGTTTCAATACATGGAGTCTTTCAGAAATAAATTCAAAAATCTGATGTGTTACACTCACATGACTTTCTCTAGCCGTTATACAAACTTTTTACGTAAGATTCTTCTTCTTTCTGCACCTTGTTAATCGAGGTATTCAGCACAATGTTCTTATTACTTAGTTCCTTATAAGTAGGAAGAAAATAAGGGAGTACACTACGCTAAATCGATGGTCAAATGTTTTAAAAGCTGTCATTATGCGATTGTCATTACACATCGCTTCTTTTCTTGGCTAGGAGAAGAACAAAAGAAAAACGGACACTCTCGTCTGAGAAAAGTATAAGTACTTCACAACTGAAACTAATAAAATAACAATGAATACCTCGAAAACGGTAAGCTCCACGAAAAAAAGGTATATGACGTAAATTGTGTATTTTAACAAGGCCAACATTTTTTGTCTATCTCTTACGGTTTATTAGTTATGCCAAATTAAGGAAAATTCATCCAGAATAAAAAAGTCTTTAGAAGCTATTCCCAGAAAATTCAAGATGTACATTTTATTTGTCAGTTAAAAATATCTTTAATATACGATATTTTAATCAAAATCGTTACAGCCATTTTTGAGAAAATCAAAATTTTCGAAAAAAGTTTCATGTAAAGGGTAGTTTGGTATTTTACCGACCTTTCGTTTTTGAGTTATCGTGTTCAAAGACACATGAACACACACACGGACCTTTTTCCGAAAATGCTTTTTTTTAGATAAAGGGGACCCTAAAACATATATTTCCGGTGAAATCTCGGCATCGAATTTTTGGGTGGAGTACAATACCTTCTCTATACACTATGTACATAGTGCGTATAGAGAAAGTAAAAACTGTAGCACATTCGAAAGTGCGTAAAACGTGCATATGGACAAGTATAGAAACGATATTTTACTCCTGTTTCATATAAAATTTTAATTTTCTTACGACCAGCTTGAAGCACATGGTATGAGTACATATAATAGTTTTAGAGTGGAAACCAATTAACAAGCAATATCTCAGACATGGTTAACTGCAAAAACAAAATTTATACGACAAAAATTGTGTTTTTTAACGAGATATTGTACAATTACTTTCTCTATACGGCTATGCATATAGTGTATAGAGAAAGTATTGCACTCCACCAAAACATTCGATACCGAGATTTCACCGAAAATATATGTTTTAGGGTCCCCTGTATCCAAAAAAGGTATTTTTACAAAAAGGTCCGTGTGTGTGTGCGTGTGTCTGTGGACAGCATAGCTCAAAAACGAAAAGTCCGTTAAAAACCAAATTTGGTATTTATGTTTGGTATCTTCCAAGGATACGACACGAAGATTTGCAAGAAAATCCTTCTACCCCCAATTACCCTTTACATGGAACTTTTTTCGAAAATTTTGATTTTCTAAAAAATGGCTCTAACGATTTTGATTAAAATAACGTATATTACCTGACAAATAAAATGTATATCTTGAATTTTCTGGGAATAGGCTCTGAAGACTACTTTATTCTTGAGGAATTTTGCATAACTGCTAAACCGTAAGAGATAGACAAAAACTTAGTACACAAAAACATGTAAAGCACATTAAAACACACAATTTATGTTATACACACTTTTTTCGTGCAGTTGATCGCTTTTGAGATATTCCTTGTTTTTGGTTTTAGTCTTGAAATACTTATACTTTTCTCATACGGGAATTTGTCAACTCCTGTCCATACAAACAAAGGAACTTCAGTCACATAGCAACCAGCTTTTGACTACCACTTTAACATATGGTACTCCCTAATTTCGCTTCTACTTACAAGGAAGCAAGTAATAAGACTATTTCTGCTTATTTTTTCTCGATTGGATGAAGTAAATATTAGCATACATTTTTAACAATAATTTGTGCAGAGAAGTATAGAAAGTAATGTAAATGAAACACATCAGATTTATTTTCATGGAGTCCACAGTTTCTGATATATTTCTAGTTATTGTTTTCAATCATAAATATATTTAAACTTTTCTGACACGGAAATTTTTGAATTGCTGCAATACAAAGAAACGAATTTTAACCACATGGCAAACCAGCTTTTGAAATATCGCTTTATCCCAGTGTACTCCCTTATTTCACTTATAATTACAAGGAAGCAAGTAAAAAATAATTTCTGCTAATGTTTATTTCGATGAGCTTAAATTATAGAGGATAATAAAATCTTTGAGAACAACATGTTTCAGAAACGTAGACAAAATCACGTGAATGAAGCAGATAAGATATTTTTTTAAAATATACCCAGTTTAGTGTAGTTTGGGGGATTATCTTGAAAATCAGAACATAAATCTAACTGTCGTGTAAATGTGAAATATTAGGCTAATCTTTGTTGACTTTTTGACTAATATTACATGCGTTTCGTATTTAACTGACTTTCCGGAACACACAGCTGTTTTTTATGAAAATACTTTTTCAGAGAACCTCAAAACGTGTATTTCCAATTAAATATTCGTATCGAATTGTTAGATGGAATGTAATACCTTCTCTACTTACTATGTACATAGCAAATAAAAGAAAGTTCCATTTTTGGAAGGAAATACATAATTAATACACTTTAATACTACTGGAATACCAGTCAGTAGTACTAATTCCACAATATATTTCAAAAATAAATCTGTTAAATGTAATAGCTTTTGATTTATCTGGGATCCAATTACAGTGGGGTATTGTTTCTCCCTATCTTCCATATAAAGCTTTATGTTTTTTATTTAAAAAGCTTTTTATTTTATCTCCCTCTCATTCGCTATCTCTTTCACACAAACCCTCACACATACACACACACACTCAATCACACTCATACACACACACGCTCACACACATGTACTCACACATATACACACACATTCACACACATAAACACATACACACATACACTCATACACACACACTCGCCAATATACACACTCACACACACACACACGCTCGCACACATATACACACACACATAAACACACACTAAATAACATACTCATACACATACACACAGTTACCCATACACACTCACACACATACACACATAATCACACTCACCCATACACACTCACACTCATACACACATACTCACACATATACACACACACATATACAGGGGTGAGGTTTTGGATTTGGGGAGTCACAAAACTTATATCTTCGGTGAAATCTTGGAATTTTTGGGTAGAATAGAACCTTCTCTATTTATCTACATATCTACTAGAGAAAATGCGTAAATGCACGCATATGTTGGATATTAGTACACACAAAAAGATGCTTTCTGTTAAATAATATGAATGTATTTGTTGTGTCATCCTAGTTCTCCTGTGCGTGCTATCGCTTCAAGCAAGTATCTACCTCTTTCCCCCACTGCTTGTACTGTGCAACTTGAGTGCTCTCGTCTATTTGCAACCACAGTATATAGTACGTGCAGAGAAAGTAAAAATATCCTGAAGTAGTTTAGAGCTAATTTCTAGGTTTTCAAAGATTATAATTTAATTGGCAAACATATCCCTTAAATCCTGGAATGTGAGATATGGAAGTAGTACCGTTACCTAGCAACGTCTCATTCAGACAGTTGACAGTCCGAGAGCATTCCTTGTTACTTTCTTTACACTTCTATGCACACTGTTTAGAGAAGGTATTGTATTTCACCCAAAAATTTGATACTGAGATTTCACCGGAAATATACGTTTTAAGGTACCTGTATTAAAAAATATAGAAAAAGTACCATGTATGCTTGTGTGTGTCCGTGTGTCCATGAACACGATAATTCAAAAACGAAAAGTCGCTAAGCCCTGCACCCTAAACGACCCTTTACAAGAAAAAATGCTCAAAAAGTTTGATTTTCTCAAAAATGGCTCCTACGATTTTGATTAAAATACCGTATATTAAAGGTATAGTACTCAGCAAATAAAATGCACATTTTGAATTTTCTGAGAATAAACTCTGAAGATCTCTTTATTCTGGATGAATTTTGCTGGATTTGTCATAACTGGTAAACACATATACAAAACTTACTACACAAAATATGTAGATAACGTTGAAACACACAATGCATGTCATATACATTTTTTTCGTGGAGTTGATCATTTTTTTAGAGATTCTTTCTTATTGGTTTCAATTTTAAAATGCTTAAAATTTTTACAAACGGGAATTTTTCAACTGCTAGCAATGCAAAGAAACGGATTTCAACCACTTGGCAACCAGCTTTTAAAAGATTTTATTATTGTTTTAACCTAGTGTATTCCATTATTTTTCTGATACTTACTAATGTTTGTCTCGATTTTCACAAAGAAGATAATATGCTTTTTAACAACAATTTGTTACAGCGATGTAGAGAAAGTCATGTGAATTGAACACATCAGATTTTTTAATTATTTATGCCTATTTGTAAACCAAAAAACCTACTCAGCCACTCACCCACACTGCCTTTGTTTGATTTTATAGGTCAAGGGGACCTCAAAACACGTATTTCCGCTGTAACTTTTTATCCACCTTTGGGGTGGGTTACAATATCTTTCCTCCTACAATGTACATAGTTCGTGCAGTGAAAGTAAATATATTCTAGGATTTCAAGGACTTTAATCGATTAGGAAACATGGTTTAAATCCTGGAATCTGAGATTCGGAAGTAATACCGTTTCTTAGCAACGTCGCATTCAGACAGTTGACTGTCACGAGCACATTCCTTGGTTCTTATTACAGCAGTGGAAACAAGAAACCTGGCTTGTATATTTCGTGACTAATTTTTGTGAAATATCGCGTTAGGTTTTTATTACCATGTTCCTGCTCCAGTGTTGCATGGACTGCCAATAAATTCAATTTGTGCTCAGTACGGCCTTTGAGCTCCGTGTTCAGTAATTGGTATAATTTTCCTGTAACACTTGCATCCATTTCGTTATCGCAGCACACGAACAAACCTTGGCAGGCGGTGAATTATGTGCAAAGGAAGTGGAGGCAAAAAAGAAAATATCGGCTCAAAGATGTGGCGAGAGAGAAAATGTACCGTATATAACATAAACCCTGAAATTAAATAACGAGATAAAATAACACATTTTAGCTTACTTAAACATAGAAGAGCTTGAAATGTTATTACTCTGTCTACCACGTACAATGTAAAGAAGATATTGCATTCTAACCAAAAACTCTTACGAGTTCTATTATAATAACTTTCACAACCTGTTCTGCAGAGCAACGTTCTTATAAAATATTACTTTTTTATCTATATCATTGTAGTCGAGATACATTAGCAGAAATGGTCTTATTGCTTGCTTCCTTATAAGTAGAAGGGAAATAGGAGATACTAAAATCTATGTGATACAAGTAAAATTCGGTTCTTTTTACATAACGAGGAGTAAAACAAAATAGATACAGTGAAACAAATAACGACTTACCGTTTCAGTACATGTATAACTTCACTACAACATGTATGCGATACTAATTGCGTGTTTTAACGAGATCTGCACTTTTGTGTAGTTACATTTTTGTAACATATATTTAAAAAAAAATAGACTTATTTGTCATTAAATATCTTTACTATACGATGTTTTCAAAATTTGGGGAATTATTTCCAATTGTTTGTAACCATGAACCCTCACTCACCTTCCACCTCCGACATGCAACTTTCATATTAGACAATATCTGCATTATGTTTCATGGACTTGAGATGTAGAGCGGTTCTTTGATGTACTATCTCCTTTACTCGTAATAAAACATCTGATGCGTTACACTCACATGTATTTCTCTAGCTACTCTACAAACTTCTTACAAAATATAATTTTCTTTCAACATCATGCTAATCGAGATAAATATTAGCACAATTTTATTACTTAGTTTCTTATAAGTAGAATGGAACGTTTTAGCAGTTATGTCAAATTCCGTAAAATTCATCCAGAATAAAGCAGTTTCAGAGGATATTCCCAGAAAATTCAAACATACATTTTATTTGTCTTTAATATACGATATGTAATCAAAATCGTTAGCGTCTTCAGAACGTGTATTTCCAGTGAAATCTCGGTATCGAATGTTGGGTGGAATACAACACCACCTCTACCTACTATATATATTGTACATGCGTGATAGAGAAAGTAAAAATGTATGAAAGTGTATTGGTGAACTGAGAAGAGGTCGTTCGACCACTCGCCTCTAACCAAGGTGGCCCGGGTTTGATCCCAGGCGACCACGCGTACCATTTGTGGTGAGAAAACGGCGTAAAGATGGGTTCTCCGGTTCCCCCGGCATTGCAATTCACCGGTGCTCCATCTTTATTTCAACTACCATCAATGTTCCTTATAAGTAGAAGGGAACTATAGGAATGCGCTATGCTAAAGGGATAATCAAATGTTTTAAAAGCTGTCGTTATGCGACTGACACTGCAAATCGGTTCTTTACTTGTCCAGGAGTAGAACAAAAGAAACTTCCTGTCTGAGGAAAGAATAAGCAACAGTTGAAACTAAGAACAAGGAATATCTCGAAAACGGTCAACTCCACAGAAAATGTATATGACATAAATTGTGTGTTTTAACCAGATCTACCTTTTTTGTCATGTAAGTTTTTGTCTATCTCTTACGGTTTACTAGTCATGCAAAATTCACCAAAATTCATCTATTATAAATATGTCTTCAGAGGGTATTCCCAGAAAATTAAAGATATACATTTTATTTCTGATGGAAATGGCTTTAATATTTGGTATTTTAATCAAAATCAATAGAGACATTTTAAGAAAAACAATTTTTTTTGGAAATTTATGGAAATTTTTCCATATAAAGGGTAGTTAAGAGTAGGGGGATTTTCTTGAAGATCTTCATGTCGCATCCTTGGAAGATACCAAACTTACATACCACACAGACCTTTTTCTGATTTTTTTTTATATTTAGGAGTTCCTAAAACGTGTATTTCCTGTGAAATCTCGGTATTGAACTTTTGGGTGGAATACAATACCTTGTCTAACCACTATGCACATTGTATATACAGGGCTGGAGAAAGTAACAAAAGGAAAATTAAATGAGAAAATTCTGTAATCTGAAATGCTTTCTGAGATAATGTGTCAGAATTTAGCAGGTTTAGCGTTGTCGGGAAAATGCTTTTGAATTCTATTAAGTGAACGACAATCACGAGTTATATTTTTAACCAGAATTAGAATGTAGTCAATGTAGTTTTAAAAAAAAACACGGTAGCCTTTTGATATGGGAAGGTTCATATATCAGACCCTCGCTGTCAGATCTCCATTTTACCTGTCTAAAGCTTGATTCTGCTCACATCCACTTTGACAGCAGCATTAGTAACTTGAAGGCGCAGAGCTGTAAATCCATTAACAGATAAATATGATTGCACCTTACATATAAAAACATTTAACTGCTATTTTGATTCTGAATATCCTAGATTATCCTTTACACGGAAGATTTTTCGATAATTTTCGAATTTCTGGAAAATAGCTATAACGATATTCATTCAAATACCATGAGCTTAAAATATGTATGTGAAAAAAAGTCTGGAGTCTTTAATTCACATGATTTTCTCTGCCTTTTCCGGAAAAAAAGCTATACTTTACAAAGCTTAATTTTCTATCTATTTCACTTATCGATATAAACATTAAAAGGAATAGCCTTATTACTAATTTGCTTGTTTAAGTACAGTAAAACAACTGAATGCACTAAGTTATAGTAAAATCTTTTAAAGGCTTGTTGCTATGTGATGTAATTAAAACTCAGTTCTCTTGGCAACGTGTAACATTTAAAAAAAATCTGATGTGTTCCATTCACATGACTTTCTCTACATCTCTGTAACAAATTGTTGTTAAAAAGCTTATGCTTCTATTTACTTCATGCTAATCAAGAAAAAATTAGCAGAAATAGTTTTATTACTTGCTACCTTGTAATTAGAAGCAAAATATGAGAAACCATAGGTTAAACTGATAGTAAAAAGCTGGTTTCTATGTGACTGAAGTTCCTTTGTTTCTATGGATAGGAGTTGACAAATTCCTGTTTGAGAAAAGTGTAAGTTTTTCAAAGCTGAAAACAGAAACAACGACTACCTTAAAAACGATCACCTCCACGAAAAAATGTATATAACATAACTTGTATGCTTTAATGTGCTCTACATTTTCTGAGCGATAAGTTTTTATCCATCTCTTACGGTTTAGCAGATATGCAAAATCCCGTAAAATTCCTTCAGAATAAAGTAGTCTTCAGAGGCTATTCCCAGAAAATTCAAGATAAACATTTTATTTGTCAGGTAAATATCTTTAATATACGAAATTTTAATCAAAATCGTTAGAGCCATTTTTGAGAAAATCAAAATTTTCGAAAAAGTTCCATGTAAAGGGTAGTTTGGAGTGAGGGGATTTTTCTCCAAGTTTTCGAGATCACTTGAGCATCATTTCACCAATTTCAATCATCGTCCGATTTGACCAACCAGGTTAAAGGAAAAACAAATTAATTGGAAATGTTTATTTATCGAAGCCAAATCTACTGGTAAGCAATTCTTGTTCATATAACTTATTTTGATTATAATATGGCGTAGCACATGGACAAAGGTGACACTGTCGTCTGTCACATACGCTTGTGCACGTGGGCGCGGAGTAATACAAAAAGTGTGCTTCTAAGAACGGATAGACAACCTTGTGTACGTGGTAGAAAAAATAACGAACCACACAAACAGAGAAAATTGGATGTATGAGGTATGAGTGTGTTAGCGGCGGGGGACACCTCGGCAACTACAAGAAAGTATTCATTTTTTTTTAATGTTAAAAAAGCCATTACATACAGTGAAGCTGTTAATTTTATTAAAATCTGGACATCTATTACCAACACGTGCTTCACTTGGTCATGGTGTAGATGGAGTACCCTGGACTCACGTTTCAACAGCTGCAAGTTTGCATCTGCAAGAGGGTCTGCATTTCACCATGATCAAGTGAAGCATGTGTTGGTAATAGATGTCCAGATTTTAATAAAAATGTATTGATCTATTGGGGCCCATGGGAATGGAAGAAAGGATGGGAAACAGCAGGACAGCACACAAGAATAGATGGTGCCAAGTGCAAAGAAGCATGATGTAATTCCCTAACAGTGTTACTAGATGGTAGCCCTGGCGCGCCATGGAGGCTATACAGCCGTTAGGAGGCCGTCGGAAGATTGCCTCACCTATCCTCAACTGGCGCAACCAGAGGGAAGAGAGTTTTACCCGGAGCAAGCGATTATGACATCTGCTTGCAAAACCCCGAGCTATACCAGCCGCTGACCTGAAAGATAAAGAATGGAAATGAAATGAAGGAATGAAGGGAAAGGAACTGTGGTATATATGCACCACCCCAGCATTCGCCTAAGCGGCCCCAGCAAAACCACGGAAAAAAACCCAAGGCCAGAGTGTGCGGTCGACGAGGAGCGAATGACGAAACCGCCGAGCTACCTGACTCCGTAAAGTGAATTTAACTCGTCAAATAATCTTTCTTGTGACTTTTATCCTGGGCTATACCTTGCGTGAGTAGGCCAAGGAATGACCATATAGACAAGAGGGTGGTATAGGATCTTTGTTTAGCGCCCCTACTCGTGCATTTGTCTCAAGAGACGGTCCCTGTCAGGGACAGATATAACGTGTACGATTTCCAGAGCGATATTTTTCTTTCCCCACGCACAAAGTAGCCCTAAATCACGCGAACACCCCCTCAACTTGGTCCTGCTTTTGAATGTACACTCACGACCTGTATGACCATCATTCTCCCATTTAGTACATTCACTGCTAAATGTTTATACTAAAGTGGTTAAGATATCCTTAAAAAAGCATTCTACTCCAGAACCTAAATAATTACGTTAGCAATTGGCATATCTAAATATCCATGTAAATGTAGAGTTTTTTTTTTTTAAACAATTGTGTGGAATCTTCGGAAGATACAGAATTTAAATATCAAGTTTGGCATAACCTGATTTTTTTTTTAGTTATACTTTTCACAGTTAAATAAAATGGAATTTTATTTATGGACGCTCTTTAACTGCTATGGTTTTCAGCGTCCCATTCTATATATGGGGCGTGAAAGACCGCTAAATTTCGCTCAGAGACCTCTTTATCAGGCTTGAGGTTCTTTCACGTGCGGTTAATCCGAAGTAAACCATGCTAAGATTTTTACGCTCAAAAAGATCAAACGCCCTTCCTCGACCATGGAAACCAGAGGCTATCATGCACGGGGGCCGATTCTGCGCATTCACACATATAGAGGAGAACGGGGCAACTTCACAATGTTATTGACGGTTGTTAATAAGCCCATTTTAAGGTAGTTATGTTTGGTTTGTGGTATTATTAGAAAAAGATTTTGTAGTATTGTACGAGGGTCGTTTTTTACTTTCTCTATACGTACTATGTACATAGTGTATAGAGAAGGTAGTGCACTCCACCAAAAAGTTCGATACCGAGATTTCACCAGAAATATGTGTTTTAAGATCCCCAATATTCAAAAAAAGCATTCTCACAAAAAGGTCCGTGTGTGTGTGCGCCTGTGAACACGATAACTCAAAAACGAAAAGTCGGTAAAATACCAAACTTGGTATTTAAGTTTAGTATCTTACAGAGATGCGACACGAAGATTTTGTGAAAAATCCCCCCACCCCCAACTACCCTTTACATGAATTTTTTTTCTAAAATTTTGATTTTCTCAAAAATGGTTCTAAAGATTTTGATTAAAACTTCGTATATTAAACATAATTACCTGACAAATAAAATGTATAACTTGACTTTTCTAGGAATAGCTTCTGAAGAGCAGTTTATTCTGGATGAATGGTACGGAATTTTGAATAACTGCTAAACCGTAAGAGATGGACAAAAACTTACTACACAAAAAATGTAGAGCACGTTAAGACACACAATTTATGTTATATAATTTGTTTTCGTGGAGTTCGTCGTTTTTGAGACATTCCTTATTTTTGGTTTCTGCTATGAACAACATATATTTCACTCATACAGGAACTTGTCAACTCCTATCTATATAAACAAAGGAACTTCACTGCCATAGCAACCAGTTTTTGACTATCATTTTAACCTATGGTAGTCCCTTATTTCGCCTCTACTTACAAGGGAGCAAGTAATAAGACTATTTCTGCTCATTTTTTCTGATTAGCATAAAGTAAATAGACGTATAAGCTTTTTAAGAATAATTTGTTGCAGGGATATAGAGAAGGTCATGTGAATGGTACACATTAGATATTTTGATTTAGGGGATCTCAAAGCTTTATTTTTCATGAAGTCTCTAGATCGAATTCTTACTTGGAACACAACATTTTCCCTATTACTCTTGTAATAAAGAATATTTTATATGAGAACTAATGAATGATAGAGTATAGAGCAAGTCTTATGAATGTAAGAGATCAGATTTTGTCCTCAACTTCCTTCAATAATAAATTATGCAACAGCTGTGAAACTAAATGTTTGCAGAGAAAGTTATAACATTTTAATAAGGTTTAAAACTGAAGGAGTAGTAAAGGGCATGACATTACGAGTGAGTGAGTACTTTAAAAGTGACATTTCCTTTAAAAGATAATGCCTAGGTAATTTTTGTGTCGGCAAGTTCACATTTGCGACACAAAAGGCGGTGGAGCGTTCACCTTTCTCCATTCCATTAATCAAACGGAATGTGACCGAAGCGCTGTCCATTCGCCTGCCAGGCCGTCAGTTTGTAGACATTAATAATTCCATATGTCCCACCTCGCGCCATCATATTTTTATTTTAATCGATGCCCTAGGTTTACTGGCGAAAAATATTTACTTAAAAATGTTTCATTTTCGAATATTTTAACTCCTCTCACAGGAAAATATTTGTCGTTCATATAATGACGTAAAACCAGTCTGTATATTTACATTTTACCATTTTGCAGAACATGTGGGAACAAATACATTTGAAATCTCAGGTTAGTGTAATATTTCTATTTCTGTACCACGTACAATGTACATATTAGGTAGACAAAGTGTAGCATTCCCCTCTCTACCGAGATTTCACCCGACATATGTTTTAAGATCACCTGAATCCAAAACAAAGTCTTTCTCTATATCTCTGCAAAAAATTATTGTAATGTTTCTATTTACTTCATAGCTCCATGGCACGACAGCTCACGGGGAACCTTGGCCTACCGCCCGGCCGGTGCGTCCCGCATCTCGGTCCACTACAGACGTCATGGATGGGGTGCAGTAATGGAGGGTGAGACGTGGTCAGCGCCTCGAGTTCCCCCGGCCGGTTAATGCGGTCCTCATGACCTGGAGCCGCTACTTCTCCATCAAGTAGCTCCTCAATTGCCCCCCCCCAGGGACCTTACGAGTGCACCCCGGGGCAGGTCTCCCAGCGGGGGAAAATTACCACGCTGGTACTGGGGATCGAACCCAAGTCTCCCGCTTGGTAAGCAGCTGCGCTACCACCGCGCTAAGGAGACGACCCCATTTACTTCATGCTAATTGAAAAAAAATTAGCAGAAATAGCTTGCTCCCTTGTAAGTAGAAACCAAATAAGGGAGTACCATAGGTTAAAGTGATAGTCAAAAGCTGGTTGCTATGTACTGAAGTTCCTTTGTTTGTATGGACAGGAGTTGACAACTTCCTGTATGAGAAAAGTAAGTTTTTCAAAGCTGAAACTAAAAACAAGGAATATCTTAAAAACGATCAACTCCACGAAAAAAATCAGTAAAACATGACATAAAATAACTTCATTCAAAAATTCGATACCGGAATTTCACCGGAAATATACATTTTAGGGTGCCCTGTATCAAAAAAAAAAAGCATTTTCAGAAAAAGGTCCGTGTGTGTGTGTGTGTGAGCACGATAACTCAAAAACGAAAAGTCGTTAAAATACCAAACTTGTAATTTAAGTTAAGTATCTTCCAGGGATACGACACGAAAATGTTGAGAAAAATCCCCCAACCACAAACTACCTTTTGCATGGAACTTTTTTTCGAAAATATTTTCAAAAATGGCTCTAACGATTTTGATTAAAATATCGTATAATAAAGATACTTACCTGACAAATAAAATGTATATATTGAATTTTCTGGGAATAGCTTCTGAAGACTAGTTTGTTCTGAATGGATATTACGGAATTTTGCATAACTGCTAAACCGTAAGGGATGGAAAAAAATGTATACCACAAACAATGTGGAGCACGTTATTATGCTATATAATTTTTTCTCGTGGAGTTGATCGTTTTTTTAGTTATTCCTTGTTTTTTAATTTCACTCCTTGTTCTACTTACAAGGAAGCAAGTAATAAGACTACATCTGATAATTTTTTTCTCGATTAGCATGAAGTAAATAGAAGCATAAGCTCTTTAACAATATTTTGTTGCAGAGCTATAGAGAAAGTAATGCGAATAGAACACACCAGATTTTTACTTTCTCTACACGTACTATGTACATACATAGTGTATAGAGGTAGTATTGTATTCCACCCAAAAATTCGATACCGAGTTTTTACCGAAAATACATGTTTTAGGATCCCCTGAATCCAAAAAAAGCATTTTTACAAAAAAGGTCCATGTGTGTGCATGTGTGTGTATGTGTGCTTGTGGACAGCATAGCTCAAAAACCGTTAAATGCCAAAATGTTCCAAAGATCATTACTTTTAATGCAATTAAATGTTATATAGAAATCAAAGATATAAACAAATATGGACGATTTGGCAGCTGCAATATTATCCTATTGATTACAATGCAGGCGGCAGTGGAGCCAACATGACGATGCCAAGAACTTGACGGCCACACAAAAGAGCAGTTACTTCCCGTTCCCCTGGAACTTGCTCATGCTAAAGGAGAAAGTGCCTAGCTTTCTAGAAGGATGTACCTCAAACAGGGCTGGCCAGCAAACTTCAGGGGTGTCAAGAAAACTATAGTGTGTTCACTCTAGCTAGTCCAGTCAAGGCCACTCTTTATTGCAAGGTAAGATCTCATTATTTAAAAATCTGATGTGTTCCATTCACATGCCTTTCTTCATATCTCTGTAAAAAATTTTATTAAAAAGCTTGTGCTTCTATTTATTTCATGCTAATCAAGAAACAAATAGCAGAAATAGTCTTATTACTTGCTTCCTTGTAAGTAGAAGCGAAATAAGGGAGCACCATAGTTTAAAGTGATAGTCAAAAGCTGGTTGCTATTTGACTGAAGTGCCTTTGTTTGTATGGACAGAGTTGACTAAGTCCTGTATGAGAAAGGTATAAAGCTGAAAAAAAAAAAACAAGAGATATCTAAAAAGCAATCAACTCCACAAAAAATGCTTATAACATAAATTGTGCGTTTTAAACTGGTCTACATGTTTTGTGCGGTAAGTTTTTCTCCATCTCTTACGGTTTAATAGCTATGCAGAATTCCTTAAAATTCATCCAGAATTAAGTGATCTTCAGAAGCTATTCCCAGAAAATTCAGGTAAATGTATCAGGTAATTGTGTTTTGTGAAATAATTGAAAAGTAGCTTGTCCAAATTGATCCAAAATTTAGTAATTATTACCCAAAAATGCATTTAGAAAACCCCTCGGCGTGTAATACTTTTTAGCTTTTAAATCGTCATTACTTGTAACAGTTAACCAATGTGAAAATCGGCTCAGGTATTAATTTGGTGTGGAAGCCATATCTAATACAACAAATTATAAATGAGCGACCCGCTCATCGTCCCTGGTGATAAGGTAGATGGGGAAAGAGATCACTCTCGCTAGATCTCCACTGGCGGATTTTAACTTGAATTACCTCCGTTGATTTGTACAACTCCTTTAACGTTCTAAGGGATATTTGCACGCAACAAATACAGAGCAGACTGCCTCCGTGGTCGAGAGGTCCCGGGTTTGATTCCAAGCTGGGGCGGGGAATTTTTCTTTAGCCAGATTTATTCCCTATCCCCCACAGAGTCTGGAAGTATTTGTGTATTTGAGAAAAATAAAATGATTTAAACCAACGTGAGGAACCTACAGAAAACGAGTTGTTTCTAATGCAAAGCCCCCCGATATGACCTTAGATGTTAAAGGGGCTATATAAATGAAACAATAAAAAAAAAAAATACTGAGCAGTTGAACCACCTGCTAAATAGATAAAATCATGTGATTGTAACATATCTGATTTTAGCTTAATCTACACGTACTATGTACTTAGATTATAGAGAAGGTATTGTATTCCAACCAAAGATTCGATGTCAAGATTTTATCGGAAACACATGATTTGAAGACTAGATAAAGGTGTGTGTGTGTGTGTGTGTGTGTGTGTGTGTGTGTGTGTGTGTGTGTGTGTGTGCTACTATGCCTGTGCACATCATAGTTCAAAAATGAAAATTTGTTTCAATATCATACCAGGATGTGACTCGAAGGTTTTCAGAAAAATTCCTCCACTTGAACTATCGTTTTCTCAAAAAAAAAATCTAAGGATTCTGATTGAAATATCATATGTTTAAGATTTTTTTATAACAAACGAAGTGTATATCTTGAATTTTCTGAGAACAGCCTCGGGAGACTGCTTCATTCTGGATACCCTTTGTATGACTTAAACTGCAAGAGATAGACAAAAACTTACTCCACAGAAAAAGTAGATTTCATTAAAACACACAATATATGTCGTGTATATTTTTGTAGAGTTAACCGTTTTCGATATATTCCGAATTATTTGTTAGTTTTAAGCTACTTAAAGTTTTTTTAAACGGGAGGTATATTTCTGTTCGTTTCCCTTTTGTTTACTCCTAGTCTGCAAAGGTAAAGGAATTTCAATTGCTTTACTTAGCGACCGCCTTTTAAACTTTTTGAAAATTTATTTTTAGTATATGCTTGTATTATAATTTTATATAATTTATGTTATTGAATGTAAAGTGTCTAGATTAAGCTCTTCAATCTATTGACCTAAAAGGGAACCAAAGTTTCATTATGATGAAACATTTGAAGGTGTTGGTAAATCTATCGCTTTAGCCTATTCTCTTATTTCCCTTCTGATGTGTTACACGCACATGACTTTCTCTAGCTGTTCTACAAACTTCTTACAAAAGATTATTCTCCTTTCTACACAGTGCTAATCGAGATAAACGTTGGCAAAATTGTCTAATTACTTAGTTCCTTACAACTAGAAGGGAACCTAGGAAATGTACTAGGCTAAAGTGATAGTCAAATGTTTTAAAAGTTGTGGTTATGCGATTCTCATTGCAAACCGATATTTTGCTTCGACAGGATTACAGAGAGGGGAAAAAAATCTGATGTGTTCCATTCATATGACTTTCTCTACTTCTGTGTAACAAATTATTGTTAATAAGTTTATTCTTCTATTTATTTCAAGCTATAGCTATAGAAGAAATAATCTTAATACTTGCTTCCTTGTAAGTAGAAGCGAAATAAGGGAGAACCATAGGTTAAAGTGAAGTCAAAAGTAGGTTACTAGGTGACTGAAGTTCCTTTGTTTGTATGGACAGGAGTTGACAAATTCGTGTATGAGAAAAGTTTTTCAAAGCTGAGACCAAAAACAAGGAATATCTAAAGAACGATCAACTCCTCGAAAAAAATTCATATAACATAAATTGTGTGTTTTAATGTGCTCTACATTTGTTGTGTGGTAAGTTTTTGTCCATTTCTTACGGTTTAGCAGTTATGAAAAATTCCTCCAGAATAAAGTAGTCTTCAGAGGTTATTCTTAGAAAATTCAAGACATACATTTTATTTGTTAGGTAAATATCTTTAATATACGATATTTTAATCGAAATCGTTAGAGCCATTTTTGAGAAAATAAAAATTTTCGAAAAAAGTTCCATGTAAAGGGTAGTTGGGGGTGGGGGGATTTTCTTGCAAATCTTCTTGTTTTATCCTTGGAAGATACCTAACTTAAATAACAAGTTTGGCATTTAACGGTCTTTTCGTTTTTGAGATATGCTGTCCTCAGACACACAGACACACACACACGGAACTTTTTCCAAAAATGCTTTCTTTTGGATTCAGGGGGACCCAAAACGTGTATTTCCGGTGAAATCTCGGTATCGAATTTTTGGGTGGAATGCAATACCTTCTCTATACACTATGTACATAGTACGTGTAGAGAAAGTAAAACAGGACACTTGCTGTCCGAGAAAAGTATAAGTACTTCACAGTTGAAACCAATAACAAGTAAATATCTCGGAAACAAAATCGTGAAGGGCATAAACTGCGTGTTTTGACGAGATCTACATTTTTGTGTAGGAAGCTTTTGTCTATATCTTACGGTTTAGTAGTGAAGCCAAATTTGGCAAAATTCATCCAGAATAGGTCTTCAGAGGATATTCCCTGAAAATTCTAGATAAACATTTTATTTGGGATGTAAATGTCTTTGATATACGCGATTTTAATCAAAATTATTAGAGCCATTTTTGAGGAAATCAAACTTTTCTAAAAATTTTGCATGCAAAGGGTAGTTTGTAGTGAGGAATTTTCTTGAAAATCTTCCGTGTCGCATCCTTGAAGATACTAAACCTAAACACCAAGTTTGGTATTTAACGATCTTTTCTTTTTTGGGCTATGCTGTCCACACACACCCACACACACAAACATCACAAGACTTTCTCTACGTATAAGTAGCGAAGTTGTCACGAGCTGGTAGCACTGTATACCGTTAGGGTAGATCATTGACCCGAAGGCGGTGAGAGGACACTGCTCGAGGGGAGTATAACGGGGAGGAAAAAAAAAAAACAATGCTCGCGCTGGCCAAGCGATACTTGATGAGGCACTTGGCGTAGAACATCGGCAGAGCAAAGATGTGATATTTAGGGTCCGAGGTGAGCCGAGCAGGCTACCTTTAGCTGTGAGTGAAAATAGTTATTTTAATACAGATCAGAGTACGGTCAAAAAAAACCTGCATGAAAATTAATAAGTGATGATAGTTGCGATCGGGTAAGGTGTAGTTTCACAGTTGAAAATTTAAGAGGAATGCGGGCGCGCTCGACGGCAGAAAAAGGTCGAACTAAGTGAATAAAGCACTTGTGTCGTACCATACCCTAAAGAATTTCCATGCTATTAAAAATTCTCAGCTAGAGCACCTACATATCCACACCATTCCTAATACCCAATACCTGCACCCGGGATACGAACCCGTAACCTCGTTACCGCCCCAAAGGCTAGACCATTGTTATTGTTTCATATTCTCCGAAAACACTTTACTGTCCAACTACACAGTGGATCACATTTTGAAACGCCTAATTCAATAAAAATGTTACATGGAGGAAGAAAAGCCTCTTGAAACATTTATAGTCAGATCTGACATGCGTACGCGCAACACCTGCCTTGGTTATGAATACTTTATATAAACTCGAACAAATTTTTGCTCCACCTCTCCAAAATGTATGAAAGTTGACGGTATTTTTAGTTCGCTGTCTGTAAAAGCCTCCTTCAACTTTTATGGATCTTTCAGCTGTCGATGTTCACCTAAGATTACAAGATACCTATTCCGTATCAATGCCGAGACAAGCAAAAAGTAACCCCCCCCCCCCGAAATGTAATCTGTCCCATTCATAACTTTCTTTAGCTGTTCAAAATACAAAAATGTTCTTACAAATGTTATTCTTTTATCTAACTCATCGAGATAAACATTAGCAGTATACGTTTTATTAATTGCTTTCTTGTAGATAGAAGGGAACTAAGGGAGTGCATTAGGTTAAAGCGATAGTCAAGTCTTTTAAAAGCGCTTCGCTATGGGAATCAATTGAGGTTCGATTTTCGCTTTGCATGATCCCGTTAGAGGAAAGTTAGAAATTTTAAAGCTGAAACCAACAATAAAAACGGTCTACTCTAAAGGAAAAACTTATATGATATAAATTATGTGTTTTAATGAAATTCACATTAAGTGTTTGTCTATCTCTTACAGTTTTACCGTTTGCAAAATTCTGTAAAACTCACCCAGAATGGAGAGGTCTTCAGAGGCTACTTCCACAATATTCAAAATATACATTTTATTTTTGATGTTAATACTTTAATCAAAATCGTTAGAGCCATTTTTAAGAAAATCAAAATGTTCAAAATACTTTTTGGCTGTAAAGGGTAGTTTGTGGTGATGTGATTTTCTTGAATATCTTCATGTCACATCCTTGGACGATACTAAACATAAAATAGTTTTTCGTATTTTAGCTATGCTGTGTACAGACACAAACATAGATACATAAACACGCGCGTGCGGACCTTTTTCTATTTTTTTCGGATTCAGTAGACCTTACAACATATATTTCTGGTGAAATCTCGACATCGAATTTTTCGGTGGAATACAATAGCTTCTCTAGCTATTATGTACATTGTATTTAGATACGTGCTAGAGAAAGTAACAAAAGATGTAAATGGCGTGTTATTTATGGTCGCTCTTTAACTACTGTGACTCTCAACGTACCATTCTAAATTGGGCGTGAAAGACCGCTTAATTTTGCTCAGAAGGTCTCTCTATCAGGCTTGAAGTTCTTTTATGTACCGTAAATCAACGACACGGGACTAACGGCTTTATTTCCCTTCCGAAGGAAGCCATGCTAAGGATTTTTACACTCGAAAAAAAGCCATCGTCCTCCGGCGGGTTTGAACCCATGACCTTATATGGAGTTAGCATGGTAATCATTACACCACGGAGGGCAATATGAAAGCAACAATACAATGAGTTCCATTCATCTGGCTTTCTCTTCATATTCTAACAAAAGCTTATTCTTATAAATCATGTTAATCAAGATAAACAGTAGCAGAAATGTTCGTTTTACTTATTTCATTATAAGTAGAAGATAAATAAGGGCATTTACTAGGTAAAAGTAACAAAATGGTCTTTTGCAACTGGTTGCTATACGATTGAAATTCGGTTATCCTTTCTTGGCCAGGAAAAAAACAAAAGACATAGGAAACACAAGTACCCGTTTGAAAAACGTTTAATTGTATTAAATTTGAAACTAATAACAAGGAATATATCGGAAATTGTACTCTACAAAAAAAATCTGATGTGTTCCATTCACATGACTTTATCTATATCAGTGCAACAAATTATTCTATTTACTTCATCTAATGAAGCAAAAATTAGCAGAAATAGTCTTATTACTTGCTTCCTTGTTAGTAGAAACGAAATAAGGGGGTACCATAGGTTAAAGTGATAGTCAAAATCTGGTTTCTACGTTACTGAAGTTCCTTTGTTTGTATGGACACGAGTTCACAAAGTCCTGTATGAGAGAAGTAAAAGTTTTTATAGCTGAAACCAAAAACAAGGAATATCTCAAAAACAATCAACTCCACGAAAAAAATGTATATAACATAAATTGTGTGTTTTAAGGTGCTCTACATTTGTTGTTCGGTAAGTTTTTGTCCATCTCATACGGTTTAGTAGTTATGCAAAATTCCGGAAAATTGACCCGGAATAAAATAGTCTTCAGTGGCTGTTCCCAGAAAATTCAGAATATACCTTTTATTCTAATCAAAATCGTTAGAGCCATTTTTTAGAAAAACAAAATTTTCGAAAAAAGTTCCCTGTAAAGGGTAGTTGGAGGTGTGGGGATTTTTCTCAAAATCTTCGTGTCGCATCCCTGGAATATACTAAACTTAAATACCAAGTTTGGTATTTTACCGACTTATCGTTTTTGAGTTATCGTGTTCACAGACACACGGACACATACACACATGGACCCTAATACATATATTTCCGGTGAAATCTCGGTATCGAATTTTTTGGTGGAGTGCAATACCTTCTCTATAAACTATGTACATAGTGCGTATAGAGAAAGTAAAAAATATGTAGGTATGACTTAATTGTGTGTTTTAACGAGATATATTTTTGTGAACTTTTCTATCTGTTACGGCTAATTAGTTATACGAAGGTCATTCAGGATGAAGAGACCTTCAGAGTCTATTCCCAGAAAATTCAGTAATGCACTTTATTTTACATGTAAATGTTTATAATATACGGTATTTAAATCAAAATTTTTAGAGACATTTTTGAGGAAATAAAAGTTTTTGTAATTATTTGGGATGCAAGGATTTTCTTGAAAGTATTGGTGTCGCATCGGAAGATGCTGAAATTAAATATCAAGTTGGTATTTCACCAACTTTTCGATCTCACACCGTGTGACTTTCTTGTATGGGGATTTGTGAAAGACAGTTTTTGTCCCTGAACTTCCTCTTAATGTAGACGACTTGAAAGACCGTATCAGACAAGCCGGCAAGTGTTGATTCTGATATGTTACATTCACATGCTGTGAACTCGATTATCATCTTGATGTGTGTCTGTGATGTAAAGTTTCCTTACTGACCATTTGTGAGGACACAAAGTACACTTTAAGACTTCCTCTAAAACCAGCGAAAACCTCGTTCACTTACCGTAAATACTGATTGTTTTACAGGAAATTGAAGTTATCTATTTATTTTATGGCAACTCTGTACTAGGTCGGCTAATAAGTCCCGGGCCTCTCAATGAAAACAGTATTTAAAAATATGTTTGCTTTCTCTACACGTACTAGTGTAAAGAGAAGGTATTATAATGCACTCAAAAATTCGATTTCACCGGAAATTCATGTTTTGAGACACCCTGAATCGAAAAAAGCATTTTTAGAAAAATGTCCGTGTGAGTGTGGCTGTGGACAGCATAGCTCAGAAACGAAAATGCATTAAAAACAAAGTTGGTATTTAAGTTTGATATCTTCCAAAGATGCGACCACCAACTACCCTTTACATGGAACTTTTTTTCGAATTTTTTTATTTTCTCAAAAATGGCTCTAACGATGTTGATTAAAATATCGTATATTAAAGATATTTTCCTGACCTATAAAATGTATATCTTGAATTTTCTGGAAATAGCCTCAGAAGACTACTTTATTCTGGATGAATTTTACGGAATTTTGCATAACTGCTAAACCGTAAGAGATGGACAAAAACTTAAAACACAAAAAATGTAGAGCACGTTAAAACACACAATTTATGTTATGTATATATATATTTTTTCGTGTGGTTGATCGTTTTTTTAGATATTCCTTGTAATTGGTTTCAGCTTTGAAAAACTTACAGGAATTTGTCAATCCTAGTCTATACAAGTCACATAGTAACCATTTTTTTACCATCACTTTAACCTATGGTACTCCCTTATTTCGCTTCTACACAAGGACGAGAGTAGTAACACTGTCTCTGCTCATTTTTTCTCGATTAGCATGAAGTAAGTAGAAGGATAAACTTTTTAATAATTTTTTTTGCAGAGATGTGGAGAAAGTCATATGAATGAAACACACCAGATTTTTTTTTGCTTTATTTCTCAGCATAATCTCCAGAAAGACTAATACATTTGTCATATCGGTGTTCTAATTTAATTAAACCATCTCTGTAGTGCGATTTATCAAGGTCCTCAAAACAGCTGTTTACCACAACAATGGCCTCCTCGTTGCTGTGAAATCGTCCTCCAGAAACTTTTTGAGGTTAGGGAACAGTGTGCAGTCACTGGGTGCTAGATCTGGCGAATGTTCAAGCAATTCCAACCTTAATTCGCATATTCTTTCCTTTGCAATGACTGAACGATGGGCCACAGCACTGTCGTGATGAAGGAAGGCTTTTTTTTTTTTTTTTTTTTGCCAAGTGAGATCTTTTTCTTTTCACCTAATGACTCAAACGTTGCAAAAAGCTTGCGTGGTAGTCACTAATGATACTTTTACGCTTTTCCAGGTAATCAATAAAAACAATTCCCTGTGCATCCCAGAAAACACTCGCGATAACCTTGTTAGCTGACAAAATCGACTTGCCTTTTTTGGAGTTGGTTCACCTGGCTCAATCCAATGATTTGACTGTGATTTACTTTCTGGAGTGTATTGATGTATCCAAGTTTTATCCATGGTAATAAGCCGTCAATACTTCACTGGAATTTTTACGGTATAGATCCACATTCTTAACAGAAACATTTTTTCTTTGCAACTTTTGATCAAGTGTCAACAAACGTGGCACCCATCTTGCACAGATCTTGTGAAAGCCCAAAAAATTGCTTAAAATATTACCTGTATGTTCTTTTGATATTTCTACAGCCTGTGTTATCTCAAAAAACTTAAGTTTGCGGTTTTTCAGTACTAAACGATGAATTTTTTCAATGATCTCTGCAGTTGTACTTCTACAGAGCGTCCAGAGCGAGGCTCATCACTAGTGCTCGTACGTCCCATTTTAAACTGTGCAACCCACTTTTTAATCGTTGAATTTGAAGGACAATCTTTCAATTTACTGTCCATTTGCTCTTGATTTCTTTAGGCGTTAAGACTTTCAAATGGAAGTATTTAATCACTTTAATCGTTTTTCCAAATCCAATATTTTCCTTGAAAACTCTAAATTTGCCTTGTTTAAAATGCTGTCATTTGAAAACTAAACTAGCTATTGACCTGTAACTATGGATTCAAGCTAGTCTAGAGTTAAACTATACGATCCTACTGTCTAACTGGGCTAGTGGCGCCATATCTGTGTGAGGCCCGGAACTTATCAGCCGAACCTCGAAATTATTTACATTATATTGCCTCTTAATTATACACATCTTCTGGTATTCATTGGTACTGTTTCAACAGGCGCTACCTATTAATAGGCATCCCAACCTTAAACTTTATTTTTTCGCAAACTTTTATCCAACATTTTTCCATACTGAAAATGCTTCACACAATGCAAAGTTTTACTAATTTATTTAAAAAATTGAACGCTGAATACCAAGAGAGCATTAAAGAAAATGGCCATATATTTTTTTGATATAATGAACCAGTTTTCAGGAATACATTATCATATTTTGTAAAAATTCAAGAGTTTTGAGGAGTATTAAAATGTATTTGTGCACAATAATATAAAAATGCAATGCAACAGATCTATTTATAAATCTATGTAACGCAAAGCTTGAATTTTTAATGTTGATAGTTTCAAAACTGCATTACGTGGCTTATATTGTACAATGAATTTATACAGCAAAATGACTATTCAGATACGCATATAAGCTGTAATTTTGAAACAAGAGAAAAACTATCTACATTATTGTGGATAATAACTGGTATAAATTGCTGTAAGATACCTTATAATATCCAAATTATCACATTAATAGAGAAAGTAGTAATCGACACAACAAATGTATGTTCCTTGGAATGTGGGATTGTCTATCACGTTAGCAAACAAAAGCATCGAGACCTGTATATCACAACAATTGTGTTCGGTTGCAGTTGGGTGCTCACTTGAATAGGTCGCAGTCATATCGAATTTCGCTAATTCTGTTACACGCCTCATCTGTTTCAAATAACGGCGCAGAGCACAGAAAATAATAATAAAAAAAGAGAAGCGAGATTGTGCTCTATACAGACTAGCGAGCGAAAAACTCAGCATTTCCGTCCCAAATTTCCAAGCGTTTTATTTAATTAAATCAGACGGGTTTATCGCATAAAAGTGACGATTCTCTATCAAAACACTGTTGTCACTCTGCTATCGTTGCTAAGATAAGCGTAATGAAAGTAATGCGATAATATTTTCCTACTGACCGCGTCTTTTGTTTGCTGCGAGAGCCATTCAGAAAGTAACAGACGATTTGGCATAACTAAACAATATCGAAAGTTATCAACACAAACTTTATATACAAAGTTACAATATTTTATTACTTTCTTACATGTACTATGTACATATGTATAGAGAATGTAATATATTGCGTCCAAAAATTTGATACCGAAATTTCACCGGAAATGCAAGTTTTGGGTCCCCCTGAATCTAGAAAAAACATTTTTAGAAAAAGGCCCGTGTGTGTGTGTGCGCGCGCGCGTCTGTCTGTCTAGACAGTGGACAGAATAGCTCAATAACGAAAAGACCGTTGAATACCAAACTATTTAAGTTTGGTGTCTTCCAAGGATGAGACACGAAGATTTTCAAGAAAATCCCCTCCCAACAACCCTATTGTTCGATTCGGTTCATTTTGAAACACACATACAGTGGATTGCTATTCACGTTCCAGTTCATATGCATAGATCCATGATTCGTCACCTATTACAATCTAATGTACGTATTTTGAAGCAACACCGTTGCTATTTATTAAGCATTTGTGTGCAGGAATCGACACGAGCATCTTTTTACTTTCTCTATACGTACTACGTGCGTAGTCTATAGAGAAGTTATTGCACTCCACCAAAAATTTGATATCAAGATTTCACCGGAAATATATGTTTTAGGGTCCCCTGTACCAAAAAAAAAGTATTTTCAGAAAAAGGTCCGTGTGTGTCCGTGTGTCTGTGAACAAGATAATTCAAAAACGAAAAGTCGGTAAAATACCAAACTTCGTATTTAAGTTTAGTATCTTCCAGGGATGCAACACGAAGATTTTGAGAAAACTTCCCCCACTCCAAACTACACTTTACATGGAACTTTTTTCGAAAATTTTGATTTTCTAAAAAATGGCATTAACGATTTTGTTTAAAATATCGTATATTTTGAATTTTATGGGAAGAGCCTATGAAGACTACTTTATTCTGGGTCAATTGTACAGAATTTTCCATAAATGTTAAAGCGTAAGAGATGGACAAAAACGTATCACACAAAAAATGTAGATCACGTTAAAACACACAATTTATACATTTTCCACTTGGAGTTGATTGTTTTTTAGATATTTCTTGTTTTTGGTATCAGCTATAAAAACTTATACTCAAACTGAAGACTACTTTATTCTGGGTCAATATTACAGAGTTTTCCATAACTGCTAAACCGTAAGAGATGGACAACAACTTACCACACAACAAATGTAGAGCATTTTAAATCACACAATTTATGTTATATACATTCTTCCCGTGGAGTTGATTGTTTTTTTAGATATTTCTTGTTTTTGGTATCAGCTATAAAAACTTATAATTTTCTCATACAGGACTTTGTGAACTCGTGTCCATACAAACAAAGGAACTTCAGACACATAGCAACCAGGTTTTGACTATCACTTTAACCTATGGCACTGCCTTATTTCGATTCTACTTACAAGGAAGCAAGTAATAAGACTATTTCTGCTGATTTTTTCTCGATGAGCATGAAGTAAATAGAAGTATAAGCTTTTTAACAATAATTTGTTGCAGAGATGTAGAGAAAGTCATGTGAATGGAACACATCAGATTTTTGAGATTGTGTCAAACCTTTTTCACGGGTAAATACTCATGCGATGATATAACTTTACATGCGTTAACGCGAGTTTTTTTTTAGAGAAAACTTGTCGTTACTTTCTGTATCACTGAATAACGTCAATCTTATCGCAGCCTTTTATGCCGATCATGTTAACCTTTTCAGTAGCACGGCAATACAAGAGAGAAAACGGAGATTGGGATGAAACAGGTAACAAAAAAATCTGATGTGTAACATTCACATGACTTCCTCTATATCCCTACAACAAATTATTCTTAAAAAGCTTATGCTTCTATTTACTTCACACTAATCAAACTTCCTTTGTTTGTATGGACATGATTTGACGAATTTCTGTATGAGAAAAGTTAAGATTTTCGACCTCAAAAACAAAAACAAGGAATATTTCAAAAACGATCAACTGCAAGAAAAAAATGTGTATAACATAAATTGTGTGTTTTAATATACTCTGCATTTTTTGTGTGGTAAGTTTTTGTCTTACTCTTACGGTTTAGCAGTTATACAAAATTCCAGAAAATTCACTCAGAATAAAGTAGTCTTCAGAGGATATTCCCAGAAAATTCAAAATATACATTTTATTTGTCGGGTAAAATATATTTAACATACAATATTTTAATCAAAATCGTTACAGCCGTTTTTAGAAAATAAAAAGTTTCGAAGAAAGTTCCATGTAAAGGGTAGTTTGGGGTGGGGGGATTTTTGTCAAATAAAATGTATATCTTGAATTTTCTGGGTATGGCCTCTGAAGAGTAGTTTATTCTGGATGAATTTTACGGAATTTTGAATAACTGCTAAACCGTAAGTGATGGACAAAAACTTACTGCACGAAAAATGTAGAGCACGATAAAACATACAATTTATGTTATATACATTTTTTTCGTGGAGTTCACCATTTTTTAGACATTCATTGTTTTTGGCTTCTGCTTTGAAAAAAATACTATTCTCATACAGGAATTTGTCAACTGCTATCCATGCAAACAAAGGAACTTCAGTCACATAGCAGCCAGCTGTTGACTATCACTTTAACCTATGGTACTCTCTTATTTCGCTTCTACTTACAAGGAAGCAAGTAATAAGACCTATTTCTGCTAATTTTTCTGATTAGCATGAAGTAAATAGAAGTATAAGCTGTTTAATAACAACTTGTTGCAGAGATGTAGAGAAAGTTATGTGAATGGAACACATCAGATTTTTGCTGGATGCATTTCGCTGAATTTTTTATAACTAATAAAGCATAAGAAATAAAAAAAGAAAAAAACTTACTATACAAAAATATGGATCTGGTCAAAACACACAATTTATGCCATTAACATTTTTTCGTAGAGTTAAACTGTTTTACTATGTACATAGAGAAGGTATTATAATGCAACCAAAAATTCGATACCGAGATTTCATCTGATATACATGTTTTGGATTCCCCTGAATAAAAAAGAAAAAGCATTTCTGAAAAAAAGGTCCATGTGTATTCGTGCGTGTGCGCGTGTGTGTCTGTGAACAGCATAGCTCAAAAACGAATAGACCGTTATATACCAAACTTGGTATTTAAGTTTGATATCTTGCAAAATTGCGACACAAATATTTTCAATAAAATCCCCCCCCTCACTCCCAACTATCCTTTACATGGAACTTTTTTTGATTTTTTTTCTCAAATATGGTTCTAATGATTTTGATTAAAATATCGTATATTAAAGATATTTACTTCACAAATAATATGTATATCCTGAATTTTCTGGGAATAGCCTCTGAAGATGAATTTTACGAAATTTTGCATAACTGCTAAAACGTAAGAGATAGACAAAACTTACCCCACACAAATATAGAGCACATTTTAACACATTTATGTTATATATTTTTTTCTTGGTGTTAATCGTTTTTGATATACTCCTTGTTTTGAGTATTAGCTTTAAAAAACTTATACTTTTCTCATACAGGACTTTGTCAACTCATATCCGTACAAACAAAGGAACTTCAGTCACATATCAACCAGCTTTTGACTATCACTTTAACCTGGTGGTCCCTTATTTCGCTTCTACTTACAAGGAAGCAAGTATCAAGACTATTTCTGCTAATTTTTTCTCGATTAGCATTAAGTAAATAATGCATTAGCTTTTTAAGAATAATTTGTTGCATAGATGTAGAGAAAGTCATGTGAACGGAACACGTCATATTTTTTAGATATTCATTGTTATTGGTTTCCGTTTTAAAATAATTTTGACATACAGGAGTTGGCAAACAGATTTCTATCACATGGCACCCAGCTTTAAAATATTTGGCTATCTCTTTAGCCTAGTATATTAGCTTATTTCTCTTTTAAAAACAGGAAAGCAACCAATAAGACCATTTCTGCTAATTAGCATGAAGTAGATAAAAGAACAGGTTTTGCAACTATAATTTGTTACAGAGGTGTAAGAATTAATGTGAATGGACACGTCAGATTTTTATAAGTAATATTTCTGAATAGAAAGATTTAAAAAAGAAATCGAAAATTTAATGATGAGTTAGAGGCTTGTGAAATAGAGGTTCCTTAAAGCGATGCTCATTTGGAAACCTCGAGACTTTGGTTTCATTTCCAATAGACGAAACCAAAGGAGGGTTTATTATATTTCCCGTTGTTTGTTAATTCCCCCATTTTTTTTGTACCTGTAATGCGAGACAGACTGGCAAAGGAAGGGCGGTAAATTGGATGTTGAAGGGGGATGAACACCCTATCCCCCCCAGAAAGTACTTTCAGTTCGAGGACTCTTCCCAAATCGTTATTATACAGAAACCTGATGGTTTACAAACGATGAAATTGGATCTTTTGAGACAGACGAAAGCAATTGTATTGCAAATGCTATTTCTTTGTGTTTCGGAAATTAATTATTTTAGAAAACAAATATACGTCAAAGAGATTGCATATTATAGAGGACTGTGGTTTGAAAGACGTTTTAACAAAGTAATTATGTGGATTTAGCTTTAGAGTATAATCTCATAGCAATCAAATACGTAAAACAAAATATAAAACAAAAATATCTAATGTATTCCATTCAAAAGACTTTCTCTATATCTCTGCAACAAACTGTTGATAAGGCCCTTATTCTTCTACTTTATGCTAATTGAGATAAAATTGGCAGAAATAGTCTATTTACTTGCTTCCTTAAAGTACAAAAGAAATAAGGGAAAGCACTAGACTAACGCGATAGTTAAATATTTTAAAAGCTGAAATCAATAATGTCTCAAAATTGTCAATTCCATGAAAAAATGATTATGGTGTAAATTGTATTTTTTAAAGACTTCTACATCTTTTATGCAATAAGCTTTTGTCTATCTCTTATGGTTTACCAGTTATGCAAAAGTCAGAATGATGAGCTATCCAGGGACTATTCGCAGAGCATTCAAAATATACATTTTTTTTACTTTCTCTATACGTACCATGTACTTAGTGTATAGAGAAGGTATTGCACTCCACTAAAAATTCGATATCGAGATTTAACCGGAAATATATGTTTTAGGGTCCCCTGTATCCAAAAAAAGTATTTTCAGATGAAGGTCCGTGTGTGTGTCCGTGTGTCTGTGAACACGATAACTCAAAAACGAAAAGTCGGTAAAATACCAAACTTGGAATTTAAGTTTAGTATCTTCCAGGGATGCGACACGAAGATTTTGAGAAAAATCTCCCAACCCCAAACTACCCTTTACGTAGATTTTTTTTCGAAAATGTTGATTTTCTAAAAAGTGGCTAACGATTTTGATAAAAATATCGTATATTAAAGATATTTACCTGCCAAATATAATGTATATTTTGAATTTTCTGGAAATAGCCTCTGAAGACTACTGTATTCTGGGTCAATTTTACGGAATTTTGCATAACTGCTAAACCGTAAGAGATGGAGAAAAACTTACCACACAACAAATGTACAGCACTTTAAAACACACAATTTATGTTATATGCATCGTGGCGATGATTGTTTTGACTATCACTTTAACCTGTGGTACTTCCTTATTTCACTTACAAGGAAGCAAGTAATAAGTCTATTTCTGCTAATTTTTTCTCGATTAGCAGCAAGTAAATAGAAGCATAAGCTTTTTAAAAATAATTATTGCAGAGATATAGAGAAAGTCATGTGAATGGCACACATCAGATATTTTAGTTATATTTTTATTTAAAGTCGCCTAACTACACAGGTCCTATAGCGACATCATGTAACAATAAGACATTTTATAACACTTTGAATACAATATTTACACATTAAGTTAATGATTATATCTAGCTTGTAAAATTAAATAATGGAATTCTAACAATAATACTTATATATGTAGTGTTTCATACAACGGTGTATTAAAAGTAAATAATATTTTACAGTGCAGTAGTAAGTTTACAATCTTTTATGTATTTAAACAATTATTATAATTTGATACGTTTGTCGAGTGCTGCCTGAAGATCTGGAGGAATTTGACGACTTAGAATAGTGGGCACATTCCGTTATGATGTGCTTGAATGACAGCCTCTGGCTGCAATGTTCACAAGATGGATGTTGCTGTTTGGTGAATACATAATTATGAGTTACTTTAGTAAGTCCAATTTTATTTGTCATGTAAATATGTATATATTTATATACGGTATTTTAATCAAGCGTTAGAGCTATTTTTTGAAAAAAAAAATCAACATTTTCGAACTGTTTTTCCTGTAAAGGGTCGTTTGAGGTGGAGAATTTTCTTCAAGATCTTCGTGTCACTATTTGGAAGAAACTAAACTGAAATATCACGTTTCCTGTTTTACCGACTTATCGAATTTTAGTTTTTCTAAAAAAATTTTTTTTTTGGATACAGGGGACACAAAAAGTGTATTTGCGGTAAAATCCCCGTATTGAATTTTTGGGCGGATTGCATACTTCTCTATCTACATACCCGTACTATC
Organism: Hymenopus coronatus; assembly: GCA_030762935.1. NCBI lineage: Eukaryota > Metazoa > Arthropoda > Insecta > Mantodea > Hymenopodidae > Hymenopus > Hymenopus coronatus. The sequence continues at coordinate 111,408,935 of CM060886.1, read as the reverse complement.
TAGAGAAAGTAAAACATCTGATGCGTCACATGACCTTCTCTAACTGTTCCATAAACAATATTTTCTTACAAATGATTATTCTTTTATCTATATCATGCTAATCAGATAAACATTAGCAAAAATGGTCTTATTACTTGCTTCCTTGTAAATAGAAAGGAAATAAGAGAATTCACTAGACTAAAGCGATAGTCAAATCTTTTAATAGGTCGCTATGTGAAGCAATTGAAATTCGACTATCTTTGCAAGAGAAAAACAAAAAAGATGAACCGAAAGATGATTTCCCGTTTGAGAAAAATTTAAGAAGTTTAACATTGAAAACAATAACAAAGAATATCCCGAAAGACTTAATATTTAAGAAACGTATTTGACATAAATTGTGTGATTTAATAACAACTACATTTTCTGTGCAGTAATTTTATCTATCCCTTACGGTTTTCCAGTTATACAATATCCATCCAGAATGATGAGATCTTCGAGGCTATTCCTAGAAAATTAAGGAATGTCATAAAATATTTTAAACATGTAGTATTTCAATCAAAAATCTTAGAGCTATTTTTAGAAAAATCAAAATTTTCGAAAATGTTTCATGTAAATGTTTCATATAAATATTTAAACACGTTTCAAAATTTGAGAAATTTGGCTGACATTTTTTGAATTGGTACTGTAAGCAATACCCAATAGCTTTACGAGGTGATATTTCAATTGCGTTCATTACTGAATCCTGATAATTTCTTAAAAAATTAAAAATATTAATCTATAAATTAATAATTTTTTCATCAAAAATTTTTAGTAATCTCCTAAACCAGGAAACCCTCCAAATCGGTACATCCATTACATAGTACTCTTTTAGTACTAAACTGTGGAGAACACGAGGGACACTATTTATATTTTGAGCATAATAATGAAAAACGGTGATTGAAAAATGCTTAATTGTTTCTCAAAATATTTTCCTTTAAGGCCAATTCAGTTTTGCATGCATTCAAGCCATTTATAATTTTTTCCCATCCACTTGAGACTTCTCAAAACATGGTTTTCGAGCGCATCAACGGCTTTTCATGCCGATGATGTTTATTCTTGATGTTCGGGAACAAAATGAAGTCATTGAATGTCAAATCAGGTCTGTACGGTGAATGATTAATCAATTCGAATATTTTGAGTGTTCAAATAGTCGGTTGTTAGACGAGATGTGTGAGCGCTTGCATTGTCTTGATGAAAGATCCGGCGGCACTTGTTTATTTTCCTTATTTCACCGAAGACTTCCGGAAAACAAATAGCTGTGTACCATTTATAATTGACTGTTTTACGTTCCTCTAAAGGCACTTTGCCATTTGAAGTGTTTTTCTGATAAAACAGGTGACCATTTGTTTCGAAGCGCTTCGAATGCGAATGCTTTTGTTGGATTTGGTTCATCTTGGAACACCCATACAGTCAACTGCTGCTGACATTCCAGCTCATATGCATAGATCCATGATTCGTCTTATACACGTCTTATACACGTCTTTTGAAGCACCACCATTGTTATGTATTGAGTATTTGTGTGCACCAATCGACACGAGCATTCTTTAGAGATTGTGTCAAATTATGTGGGATCCAACAAGAGCAAACCCTTTTCGGTTAAATGATAATGCAACATTTGATACATGTGGTGGAATTAGTACCCAAGCTTGCCTCTGTCTCACAGTATCTCTATCTCATGACGAACTTGCACTATCAATTTTTGTACAGTATCGATGATTTCTGGCACAACTGATTTTGGACGACCTTTTGTCAGTGAGCGAACGGTGGCCACGGTTAAACTGGTTATACTATCGAATCGCAGTGGCAAAGAATGCAGCTTCATCACCAAATGTGGTAGTAAATTGATCAATGCACTCTTGTCTTGATAATCCACGTCGAAAATCATAATACATCATCCCACTAACATTTTCACGAGCGCTGACACACAATTTTAAAGTCACTGCATAACGCTCTATTGACAAAATATCTGATAAGGTCGACAATGTCAAACTGTTCAGTGGAAACACCACATGACACGGCAATCAGTGGTGCCAAGGCTCAAAATAGAAATGGTAATCTCGTAGACAGTAATACTATTTATAAAACATTTATTTACTTATGTTTTTCAATTATGCCTTATAAGCGAAAATGTTTCACTTTTAGTCGTTTCTCAGATTCGAGACGCATCATGGCAATATTATTATTTCTGTCCTTATTTCTTTGCGTTTTTTGTTATTTTTTATGGACAGTCTCTAACTTCTGCGCTTCTCAGAACCCCATTCTATACACAGAATGAAAGACCGCCTAATTTTGCTCAGAGGCCTCTTTATCATGCTTGAGGTTCTTTTACTTACCGCAAATCTACGACACGGGTCCAACGACTTTATTTTCTTCCCGAAAGGTTTTTTAGCCCGAAAATAGCCATCGCCTTCCGCCGGGTTTGAACAGCATAACTGTATGGACGCCTAACTGAAAAACTAAATGTCGGTTAAATACAAAATTTGGTATATAAATATATTATCCTCCAAGGGTATGAACAAGAAGATTTTCAGGAAAATCCTTACTTCAAACTATCCTTCGCATGGAAGATTCTTTGAAATTTTCTCAAAATGCCCCTACCGATTTATATTAAAATATCGTACATTAAAGATAGATATTTAATGAATAAATAAAAATTATATTTAGATTTTTTTTGGAGTATCCTCTGAAGATTTCTCATTCTGATCGACTTTTGCATAAGTGGTAAGCCGGAAGAGCTATACAAAAATCTTAGTACAGAAAAAATGCAGATCTCGTTAAAACATACATTTTATGTATTTAAATATATTTGGGCCAACCATCTCCGAGATATTCCTTGGTGGTTTTAAAATGTCCAATATTGAGAGACGTTTCTCAAATGATACGTCGTTATTCACTTTTTCATCCTGGTCGTGCAAACAGAAGAGAATTTCAACTGCCTAGTGTATTCCATTATATCATTCTACTTGGCAGGAACTAAATTTTAAAATCATTTCTGCTAATATCTCGACTAACATGAAACAGAGAAAAGAATAAACAAAATCTGTTGTTGCAAAACAGAAAGATATATGAATGGAACACACAAGATTTTTTATATATTTTGATATTTTATTCGGATGAACTCTTATGTTGAACAAATTTATGATAAAAATAACTTTTCTCGGGCTATCAGCCAGGTGAATTCTGGAATAATGTCCAAGCTTTCAAGAGCTAACGTCGCTCTCATCTTCAGGGAATGATGTAGAGACTCCGGGTACGCCTTATATATAGTAGTCCGGTGGGGGGACCGGCCAGATGCCGCTCTGTGATTGGCCCGGGTTCGGCATGGGAGGCGTCGACTTCAAACGTAGGTCTTAAAACTGACGAATACTGTGGTAGACTGCCTCCCCGTAGAGGTGTGTGAACCATGACTTGAAGCTTTCCTGGCGGCGGTAATGCCGGACCCGGGCCAATCACAGAGCAGCATCTGGCCGGTCCCCCCCCCCCACCGGACTACTATACATAAGGCGTACCCGGAGTCTCTACATCATTCCCTGAAGATGAGAGCGACGTTAGCTCTTGAAAGCTTGGAAATTATTCCAGAATTCACCTGGCTGATAGCCCTAGAAAAGTTATTTTCATACCGCCGCCAGGAAAGCTTCAAGTCATGGTTTATGATAAAAAGTTTATTTAAATTGGTTCAAAGTTGCATGAATGCACAACTTTTGGATCGCGTATTCTTAACTTCTATGGTCATATAGGCTAAACTCAGAAATACTAAGATCCATTTACAGAGGCGCAGCTGAATCAATGATATATTGTATTTCACTTTTCATGAAATATTAAGTAGGAAATGGACTCAAAAGAAACTAGCACAAATGAAACGCGGATTTCCCTTGAAGATTGCAAGGCCCTGTCGAATTGGATCCATTGATGCCGACTATTTCTGGTTGGCTTTGACCCTCTTCACTTAAACAGGATGTATAAAGCAAAATTAGTTAAGAAAATCTGATGCATTACACTCACATGACTTTCTCCAAGTAGTCTTTTCCATAATTGTGAAAAAGCCACACTTTCTCTTTGATAACCGGCTTCACAAGCAAGAAAATTGTCGCCATCCGTGGTGTAATGGTTACCATGCTAACTTCATATGCCCAAGGTCGCAGGTTCAAACCCGGCGGAGGACGCTGGATTTTTTCGGTCGTAAAAATCCTTAGCATGGCTTCCTTCGGAAGGAAAATAAAGCCGTTGGTCCCCTGTCTTAGATTTACGGCACGTAAAAGAACCTCAAGCCAGATAAGAGAGGCCTCTGAACAAAATTAAGCGGTCTTTCACGCCCAATTTAGAATGGGACGCTGAGAACCACAGTAGTTAAAGAGCGTCCATAAATAACACATTTTTTTTTTTACCAAAAAAATCAACACGTAACTATGATTTTTATTGTTGGAAAACAAAACGCATAGAGAAAATCAAAACACTTATACGCGACGAAAGCACAAGGAATAATAAACATTTGAACTCAGTGATTTCAACTTCGGAATGCAACAGAACAAAAACACTTGAACATCATATATAACAGAAATCTGATGTGTTCCATTCACATGACTTTCTCTATATCAATGCAACAAATTATTGTTAAAAAGCTTATGCTTCCATTTATTTCATGCTAATTAGCAGAAATATTCTTGCACGTGCTCCCTTGTAAGTAGAAATGAATAAAGGATCTTTTATAGGTTAAACTGATAGTCAAAAGGTGGTTGCTAAGTGACTGAAGTTCCTTTGTTTGTATGGACATGAGTTCACAAAGCCTTGTATGAGAAAAGTAGTTAGTTTTTTATAGCTGTAACCAAAAACAAGGAATATCTAAAAAACAAGAATCCTAGAAAAAATGTATATAACATAAATTGTGTGTTTTAACGTGCTCTACGTTTGTTGTGTGGTAAGTTTTTTTCCATCTCTTACGGTTTAGCAGTTATGCAAAATTGACCCAGAATAGCTATTCCCAGAAAATTCAAAATGTACATTTTATTTTTCAGGTAAATATCTTTAATGTAGGATATTTTAATCAAAATCGTTGGAGCCATTTTTAGACGGTCAAGATTTTCGAAAAAAATTCCATATAAAGGCTAGTTTAGGTTGGGGTGAATTTTTCTCCAAACTTCGTGTCGCATCCCTGGAAGATACTAAACTTAAATACCAAGTTTTGTATTTTAGCGACTTTTCGTTTTTGAGTTATCGTGTTCATAGACACACGGACACACAAACACACACAGACCTTTTTGGATACCCTAAAACATATATTTTCGGTGAAATTTCGGTATCGAATTTTTTGGTGGAGTGCAATACCTTCTCTATACGCTATGAACATAGTTCGTATAGAGAAAGTAAAACTGACATAAGTTAACAAAATGTCGGCAGATTTTGTGGTTAGGATATAAATATTGCCTTAACACTCATGAAGCAGAAATATTTACTCACTTCCTATTGTCTACACATCCAGGATTCGAATTCTACGCTGTCCAACTATATTGTCTTAAGAAACACAAGTTGAATATTTACTGATGGTTCTCGTTTTAGTGACGTAGAAACTCAAAATGTTATGGTTCACTACGCGTTTGTAATTTAAGATGAAAACTCCGATTTAGCACACTATCAATTCAAACTCTTGCCTCTGTACATCATCTTTCAAGCTAATTACTTGCACTTAACATATGACTGGAGTGTGCAGAGTTCATAACTATAGTGTACGTATATTTTGGGATACTCAAGCACTATTTTCAGCCATTGAGGATAAATATAGTCTTCACTACTTGCCATTGATATTAGGCCCACCATCTTAGAGTATAACAAACAAAATCTGATATGTTCTATTCACATGACTTTCTCCACATCTCTGCAATAAATTATTGTTAAAAACTTATGCTTCTATTTACTTCTTGCTAATCGAGAAAAAAAGAGCAGAAATAGTCATTTTACTTGCTGCCTTGGCTATATAACTGAAGTTGCTTTGTTTGTATGAACCGGAATTGACAAATTCCTGTATGAGAGAAGTATAAGTTTTTCAAAGCTGAAACCAAAAACATGGATTATCTAAAAAACGAACAACTCCACGTAAAAAGTGTATATAACATAAATTGTGTGTTTTAACGTGTTCTACATTTTTTGTGTGGTAAAAGTTTTTGTCCCTCTCATACGGCTTGGCAGTTATGCAAAATTCCTAAAAATTCATCCAGAACAAAGTAGTATCAGAGGTTATTCCCATAAAACTCAGGATATACATTTCAGTTTTCAGGTAAATATCTTTAATATACGATATTTTAATAAACTAGTTAGAGCCATTTTTGAGAAAATCAATATTTTCGGAGAAACTTCATAGTAAAGAGTAGTTGGGGGTGGGGGATTTTTTTTAAATCTTCTTGTGCATCCTTCATAGATGCCAAACTTAAATACCAAGTTTGGTATTCAACAGTCTTTTCGTTTTTGAGCTATGCTGTCCACAGGCACAGACAGACACACACACTCGGCCCTTTTTTGTAAAAATGTTTTTTTTGGATTCAGGGGGTCCTAAAACATGTATTTCCGGTGACATCTCGGTATTAACTTTGTCAGTGGAATACAATACTTCCTTCCTGTATACACTATGTACATATTACGTGTAGAGAAAGTAATACCTATATGTCTAGAATGGATTCGAGGTCACACAGGGAATAATGGTAACGAGAACAGATCTGTTTGCAAAAAGCAGCCGCACAGATTATTCTTATGCCCGGTACCCTATAAGAATCGTAATAAATAATTTAAAAGAGCATATGCTTACTAAATGGACTATGTTGTGGATGAATAGTAACAATAGGCAGATCACAAAATCATTTTTTTTTCCAAAAATTGAAAATAAACTTAAAGTTAAACATTGTGACGTTTATTTCCAATTTATGACACGATATGGAAAACTCAAATTATACTTAGAATGTTTTAAAATAATTCACTCAGAAGAAGCATTGTGTTTCGTTTAAATTCTTGACAAAATGTCACACATTTACTTTTTGAGGGATCATTACATTACATATAAATTTAATTTTAATTTAGAACAACATCTTACTTCTGCCAAACGTCTTTCACACAACTAATAACTCAAATATTAAAAAAAAAAAAAATAGTTGCCTTCATAATTTTAATTAATTTATTAGTAATACTTTTAAAACATTATGATGTAATTATTGTTTATATATTTTTTTTTTTTCGTAGACGTCTCACCCTACACATATTTAGGACTGATATTCCACTGGGACTTACAAGCAGATGTCTAGAGATCAGAAATGGATGATACGAAAGGTGATGATGGTGCAAGGTGAAATAAGTGGCGGGGGAAACCAGATGACCCGGAGAAAGACCGCCCAGACGTCGTTCTGTCCACCAAAAATCCTTCATGCGGGCGCTTGGGATCAAACCCGGGCCGCCTAGGTGGAAGATGAGCGGTCTAACCACTCGGTCACGGCGTCGCCGTTAATATAGTTACTTATGTAATAATTGATATGTGAATTCTGAATATTTGTTGTAATGTTATAAAGTAAAGCATGCTTTTGTAAATTAAGGCTAAAGCTTTTGGAGAATAAACAAAAAATCTGTTGTGTTCCATTCACATGACTTTCCCTACATCTCTGTGACAAAGTATTGTTAAAAGGCTAATGCGTCTATTAGCTAATCGAGGAAAAAAAAATAGCAGAAATAGTCTTATTATTTGCTTCCTTGTAAGTAGGAGCGAAATAAGGGAGTACCGTAGGTTAAAGTGATAGTCAAAAGCTGGTTGCTATATGACTGAAATTTCTTTGTTTGTATGAACAGGAGTTGATAAATTCCTGTATGAAGAAAGTATAAGTTTTTTAAAGCTAAAACCAAAAATAGTGAATATCTCAAAAACGATTAACTCCACGAAAAAAATGTATTACATCAATTATGTGTTTTAATGTGCACTACATTTTTTGTGTGTTAAGTTTTCGTCTATCTCTTACGGTTTAGCAGTTAAGCAAAATTCCGTAAAATTCATCCATAATAAAGTAGTCTTCAGAGGCTATTCCCAGCAAATTCAAGATATACATTTTATTTGTGAGGTAAACATATGATATTTTAATCAAAATCGTTAGAGCAATTTTTCAGAAAATCTACGTTTTCGAAAAAAGTTCCATGTAAAGGGTAGTTAGGGGTGGTGTGTTTTCTTGAAAATCTTCGTGTCCCGTCCTTGGAAGATACCAAACCTATTTACCAAGTTTGGTATGTAACAGTATTTTCGTTTTTGAGGTTTGCTGTCACACACACACACATACACACACACACACACACGTATCTTTTTGAAAAAATTTCATTTTTTATTCAGGAGGACACAAAACGTGTATTTCCGGTGAAATCTTGGTATCGAATTTTTGGGTGGAATGCAATACCTTCTGTATACACTATGTAGATAGCTCCTGTAGAGAAAGTAATAAACAAATAAAAAATAAATAGAGTCATATCGGGGGTAAGGATATCCTTTGAGTGTTCTTGCTTTAATTAGGTAATGCTACGGACTGGGTGGGTCTTGAAGTCGAGAGTAAGCTATTATGTCCTCCAGATAGAGCTCCAAAAAGGTCTGCAGGCAGTATACGTGCTTGTATGCATATTATATAAGAGTGGGCCCATTTCTTACGATTTTCTATTGCGGATGCTGACGTTGGGGATATGAGGGGGAAAGGGAAGGCTTTTTAGACGTCAGGCCATACTCCCTGGGCTACATTCTTATTACACTTTATGAAAACAACACGTTCCCATAGGAACGGCCAAGCCTGCAGTATTACTTGTTAAAGCTTACACTTAAAACTGCAGTAGCGTAACTAAAAACTTGAGAAAAAAATCTGATGTGTTCCATTCACATGACTTTCTCTGTATCACTGCAACAAATTATTCTATTTACTTCATCTAATGGAGCAAAAATTAGCAGAAATAGTGTTATTGCTTGCTTCCTTGTTAGTAGAAGCGAAATAAGGGGTACCATAGGTTAAAGTGATGGTCAAAAGCTGGTTGCTATGTTGCTGAAGTTCCTTTATTTGTATGGACAAGAGTTGACAAATTCCCGTATGAGAGAAGTATAAGTTTTTCAAAGCTGAAACTAAAAACAAGGAATATCTGAGAGACGACCAACTCCACGAAAAAATGTATATACGAGATACGTCCAGAAAGTAAGTTCCGTTTAAATTTATCTCCGCTGCAGCGTTGCAATCGCAGTTCCGCAAATGCGCGGTAGACGCTCTGTATCAAGGAGAAGAAACGTGCGCTATTTTGAGATCGCTGTCAGCCACATACGCTTTGTTGTGCTTGTTTACAATGTCGGTGTTGATTGAAAATCGCGCCGTTTGTGAAATCAGATCTGTGATTCGTTTTCTGAATGCTAGGAAAGTGAAACCATTTGAAATTTATCGCCAAGGATTGCTGTCAAAAGGTGGTGTTTTTCTTCACGACAACGCACAACCACACACTGCAAATGTGACGAAAAACCTCCTACAGGGATTTGGCTGGGACGTGTTTGACCATCCTCCGTACAGCTCTGACCTCGCTCCTAGAGACTTTCATCTGTTCTTACAGAAGTCTTTCCTTGGCGGTCAACACATCAACAATGACGAAGAGCTGAAAGAAAATGTTTCCAATTTTTTGAAGTCACAGGCGGCAAACTTCTATGAAGAAGGTATACAAAAACTTGTGCCACGCTTTGACAAATGCCTGCAAAATTTCGGCAGCTATGTGGGAAAGTAGTTTAAAAGTTGTAGAATTTTGTGCAATAAATAGTTATTCTGTATCTGTACACAATTTAATTTTAATACCAAACGGAACTTACTTTCTGGTCGTACCTCGTAACATAAATTGTGTGTTTTAGCGTGTTCTACATTTTTTGTATAGTAAGTTTTATGCTTCTCTTGTGGTTTAGCAGTTATGCAAAATTCATTCAGAATAGTCTTCAGATCCTATTCCCAGAAAATTCAAGATATACATTTTATTTATCAGGTAAATATCTTTCATGTACGATATTTTAATGAAAATCGTTAGAGCCATGTTTAAGAAAATTACATTTTTCGAAAAAGTTCAATTGAAGAGTAGTTGAGGGTGGGGAGATTTTCTTGAAAATCTTCGAGTTGCATCTTTGGGAGATACCAAACTTAAATACCAAGTTTGGTTTTTAACGGTCTTTTCGTTTTTGAGCTATGCTGTCCACAGTCACATAGGCACACAAACAGACACACACGTACATATACGGACTTTTTTCTGATTTTTTTTTTGATTCAGTGGGACCCAAAACATTTATTTCCGGTGAAATCTCGGTATCGAATTTTTGGGTGGAATGCAATACCTTTTCTATACACTATGTACATAGTACATGTAGAGAAAATAAAAAATCTGACGTGTTTCCATTCTGTAACACATTTTTCATAAAAAGGCTAATTTTTAAGGAAATGACAGAATACACTAAGCTACAGCAATAGTAACATGTTTTAAAAGCTGATTGCTATGTGACTAAAATTCGGTTCTCTTTGCATGGCCAGGAGTAATACAAAAGAATAAGGGCCCGCCTGGGTAGTGTGGTGGTAATGTGTCTGCTTCACATTTAAAAGGTCGTGAGTTCGAATCTCGCTTAGGGTGAGTTACTCGGATAAGGTTTTTTTCAGGGTTTTCCCTTATCCTGAGAAGAAGAATGTCGAGTAACTTTATGCTCCATGGGCCCCGAGATTATTTGAGCATCATATCACCAATTTCATTCATCGTCCGATATGACCAACTAGGTTAAAGGACGTTAAGGTACAAAAAAAAAAAAAAAAAAAAAAAATTCAAATATCTATTTGAGAAAAGTTTTAAATATTTTAAAATTTAAATAAATCAATAGCATAGCGCCGCCGTGGCCGAGTGGTTAGTGTGCTTGCCTCCCACCTAAGTAGCGTGGGTCGATCCCAAGCATGTGGGATTTGTGGTGGATGAAGCGGCGTCTGAGCGGGCTTTCTCCGGGTCATCCGGTTTCCCCCACCACTCATTCCATCATCGCCTTTCCTATGGTCCATTTCGCTAGCATTTCATATCAACATCTTCCTCACGCTCATGTCTGGCTACGCGCCGATCACTCGTTCCAGGTTCTGCATTCTGTGGATTCGCATTATTGACTCCCCGACAGAGCCCCAAGACATCTTCTTGTAAGTCCTAGGGGGATATGCAAGTCTTAAATTGGGGAGGGTAAGCCGACTAAGAAAACGAAATCAATAAAAAGGAATATCTCGGAAATGGTTAACTTCACATAAAAATGTATGCGACATAATTTGTCTATTTTAATAAGATCCACATTTTTGGTGTCTAAGTATTTGTCTTACGGTTTACCAGTTATATAAACGTCTTGAAAAATGAAGAATCCTTAAGAAGCTACTTTCAGAATATATGTGTATTAATGCATGTGTATTAATGTATGTGTATTAATGCATGAGTATGAATGTATGTGTATTAATGCATGTGTATTAATGCATGTGTATTAATGCATGTGTATTAATGCATTAGTATGAATGTATGTGTATTAATGTATGTGTATTAATGCATGTGTATTAATGTATGTGTATTAATGCATGTGTATTAATGTATGTGTATTTATGCATGTGTATTAATGTATGTGTATTTATGCATGTGTATTAATGCATGTGTATTAATTCATGTGTATTAATGGATGTGTATTAATGCATGTGTATTAATGTATGTGTATTAATGCATGTGTATTAATGTATGTGTATTAATGCATGTGTATTAATGTATGTGTATTAATGCATGTGTATTAATGCATGTGTATTAATGTATGTGTATTAATGCATGAGTATTAATGCATGTGTATTAATGGATGTGTATGGATGTATATGAATGCATGTGTATTAATGTATGTGTATTAATGCATGTGTATGAATGTATGTGTATTAATGTATGTGTATGAATGTATGTGTATTAATGCATAAGTATTAATGCATGTGTATTAATGGATGTGTATGGATGTATATGAATGCATGTGTATTAATGCATGTGTATTAATGCATGTGTATTAATGTATGTGTATTAATGTATGTGTATGAATGTATGTGTATTAATGCATGAGTATTAATGCATGTGTATTAATGGATGTGTATGGATGTATATGAATGCATGTGTATTAATGCATGTGTATTAATGCATGTGTATGAATGTATGTGTATGAATGTATGTGTATGAATGTATGTGTATGAATGTATGTGTATGAATGTATGTGTATTAATACAGGTCTATGAATGTAGGTGTATGAATGTATATGTATGAATGTATGTGTATGAATGTATGTGTATTAATACATGTGTATGAATGTATGTGTATGAATGTATGTGTATGAATGTATGTGTATTAATACATGTGTATGAATGTATGTGTATGAATGTATGTGTATGAATGTATGTGTATTAATACATGTGTATGAATGTATGTGTATGAATGTATGTGTATTAATACATGTCTATGAATGTATGTGTATGAATGTATGTGTATGAATGTATGTGTATGAATGTATGTGTATGAGTGTATGTGTATGAATGTATGTGTATTAATACATGTGTATGAATGTATGTGTATGAATGTATGTATATGAATGTATGTGTATGAGTGTATGTGTATGAGTGTATGTGTATTAATACAAGTGTATGAATGTATGTGTATGAATGTATGTATATGAATGTATGTGTATTAATACATGTGTATGAATGTATGTGTATGAATGTATGTGTATGAGTGTATGTGTATGAATGTATGTGTATTAATGCATGTGTATGAATGTATGTGTATGAATGTATGTCTATGAATGTATGTGTATTAATACATGTCTATGAATGTATGTGTATGAATGTATGTGTATGAGTGTATGTGTATGAATGTATGTGTATGAATGTATGTGTATGAGTGTATGTGTATGAATGTATGTGTATGAATGTATGTGTATGAGTGTATGTGTATGAATGTATGTGTATAAGTGTATGTGTATGAGTGTATGTGTATGAATGTATGTGTATAAGTGTATGTGTATGAGTGTATGTGTATGAATGTATGTGTATGAGTGTATGTGTATGAGTGTATGTGTATGAGTGTATGTGTATGAGTGTATGTGTATGAATGTATGTGTATGAGTGTATGTGTATGAATGTATGTGTATGAGTGTATGTGTATGAGTGTATGTGTATGAGTGTATGTGTATAAGTGTATGTGTATGAGTGTATGTGTATGAATGTATGTGTATGAGTGTATGTGTATGAATGTATGTGTATAAGTTAATGTGTATGAATGTATGTGTATGAGTGTATGTGTATGAGTGTATGTGTATGAATGTATGTGTATGAGTGTATGTGTATAAGTGTATGTGTATGAATGTATGTGTATGAATGTATGTGTATGAGTGTATGTGTATGAATGTATGTGTATGAGTGTATGTGTATAAGTGTATGTGTATGAATGTATGTGTATGAATGTATGTGTATGAGTGTATGTGTATGAATGTATGTGTATGAATGTATGTGTATGAATGTATGTGTATGAGTGTATGTGTATGAATGTATGTGTATGAATGTATGTGTATGAATGTATGTGTATGAATGTATGTGTATGAATGTATGAATGTATGTGTATGAATGTATGTGTATGAATGTATGTGTATGAATGTATGAATGTATGTGTATGAATGTATGTGTATGAATGTATGTGTATGAATGTATGTGTATGAATGTATGAATGTATGTGTATAAGTGTATGTGTATGAATGTATGTGTATGAATGTATGAATGTATGTGTATGAATGTATGTGTATAAGTGTATGTGTATGAATGTATGTGTATGAATGTATGTGTATGAATGTATGTGTATGAATGTATGTGTATGAATGTATGTGTATGAATGTATGAATGTATGTGTATGAATGTATGTGTATGAATGTATGTGTATGAATGTATGTGTATGAATGTATGTGTATGAATGTATGTGTATGAATGTATGAATGTATGTGTATGAATGTATGTGTATGAATGTATGAATGTATGTGTATGAATGTATGTGTATGAATGTATGTGTATGAATGTATGTGTATAAGTGTATGTGTATGAATGTATGTGTATGAATGTATGAATGTATGTGTATGAATGTATGTGTATAAGTGTATGTGTATGAATGTATGAATGTATGTGTATGAATGTATGTGTATGAATGTATGTGTATGAATGTATGAATGTATGTGTATGAATGTATGTGTATGAATGTATGTGTATGAATGTATGTGTATGAATGTATGTGTATAAGTGTATGTGTATGAATGTATGTGTATGAATGTATATGTATGAGTGTATGTGAATGTATGTGTATTAATGTATGTGTATGAGTGTATGTGTATGAATGTATGTGTATGAATGTATGTGTATGAGTGTATGTGTATGAATGTATGTGTATGAATGCATGTGTATGAATGTATGTGTATGAATGCATGTGTATGAATGCATGTGTATTAATGCATGTCTATGAATGCATGTGTATTAATGCATGTGTATGAATGTATGTGTATTAATGCATGTTTATGAATGTATGTGTATTAATGCATGTGTATGAATGTATGTGTATTAATGCATGTCTATGAATGTATGTGTATGAATGTATGTGTATTAATGCATGTGTATGAATGTATGTGTATTAATGCATGTCTATGAATGTATGTGTATGGATGTATATGTATTATGCATGCATGTGTATGTAGTTTATTCATGTGTGTATAATATATATATATATATATGGATGCATGTATGTATCTCCCTCCATTGCCTATCCTTTTCTCTCTATATATATTGGGCTTATATTGCGTTGTCCTAACGTGATGAAGTTTCGAATCGCTCAAATAAAAGACCTTGGATAATTACGAAAATAAACGATGATGAATAGAAAAACACTTGTGGATGTTCTAAAACCGAACCCCCAAATCAATTTGCACTACGATGAAAATGTCAGTATTGCCAATGTAGGTAACAAATGTTTGCTTCCGATCGAACATTCTGCCAACAGATGCACGCCCACCGATCAGATACGCTCTGACAGTCTGGCTTCAGTTGAAACTTTCGTTTGAGTTTCGTTGCTGCACCAGACCTATTTTCTCTTTTTTGTCAGCAGTGAATCAAGCCATTATCAGTCAAAATAATGCTTTGAACTGGGGAATATCACAGGTAGCGTTTAAAATGCACGTTTCCCTAAACCTCGACGTAAATAAATGATACATAAAGCCTTACAGGCATGCAGAGTAGTAAATATTGAATAGCTACGTACTGGGGTATTATCAGATAGTGAAACGGGTCGCCCTGCATATTTCATTGGCATCCGTCCGCACAAAATGTTGCTATATCCACTTCTTGAATATTCCATGGCCCACATTGAAATGCGAATCTCTGTAACGGATATAATGCCGCTCAGCGCTTTCTGTTCAACGTGAAAAGCTTCACGTGTGTAATCAGCGCTCTAGAATTGGCTAAAAGGCTTGTTGGATTACCGCGATGGTGTAGAGGAGGCTACGCTTCTCAGATGTCCTTTGTGTGGCCATGGCAACCCACATGTGTTTGCTCTAATGAAGACGATTTATCGCGTTAGTTGAAAGCAATCGATCTCAACTGGCCATGTGTTCCACGTAAATAGACGAGGTTTATGTTTAAGAAAAATCTGATGTGTTCCAATCACATGACCTTCTCTACATCTCTGCAACAAATTATGCTTCTATTTACTTCGTGCTAATTGAGAAAATATTAGCAGAAATAGTTTTATTGCTTCCTTCCTTGTAAGTAGAGGCGAAATAAGGGAGTACTATAGGTTAAAGTGATAGTCAAAAGCTGGTTGCTATGTGACTGAAGCTCCTTTGTTTGCACGGAAAGGAGTTGACAAATTCCTGTATGAGAAAGGTATAAGTTTTTCAAAGCTGAAATTGAAAACAGGGAATATCTAAAAAACGATCAACTCTACGAAAAAAACGTATGTAACTTTAATTATGTGTTTTAACGTGCTCTACATTTTTTGTCCATCTATTAAGGTTTAGCAGTTATGCAAAAATCCGTTAAATTCATCCAGAACAAAGTAGTCTTCAGAAGCTATTCTCAGAAAATTCAAGATATACATTTTATTTGCAAAGTAAATATCTTTAATATACGAACATTTAATCAAAGTCGTTAGAGCCATTTTTGATAAAATCAAAATTTTCGAAAAAGTTCCATGTAAAGGGTAGTTGGGGGTGGGGGTGTTTTCTCAAAATCTTCGTGTCGCATCCCTGGAAGATACTAAACTTAAATACCAAGTTTGGTATTTTACCGACTTTTCGTTTTTGAGTTATCGTGTTCACAGACACGAATCTTTTTCCGAAAATGCTTTTTTTAGATAAAGGGGAGCCTAAAACACATATTTCCGGTGAAATCTTGGTATCGAATTTTTTGGTGGAGTGCAATACCCTCTCTATACACTATGTATATAGTGCGTATAGAGAAAGTAAAAATATGCTGTTTTCCAATCTGAAGACTTTCTCTACATCTCTGCAATATTAAAAAAAAAAAAAACAGTATTGTTAAAAAGCTTAGGCTTCTATTTACTTCATAATAATTGAGAAAATATTAGCAGAAATAGTCTTATTACTTCCTTCCTTGTAAGTAGAAGCGAAATAAGGGAGTACTATAAGTTAAAGTGATAGTCAAAAGCTGGTTGGTACGTGAGTGAAGTTCTTTGTTTGTATGGACAGGAGTTGACAAATTCCTGTATGAGAAAGGTATAAGTTTTTCAAAGCTGAAACTATAAACAAGGAATACCTTAAAAATATCAACTCCACGAAAACATGTATATAACATAAATTGTGTGTTTTAATGTGCTCTGCATTTTCTGTGCAGTAGGTTTTTGTCCATCTCTTACGGTTTAGCAGTTATGCAAAATTCCGTTAAATTCATCCAGAATAAAGTAGTCTTCAGAAGCTGTTCTCAGAAAATTAAAGATATACATTTTTTTTTTCAAGTAAATATACGGGATTTTAATTAATATCGTTGGAGCCATTTTTAAGCAAATAAAAATTTTCAAAATTTTTTCCATGTAAAGGGTAGTTTGGGGTGGGGGATTTTCTTGAAACTCTTCGCGTCGCATCCTTGAAAGATACCAAACTTAAATACTAAGTTTGGTTTTCAACAGTCTTTTCGTTTTTGAGCTATGCTGCCCACAGACACATACACACAGACAGACATACAGACACACAGACATTTTTTCTAAAAATGCTTTTTTTGGATTCAGGGAGTCTCAAAACATATATTTCCGGTGAAAACTCGGTATCGAATTTTTGGGTGCAATGCAATGCCTTCTCTATACACTATGTACATAGTTCGTATAGAGAAAGTAATAAAAATGAAATGAAATGGCGTATTTTATTTATGGACGCTTTTTAACTGCTGTGGTTCTCAAAGTCCTATACTATATTGGGTGTGAAAGACCGCTTAATTTTGCCCAGAGGCCTCTCTATCAGGCTTGAGGTTCTTTTACGTACCGTAAATCTATGCCACGGGACCCACGGCTTTACTACCCTTCAGATGTAAGCCATGCAAACTGTTTTTACGCCCGAAAAAATCCATCGTCCTCCGTCGGGTTTGAACCCGTGAACTTGGGTGTATGAAGGCAGCATGGAGGGCGACTAAGAAAAATAATCTGATATGTTCCATTCACTTGGCTTTCTCTACATCGCTGTAACAAATTATTTTTAAAAAAATATGCTTCTATATACTTTAAGATAATTGGGATAAATATTAGCATAAATTGTCTTACTTGCTTCCATGTAAATAGGACAAACTATTAAGGCTAAATTAATAGACCAATCGTTTTAAAGTTGGTTGCCATGTGGTTGAAATCCCTTCTTTGCAGTGCCAGGAGCTTACAAAGATAGCCTCAAGTATTTTAAATTTGAAATCAATAACAAGGAATGTCTTGGAAACCGTCAATTGTACAACAAAAACGCATGTGACATAAATTGTGTGTTGTAACAGGATCTATATTTCTTGTAATAAGTTTTTGTCTAACTCTTATGTTTTAACAGTTATGCAACCCTCTGCTAAAATCAACTAGAATCAAGTGCTCTTTAGAGGCTATCCAGAAAATTCAAAGTATGAATTTTATTTAAATTTTGAATTGCTTTAATATACGCCATTTTAACCAAAGTAGTTAGATTCCTTTTTCTATGTAAAGGGTAGTTTGGGGTTGGTGGATGTTCTTGAAAATCTTCGTGTTGCATCCTTGGATGAGAATAAATTTAAATACCAGGTTTGGTCTTAGTTTTTGAGCTATGCTGTCCACAGACACACACATACATACACATACTCACGAACCTTTTTCTAAACATATTTATTTTTTTTGATTCAGGGGGGGCAAAACATATCTTTCCGGTGAAATCTAGGCATTGAATTTTTGGTGCAATAAAATATCTCCTTAATAAACTATGTAATAATACGTGCATAGAAAGTAAAAATCTGGTGCTATCCACATAACTCCCTACAGCTGTTCTACGAACGTCTATCCTTACAAAATATGATTCTTTTTCTATATTTTGGTGATAAAGGTAAATGTTGCCAGAATTGACCTTATTACTTGCTTCTTTGTAAGCAGAAGGGAAATAAGAGAATATACTAGGCTAAAACGATAGTCAGATATTTTAAAAGCCGGTCGATAAGTAAAAAAACTGAAAATTGGTTCTTTTTGCTTGCTAGGAGTAAACAAAAGAGAGACCATAAGAAAGATGTCTGCCGTTTGAGAACGTTTAAATACCTTAAAACTGAAATAACCTCTAAAATTATTATCTCTACAAACAACTGTTTATGACAAACTTTGTATTTTAATGAGATCTACATCTTTTGTATAGTAATTTTGTGTCTATTATTTTCGATTTACAAGATATTTAAAAGTGATCCAGAATGAATAGGTTTTCAAAAGCTATTACCAGAAAATTCAAGATATACACATCGTTTTTCATAAAAATATCTTAAACATAACGTATTTTAATCAAAATCATTAGAGGCATTTTTGAAAAAAAATCAAAAATTTCGAAAAATGTTCCATGTGAAGCGCAGTTGGGTGTGGGGGATTTCCTTGAAAATCTTTTCGCATCTTTGAAAGATTCTCAACTTAAATACTTTTCGTTTTCGAGCTATGCTGCCCTCCGTGGTGTAATGCTTACCATGCTAACTTTATGTACCCAAGACCGAGGGTTCAAACCCAGCGGAAGGGGTTTTAGCGTAAAATTCCTTCGGAAGGGAAGTTGGTTCCGTGTCGCAGATTTACGTAAAAGAACTTAATAGAGTCACCTCTGAGCAAAATTAAGATATTTTTCTCGCCCAATTTAGAATGGGGCGTTGAGAACCGCAGCAGTTAATAAGCGTCCATAAATAAAACGTCATTTCACGCACACACAGACACACACGCACACACAGACCTTTTTCCAAAAATCGTATGTGTCCCATTCAAATGACTTCCTCTACAACTCTACAATAAATTATTGTTAAAACTTTATTCTTTTATTTTCTTAATGCTAATCGAGAAGAAATTAGCACAAAGGGTCTTATTACTTGCTTCCTTGTAATGGAAGGGAAATAAGGGAGTAACGTAGGCTAAATCGATAGTCAAATATTTTAAAAGCTGGTTGCTATGTGATTGAAGTACCTTTGCATGAACAGGAGTTGTCAAATTTCTGTATAGGAAAAGTATAGGCATTTTAAAGCTGAAACTAATAACAAGGAATATCTCAAAAACGTTCAACTCCAAGTAAAAATGTATATAACATAAACGAGATCTACATTTTATGTTATGTACTTTTTGAGTAAGTTTTCTTACGGTTTATCAGTTAAGCAAAATTCCAAAAAATTCATCTAGATTAAATAAGTCTTCAGAGGCTATTTCTATAAAATTGAAGATATACATTTTATTTGTAATGTAAATACCCTTAGTATAAAATATTTTAATCAAAATCGTTAGAACCCTTTTTGAGAAAATCTATATTTTAGAATTTCTTTTCATGTAAAGGTTAGTTTGGTGTGGAGGGCGGGATTCTTCTCAAAATCTTCGTGTTGCATCCCTCGAAGATACTAAACTTATGTACCAAGTTTGGTACTTTACCGACTTTTCTTTTTTGAGTTATCGTGTTCACAGACACACAAACCTTTTTCCAAAAATGCAATTTATTTATTACAGGGGTCCTAAAGCGTGTATTTCCGGTGAAATCTCAGTATTGAATTTTTGGGTGGAATGCAATACTTTCTCTCAATACATAGTAGTGTAGAGAAAGAAAAAATCTCTGTGTTCCATTCATATGACTTTTTCTACATCTCTACAACAAATTATTGTTAAAAAGCCTATGCTTGTATTTACTTCATGCTCGTCGAGAAAAGAATTACCAGAATAAGTCTTATTACTTGCTTCCTTGTAAGCAGAAGCGAAATAACTGAGTACCATAGGTTAAAGTGATAGTCAAAAGCTGGTTGCTATGTGACTGAAGTTCCTTTGTTTGTATGGACATGAGTTGACAAATTCCTATATGAGAAAAGTATACTCTCTTTAAAGCTGAAAACAAAAACAGGAAATATCTAAAAACGATTAACTCCACAAAAATGTATATAACATAAATTGTGTGTTTTAACGTGCTCTACATTATTTGTTTGGTAAGATTTTGTCTATTTCATATGGTTTACTAGTTATACAAACTTTCGTAAAATTCATCCAGAATAAAGTAGTATTCAGAAGCTATTACCAGAAAATTCAAGATATGTATATTATTTGTCAGGTAAATATCTTTAGTATACGATATATTAATCAAAATCATAATAGCCATTTTTGAGAAAATCAAAATTTTAGAAAACAGTTTCATGTAGAGGACAGCTTCGTGTTGCATCTTGGAAGATACAAAGCTTAAATACTTTGGTATTTTATCGACTTTTCGTTTTTAAGTTATTGTGTTCACAGACATACACCCTTTTTCCAAAAATGCATTTTTTGATTACATGGAACCCTAAAACATGTATTTCCAGCGAGATCTCATGATCAAATTTTTGGGTGGAATGCAACACTTTCTCTCAATAGTAGTGTAAGGAAAGTAAAAAAGCAGTGTTGATTTTTGGCCAACTGAATTCAAAACTTCTCACCAGCGTTCCTGAGATTTTACACAAACAAACAAATAAATGGAACACACGATGTCTCATTAATAAACTTTAGAAGAAAAACATTAAAAACGAAGGTTACTCAATATGCTTGGTTCGGTTTGCGGTGCATTCGTTTGGAATTTGCCAGTTGCTGGATCTTCTTCTTGCAATTTGCACTCACCATGGTTTTCACAGCAAGCGCAGCGTCACTCATGCTCTTCCGTGGATTTTGCATAATTCGGATTTATTCAAATTAACTTTCCGTGGGGTTCCTTTTGTTTCTTCTCTTTCTTTTCCACACTTCATCCTCGAGCATTACTACCCTTGTAATTCCAGCCTCCTCCTTTTATATGCCATTTTGTTTAAACATGAAATCCCGACGTTTGATTTCGGAGACGTGCTCTCTTGGACTGAAAATAGTAATGTTTATCCCTCTAGAAGATTTTATGCCCACCAAATGTACCCAACAGCTGTAAAACGTGGTGCTTTTTCACACGGATATATACATATAAGCATTTTTCCTTAGGGATATTGATTGTTTTATTTTCCCCACCGCACATGCCCCAAATAAAATAAATTAAAGTCTTCAATATCATACCCTGACACCTAATTTTTAAATCACGCATATATTCCAATTTTTAACCTTTTTTATATATTCAAAGCATTTTTACACCCATTATTTTTCAGACAAATTTAATACTAATAAATACTACTTACTAAATATGTCTAAAATATTAAGAATATTAAATACAAAATATAATTAATTTTTTCAATTTTAATTTCTTATTATCTTTAAAACACACACATATATTTTCTTTCTTTGTCCTTTTTGACTTAATATTTTCTTTTGTGATTTCAACATTTTTATATTTAAATTTAATTAAAATTACAAAAGCTACTAAATAGCTATTTTACTTTCTCTATACGTACTATGTAGATAGTGTATAGCGAAGGTATTGCATTCCACCAACATTTTGATATCAAGATTTCCAGGAAATACACGTTTAAGGGTCCCCCACTTTTCAAAAGAAGTTTTAGGAAAAGGACCATATGTGCCCGTGAGCACGACGACTCAGAAACGAAACGTCGGTTAAAAACCAAACCTGGTATATAAGCTTAGTATCCTCCAAAGATGCGACATGAAAAAGATGTACAAAGAATACTGTTTTGTGAAAGTAGCTTGTTTGCAGAACAGTTGGAAGTCATGTGAATTGAATACATAACATGTTTTACATTAAACTTTTGAAAGGTCTTTCATATTACTGTCAGTTTTTCTACATCATATATATTTTATGTTCAGATTTAACAGTTCTTTCAATATTTTTTGGTCTCTAGCATATTCCACCACTTTCTGTTTAAAGAAATACACTGATGTAGCTCGCTGCCTGCCTACGCATCTAGTTAATGTGTAATGTACCACATAGTGTTTCTATAAGTCCATATCTTGTTACATATTCCTGCAACGTGGCCTCCCCATTTCCATTTGAGACGTTTTGTCATGGTAATTGCATATCCCATACCGTTCTCCTATTGATCTCTTCCTTCTCTGAATGTTCTTGTAGTTCCAATTGCATTTCATATGACATATGGATTATTCTCTGTATTTTTACTTTCTCTATACGTGATATGTACATAGTGTATAGAGAAGGTATTGCACTCCACCAAATAATTCGATACCAAGATTTCACCGGAAATATATGTTTTAGGGTCCCCTGTATCCAAAAAAAGTATTTTCAGAAAATGGTCCGTGTGTCCGTGTGCCAGTGTGTCAGTGAACATAACTCAAAAACGAAAAGTCGGTTGGTATTTAAGTTTAGCATCATTCAGGGATGCGACACGAAGATTTTGAGAAAAATTCCCCCACCCCAACTACCCTTTACATGGAACTTTTTTCGAAAATTTTGATTTTCTAAAAAATGGCTCTAACGATTTTGATTAAAATATCGTACATTAAAGATATTTAGCTGACAAATAAAATGTATATTTTGAATTTTCTGGGAATAGCCTCTGAAGATCACTTTATTCGGAGTCAAATGTACGGAATTTTCCATAACTGCTAAACCGTAAGAGATGGGCAAAAACCTACCATACAACAAATGTAGAGCACGTTAAAACACACAATTTATGTTATATAAATTTTTTTCGTGGAGTTGATTGTTTTTTTAGATATTCCTTGTTTTGGTATCAGCTATAAAAAACATACAGAACTTTGCGAACTCGTGCCCATACAAGCAAAGGAACTTCAGTCACAAAGCAACCAGCTTTTGACTATCACTTTAACCTATGGTACTACCTTATTTCGCTTCTACTTACAAGGAAGCAAGTAATAAGACTATTTCTGCTAATTTTTTTGTAAATAGAGTCATACGCTTTTTAAAAATAATTTATTACAGAGATGTAGAGAAAGTCATGTGAATGGAACACATTCAATGTTTTACAATAAACTTTTGAAAGATCTTTCATATTACTGTCAGTTCTTTCTACCTCGTATATGTTTTATATTCAAATTTAGCAGTTCTTTCATTACATATTGGTCTTTAGCATATTCCACTACTTTCTGTTTAAAGAAATACACTATGTTGCTCGCTGCCTGTCTACGAATCTAGTTAGTGTGTAATGTATCACATAGTTTTTCTATAAGTCCATATCTTCTTAGACATTGCTGCAACGTGGCCTCCCCATTTCCATTTGAGACGTTTTGTCATGGTAATTGCATATCCCGTATCGTTCTCTTTCTGATCTCTTCTTTCTCTGAGTGACTGTCATGCAGTAGAGCATAGCGTTAATTCAAGAACATTTACAAGGCTGTGTAATAAGTCCTATGCAGGACACTTGTTGTGAAGCTGGCCACGTTCAAAAGCGCTTAGCCTCGTCCTCATCTAAAGATAACAAGACGGAGGTCTGCAGGGTAAACGTCACTTTCACCACATCTTTACAAAATGTATAGTCCCGGAGGCTGCTGGGGTACGTATTTCAAAAGAAAACCTGCCTCGAATTAATGCATATCCTGGGAAACTGGGCAGGCTTTTCTTGGCTCCAAAGAATCAAAGCTTGACGTGCTCTCAAGTGGTTGCTTTCAGCACTGAATGGAAGAGAGGTGGCCATGAAATCTCTCCCATCTCCTCTCAAGTGTATCACGAAGTTTGTTCCCCGGATACATTACTTAGCACTGTGTGGGGGAATTTGTATAGGAGCTCTTAAATAAGTACGGCTAACACTGTTAAAACTGTTCATTTTCATTCTTTACATTCTCTGGAACGTATGTACAACATACATAGCAGACAGAGAACATACCTAATATTCTTTTCCAAAAATTCGATGCCGAAATTTCACCGGGAATACATGAAATGCACCACTGAACAACAAAAACGTTTTTTAGAATATTTTTACCTTCTCTCTCAAAATCTTCGTGTCGCATCCCTGGAAGATACTAAACTTAAATACCAAGTTTGGTATTTTACCGACCTTTCATTTTTGAGTTATCGTGTTCACAGACACACGGACACACTGACACATGGACACACACACACACAAACAAACACACATTTGGACCTTTTTCTTAATATACTTTTTTTGGATACAGGGAACCGTAAAACAAATATTTCCGGTGAAATCTCGGCATTGATTTTTTGGTGGAGTGTAATACCTTCTTTAAACACTATGTATATAGTACGTGCAGAGAAAGTAAAAATACAACTTATAAAAAGGTCGGTGTGTCTGTGAATGTGTTTGTGAACAGTATAACCCAAATAGAAGTCATTTAAATACGAAACTTGATATTAAATTTAGCATCTTCCAAGGAAGTGATACGAAGACTTTCAGGAAAATCCCCACCTAAACTGCCCTTTAGGTAAAAAAAGTTATCTCAAACATGGACCTAACAATTTTGATTAAATGAAAACCGTGTATCACTAATGGACGCTCTTAACTAATGTGGTTTACACAGTAAACACGCCGTATTCTGGGCGTGAAAGATTGCTTGATTTTGCTAACAGGACTTTTTATCAGGCTTGAGATTCTACGACACGAGACCAACGCCTTTACTTGGTTCCGAAGGAAATAATCCATCGTCCTCCGCCGAACACAATTTTGATTAAAATACCATATAATTAAAGTTATTTAAATTACAAATAAAATGTACTTGAATTTTATGGGACGATCATCTGTTAACCACGTCATTCTGGATCAGCTATAGTAGATATACCAGAACCTAACTACAGAAAAATGTAGACCTCGTTAAAACAAGCAATTTATAACATACCAGGATCGGCTAATAGGTCCCGGGCCTCTCAATGTAAACATCATTTAATTTTTTGTTTGTTTATTTCTCAAGATAATCTCTAGAAAGGCTAATACACTTGACATATCGGTGTTCTAATTTAATTAAACCATTTCTGTAGTGCGATTTATCAAGGTCCTCAAAATAGTTGTTTACCGCATGAATGGCCTCTGTGACATCTTTGTCCTCCAAGAAATTATTTTAGGTTTGGGAACACTGTGTGCTAGATATGTGGATATTCAAGCAATTCCAACTTTAATTCACATATTTTTCCCATTGCAACGATGGGCAGAGCATTGCCGTGATGAAACAAGATTTTTTTTTTTTTTTGGCCAAATGAGGTCTTTTTTTTTTCACCTCATCACTCAAACGTTGCAGTAAGCTTGCGTAATAGTCACCAGTGATACTTTTACCCTTTTCCAAGTAATCAATAAAAACAATTCCCTGTGCATCCCAAAAAAACACTCGCCATAAACTCTTAGGTAACAAAATTGACTTTGTATTTTTTGGAGTTGGTTTACCTGGCGCAATCCACTGTTTTGACTAATTTAATTTCTGGAGTGTAGAAATGTATCCAAGTTTCATTAATAGTAAATACGCGTTGCAACTTTGCAACTTTTGTTCAGGTGTCAACAAACTCGGCACCCATCTTGTGCAAACCTTGTGAAAGCCCAAAACATTACTTAAAATATTACCTGCGCGTTCTTTTGATAAGTTTACAGCCATCTCAAACAGCTGTAATCGACGGTCTTCCAGTACTAAACGATGAATGTTTTCAATGATCTCTGAGTTGTCAGTTCTACAGGGCGTCCAGAGCAAGGCTTGTGCGTCCCCATTTTAAACCCTGCAACCCACCTTTTAACCATTGAATATGAAGGGGCAGAGTTTTTCAATATACTGTCCTTTTACTTCTTGATTTGTTTAGGCTTTAAGCCTTTCAAATGGAAGTATTTAATCAATGCTCGTTTTTAAAAATTCTCCATTTTTGTAAAAACTCTGAAGCTGTCTTGTATAAAATGCTGTCATTCGAAAAATAAACAAGTTATTGACCTGTAACTATGGATACAAGCTATCCTAGAGCTAAACTATACGATGCTACCATCTAACTGGGCTAGTTGCAGAATTAATTATTTCCATTTTATGCCTTGTTATTGCTTTCAATTTTAAAATACTTTAAGGTTTCCCATACGTAAATTTGTTACCTCCTGGCCATGTAAATAGAACCAAATTTTAATTACATAGCAAGCAACTTTTAAAATATTTGTCTCTAGCTTTAGCCTACTGTATTCTTTTATGTTGCTTCTACCAACTCCCTAAGTTAAGCGACAGATAAATTTAAAACCCTAAAGTTATTCTTGTTTAATGTCTTATAGTTTATTTTGGAACCGATCCCCGTTCAAGGCTCCGAATGACCAGGGAGACGACGTTATAAATAAAACAGATTGAGCTGTCCCTGAAGTTTAGAAGTTGGTCTTTCTGGCCCGTCCTCCCTTTGCCCTTCGTCAGGGTAACTACCCCATTATTATTTGTCTTGTGGAGTACACCCTCTGTTTAACAAGCGACCACATCAATAATTACTGTAACTTGGTTGCACAATGGGCACGAAAACCGAGAAGTCAGGGGTGCACAATTACACATTCCTATGCAATCGTAATAGCTTATTTAAATCCATTAGATTTTCAACTACCAAACCACCAACTTAAAACGTTTATACTTTTCAAGCCTATATTATGTACAAAGACATTAAAAATCTGATGTGTTCCATTCACATGACTTTCTCCACATCCCAGAAACAAATTATTGTTAAAAGGCATATTTTTCTGTCTATGATAATCGAGATAAACATTAGCAGAAATTGTCTTAATTACTTGCTTCCTTGTAAGTAGAAGGTAAATAAGGGAATACACTAGGCTAAAACGTTAGTCAAATCCTTTAAAAGCTGGTGGCCAGTGGTTAAAATCCGTTTCTATGCAGGGCAGGGGCTTACAACTTTCCCGTGAGAAATGTTTTAAGTATTTTGAATCTGAAACAAATAAAAAGAAATATCTCAGAAATATTCAATTCCACGAAAAAAAAACGTATATTACATAAATTATGTGTTTTAACGTGATCTACATTTTCTGTGTGGTAAGGTTTTGTCTAGCCCTCATGATTTACCAGTTACGAAAAATTCATTCAGAATAAAGAAGTCTCCAGAGGCTATTCCCAGAAAATTCAAGATATACATTTTATTTGTCAGATAGGCATCTTTAATATATTATATTTTAGTTAAAATCGTTAGAGCCATTATTAAGAAAATCAAACATTTCGAAGAGAGCTCCATGTAAAGGGTGGTTTGAGCTGGGTGATTTATCTCAATATCTTCCTGAAAAACACTATACTTCAGTACCAAGTTTGGTATTTTATCGACTTTTCGTTCTTGATTTATCGTGTTCACAGACACACGGACACACATGGACATTTTTTCTAAAAATGCTTTGTTTGGTTACAGAAGAATCTAAAATATATATTTCCGGTAAAATCTCGGTGTCGAATTCCTTCTTTATACACTATGCACATATTACGTGTAGAGAAAGTAAAAATACCGCTGTCGCTGTGATTTTGCTGACAGTGTGAAAGTTTGACGGGTCTATCCAGGATTTTCATGGCTAACATTCTGGTACAACATACTGTCGCGAACTGTGGGGGATAGCTATTTGAGGAGGTGAAAGGAAGGCAGATGGTAGAGCAATAACAACGGGACTTAAATTAAGCTAATATATTGAGAAACATTACATAATTTGTTGGTTGCGAATGTTTATTTACAAATGTGGGATTTGCAAACTATTCCATTAGCCCCGGACAATATCATCCTGACTACGGGTTTACTAATACAAAACCTTACCTTATGGTGTGTCTAGGTGAAGTGAGAGATCAAGTGGCTGAGCCCGGAGCGACGCCCCAAGACGCACAATCAAGCAGATGTTTCCCGAGGTTAAGACCTGGTGGTCGGGTCTGCGGTCCCTTAAATAAGTTTAGCGGCATCCCCCAAGGGTTTCCAATATGGTGGCCGTACTCCTAATATGGAAAAACAACGCCCTGATAGTGGATAGTCTTAGCCAATCAGCATCGAATTTTAATTGTTCTAGAATATTCGGTGTGAGGTCAAAGTGCGAATGTGCACGTAGCCCAACGAAAGTTGTCATCGAGGAGTCCACTAGGAGTGCCATCGGAAGAGGCTACGGGAGCTTCGTGGAGCAATTCCGAAGCAGGTATAATCCATAAGATCTACGTCCTATTCTCTCCTCTATTTCCACCTTTTATTTCCTTACCAATATCACCTCTATTCCCTAGGCTGCAGTCAGGTTCCATGGCTGTCAGCCTAGAAATAACCTTTCACCCGCTCCCGCACATTGTGCGGCAGCTTCCTACCTTTCGTCTACTAACGCGGGTGCATCAGCGGGACCGCGCAAAGCCACGTGATTCTCATCAAACTACTGTTATAACGTGGAGGGGTTTTTTAGTGGGTATGCCACATGAGGAAGCGGAAAGTCCCACATATCCTCCCAGCCATTGCACTTCGGCTGGGGGTTGAATGCGTAATGCATTTTTCCCCTCCACGGTAAAAAAAAAAAAAAGAGGCTAGTCACTTCAAAAAATGTAAATGGCGTGTTATTTATGGACGCTCTCTAACTACTGTGGTTCTCAGTGTCCCATTCTAAATTGGGCTTGAAAGACCGCTTAATTTTGCTCAGAGGCCTCTCTATCAGGATTGAGGTTCTTTTACGTGTTGTAAATCTACGACACGGGACCAACGGCTTTACTTCCCTTCCGAAGGAAGCCATGCTAAGGATTTTTACACCCGAAAAAATACATCGTCCTCCGCCGGGTTTGAACCCGCGACTTTGGGCATGTGAAGTTAGCATGGTAACCATTACACCACGGAGGGCAGGCTAGCCACTTCCATCCTGTTACTTAATCAGCTTATAACAAAGCTTGCATTTTCCCAAGAATATGTGTGAATAAAATCACAATTAAGATTAATTTAATACAAATTAATAAAATAATACTAAAACAATATAAGTTAAATCTCTCGCCACTGACACACGAAACCATACCACACGAGTAAGAAAAGGCAAGACTAATTCTACAATCCAATCCTTCAACACTCAAGAACAGGTTTACTTGTATAAGCAGTGTACATAGTAATTTAATCGACCACATCCGCGAATTACCCTGGCCTTTAGACCTTCAGTATGTTGTGCATAGAAAAGAAGAACCCGGCGAGAGAGTTTGCGGATCAACAGCTCGCAACTCAAAACTTCATTTGCCACAAGTTACGTTTCATGTCAATCTCTTTCCCTTCAGTAACGTGGCCTGTTCAATACGCTTATTAGAGCATAGAAAACAGGTGGAAGACATGCGTGGAGTCAGGGGAAAAGACCCCGCCTTAGATAAGTGTTTTCAGGCATATTTTTAATGTCTGAGTGAATATAGTAGGTAAAGATACATATTTTTAGGACCCCTGAATACAAAACATAGAAAAAATCCGTGTGTATGTGATCTATGTCTGTGGATAGTAAAACTCAGAAAGAAAATTCGGTTAAATACAAACATTAGAATTAAAGTTCAACACTTTAAAAAGGATTTAACACGACATTTTCAAGATATTCCTCTACCCCAAACTACCTCTTACATGGAAACACTTTTAAAGATGCTGAAATTCTCAAAAATGGCTGTAACTACTTTTATTTTCTCTACACGTACTATACACAGTGTATAGAGAAGGTATTGCATTCCACCCAAAGATTTGATATGGGGATATCACTGAAAATAGACGTTTTAGGGTCCCCTGTATCCAATAAAAACCATTTTTAGAAAAAGGTAAGTCCGTTTGCCGGTGAACAAGATAACTTAAAAATGAAAAGTCAGTAAAACACCAAACTTAGTATACAAATCTAGTATCTTCCAAGGATGCGACACAAAGATTTTGAGCAAAATCCCCCACCTCAAACTATCCTTTACATGGAAAAAATGTTGAAAATGTTGATTTTCTCAAAAATGGCTCTAACGATTATGATTAAAAAGCCATATATGAAAGATGTTTACACAGCAAATAAAATGTGTATCTTGAATTTGCTGGGAACAGCCTCTAAAGACCTCTTTACTCTAGATGATTTTTGCTGAATTTTGCATAACTAGTAAACCGCAAGAGATAGAGAAAAACTTAACACACAAAATATGTAGATCATGTTGAAACACAATTCATGTCATATCTTTTTTTTTCGTAGAGTTGACCATTTATGAGATATTCCTTGTTATTTATTTTAGATTTAAAATAAATAACACCATTTTTTCACAATTAAAGTTGTAAACTCCTAGTCCTGCATAGAAACGGATTTCATTCACATGGCAAGCGGCTTTTAAAAGACTTGACTATCGTTTTAGCCTAGT